>OX381717.1:18908433-19227433 GCA_947462335.1 Harmothoe impar
AGGGAATCCAGTTAAACCATTTTTGAAGACCCTGTGGGGGCGGCCATCTTGGATTTTCAGGAAATATTTGTAGAAAATACTGTGAAAGTACTTATTTTCACGGGTCTAAATTTTCGCTGAGGTGGCAAAAAAGACTAATTCGCGTGTATTTAATCCATACTGTAGCATATAAGAATTTCGCGAATTTTTCATTTCCGTGAATATAGCGAAAATATATACCCAGCGAAATAAAGTACGACCACAGTACTGAAAATGGCAGATTCCCTGCCCTATATCACATATGATTTACAATATCGATGATGAATGCATTCAATATCACAGCAAATATAATTTGCAAACCCACTGCTGCTTTTCTAGATATCATATTGTGGCAGCCATCTAGGATAAGTGGCATTTTGAAGCATTACTCCTAGAATTTGTCTGCTATTGTGACGTTTTTCTACTGCTTACACCCCTAGTATCATTTACACAATGACATTGAAGGAAACCTGTAACCCACATCTGGCCTCTGATAGTTGCTACTTTAGCACTGCATTATACTTAAAACACCATGGACTTTAGCAGAACCCTACCTAGCTCTCATTGAGGGTTTCTTTCTTGTACTACCTGCATATCACATAACTCAGGTTAACTCATAAGGTAAGGGGATAGAGATATTTAAAGATGTGGGACCTGCATTTCTGGGACCATAGGCAGTTACCTCGGCAGGGATACGTAAAGGGGACAGAAGATATTTGAGGATTTGGGACCTGCATTTTTGGTGACCTATACACAGATGTTGTACCTGAATCTTTGGGAACTATGGGGGGGGGTGACTTGGTGTCCTTTGTGGGTAACTTATAAGGAGGGGACAGTGGATATTTGAGATGTTAGATCTGGATCTTATGAGTGCCCTTGTGGGTAATGTATACATAAGGAAAGAGGAGAGTGAATATTTGAGGATATGGGACCTAAATATTTAGGATTACTGTAAATGTTTTATATTTCGCGCTGTACTTATTTTGCGCAGATATGTCCAGAGCGAAAACCTATCCAATATGGCTCTGTAACTATCATCTTTGGAAACTCAGTGAATTTAAATCCCAGCGAAATTGCATTTATTAGCAAATCCACGAAAATTTATACCAGCGAAAAATATCTATGTTTACAGTAAGGAAGGACTAGGGGCACAGTGAGTATTTGAGGACAAGACAGTGGGGCCTGAGCCGAAGGGATCCTGAGGATTACCTTGTACGTTAACATATGTAGGGGCTAGGATTATACGGGGTTTATATGACAGGTTCTGTTGGATGCTGTGTTGCGAACTCCGTCCAAACCCTTCAGCCCGACGGCAGGTGGCAGCATCTGCCCCGGGCTTGGGGTATGGACAGAGGTCGCCATAGGCTTCCGGTCTGCGTGTGCGCGCGCAGGCTGGCTGCCTATATATACCCAGCATCCGATAGGACTCGTCGGTCACTCTGAATTCACGCTAGGACAGAGGCCCCGTGATCATATCGGCTGCAAGCCTACTGACCCGTTCCGAACTCTATAGGGAGTTTGCACCGTTATAGCTTTGCCTGTCTAGGTTCCTGAATAGACCTATTGATTCGCAACCTGTAACACTTGATCCGAACTGTGTCGACTTTGTTTCTTTACTTAATACTATAACAATATTATAAAGGACAAAGTATCGTTTATTACACATATATGAAAAATAGATGGTAATATTCAATGATGTGGGACCTAGTAATTTGTGACTGAAGTGCCAATCCGTCCCAGAGTCTCAGGTCCCTCATTTCGAGCCCACTTGCTTCTGTCCCCCTCCCAGGGCTTCGTGATCCTCAGCTCCAACCCTCAGCCCTGCTGATTCCCTCCCTACCCCACTTAGGGCCTGAGGACCCTCAGCTCCAAGATAAAGCCCTGCTAGCTCCTTCCCCATCTCTTCCAGGGCCTCATGCCCCTCAGTTCCTACATAGAGCCATGCTGCCCTACCCAACAAGGGCCTCAGGTCACTCAATTCCCACGTAGTTGCTGCTGGTCCCCTTCTTTTCCCCACCAGGGCCTCCTGCCCTGCTGCTCAAACAAATAACCCCGCTGACTCCCTATCTTACCCTCCCAGAGGGCAGAAAAAAGCAGCCTAACATGCCTGCTGTGCTTACACGAGGTTTTACAGTACATACAAGTATGATATACATTGTACTGTTCGCCTTTACTTCGCTTTATCAAATGTTGTTCATTGAATTATTTCCATGTTCACATTTCCTTCAGGGTGATTCAGGTGAACCTTTGGTCTGTCGTAAAGACAACATCTACTATCTACAGGGAGTGACCTCCCAGTGCGCAGTGTATGGCACGTGGTCGCAGGTCTTTGCACGTGTATGTTGTTACCTTAACTGGATTAAGGATACTTCAGGTAATAACAAAACTAACTCCCTGTTTTCTCTAACAAATTTCAGGCTTTCTTCTGCACTGCAATCCATGTTTAACATATCTATAACTCAGTCTGTCTGTCTCTCTGTCTCCCTCTCCCCTCTCTCGCCCATGTATCTCTGTTATCCGTTTGGTGCCCCGGTACCAACTTAGGGAGTGATCACCCGGCCTTTTTGGCTCAAAACAGGTTAATTTGTGCACATTTGCGGATGTCCGTAAATACACTCTCCATATATTTATGGAGGTCCGTATCGGTATGCTTAAGTACAAAAAAACGATTTTATACATCGTTTTTATTTTCTCCACAAATACCGTATATGGAATGTGTATTGCGGAGTCCCCAAATTTGTGGAGAAACAGCACAGTCCATATAGATATATAGATATACTGATTAATATATATATATATATATATATATATATATATATATATATATATATATATATATATATATATATATATATATATATATATATATATATATATATATATATATATATATATATATATATATATATGAAGCAACCACAAGTAACTCTGACTATGTGTATGCCTACCAGGAGTACATGGCGAGCGAGGACACACCCCCAAACAGTCCAGTCAATGACCCCAGCCACCAACAGCTACTGAATACATCACATGTAATGGGCAGTGCAGGCAATTACCATCAGCACCCACACCTCGGTACTCATGTAGGCCCACCCCCTATTACCTCGTATTACTACCCACTCCTACCCAGTCAAACTGACAACAGACTGCTCAACACCCTCACCACACACACCAACGGTCCCTGCCCCGCCCAGCAGCCTTACCCGCCGGTCAACAACCACGCCTACCCACCGCCCTGGGGAAACCATGCACCCCGTCCTCCATGGTCCCAACCGTCTATGGACAAAGACCCACAGAGGGCACTGGACCTTAAGAAAATGGTCACTGCAGTGACCTACATCCAAGACCACATGGCCGACAAAGATGTGTTGAACAATAAGCTTAATGACATCAGCTCCTCCATAGATAGCAGACTATCTGGTATGGAGGACAGAATTGTCCAATGTGAGGAGGACAGAAAGCAAGATCGAGCAGCCATGTATGATGCCATACAAGCAGCTAGCACCGACCTGGACTCAAAGCTCTCGTCTGAGGTCATTAAGGTTCAAAACAACATAGGCACCAGACTAACACAGGAAATAGCCCCGATCCTCTCCAGGCAAACTGCAGTAGAAGATAAACTGACAGCCAACATCACTAAGGTGGACAAACTCAGGACCAGACTCAATGCCCTGGAGTTAAAAAACTCCAAGTCGCTCATTCATACAGCGGCTACACAAGGTAACCATGGCTACTCTTCTGCAGTGGTACATGGTATCAGTGCCCCCCTAGCAGCTACTCAACCTGTCACTCTCCAGCCCCAGCGCCCCTCTTCCTACCACAAATCAGGTACATACAATGTTGTGGTAGTAGGACTGCCTGAAACTGCTGATGAGGACATATTCACAGTCTACAAGAGCATTGTAAACGCCATAGGAGTTCCCGTGGAAAAGGAGAAACTATCCTCAGTAGCCAGATTTGGCACAGCATCACCTAGGCCCATCATGATATCCTTTAAATGCCCGGACTTACATCAGGAATACCTCCTCCTCCGGCGCAGAGCTCGAAAATTAGGCCCCCGGGTCTTCCTGAACCCCGATGAGCCCAGAGACACTCGTATATTTAGGTACAAACTCCGAACCATCTTCAACCACATCCGGGAGTGGGATGTAGGTGGAGACCTCTCTATAAACGGTCTCCTATTGAATGGACAAATCTACCCCCCCACCCAGGAGGGGGTAGACAGCATCCCAGACATATTCAAACCCTCAGACATGAACACATCCAAGCCTGGGCATCCATACAATCCTACAACCCTGGCAGCTCAGGTTCCTCCAGGGCGCTATAAAGGCAAAGCCACTATAGACCCTGTCCATACTCCTAACCTAGCGCCACCCCGCCACCAGACTGCCAGACGATGGGCATCGACACAGGGCACCAAACAGCAACCTCCAGTGGCCCATCCCACACCACAAGTGCATCCTCCAGTGCAGTTAATGTCCCTGCGGATCCCGCCACCCCCTGGAGGACCGACACCTGTAACACCCCACACTGCACAGCATACTGAGCAGACAGCACAGGACCCGTCCTGCATTGTAATGACGTCACCTCCAGTTACCAGCAGTATACAGGCAGCCCCCCTACTAAGCTCCACTCGCAACCCGACCCCACCTGGAGGAAAGAAGGGGAGCAAAGGAGATGCCGGTAGTATACCAGACAGGAAGGTGGACAACAATACTACTGGAATACCGCTACCCCCCTCGTCCTATATAAGTACTTACAACTCCAAGACCGAGCATGTAACCAGGACACCGCTGGGTATAGTATTTAGCGGTGAAAGTGCCTACCTGAGCAATCTATATCCAATCATGATCACAGCTGACTTCAATGGATCAGATATGGAATTTTGCTCGGTAGAACAAGCCTACCAGTACTCCAAGGCGGTACATGTCAATAACTTCCCAGCTGCTGCAGCCATCATCACAGAAAAAAGCCCAAGCCTGAACAAATCCAAAGGCAGTGCCATAGTAACCGCCGACACAGACTGGGCTCACCACGCGGTCCCCACCATCAGAAAATATGCAATGTCCAAATTTGTACAGCATCCGCCCATCCGCCAGAGGCTACTTGAGACTGGATCCATTCACTTGATGGAAAGCAGCGTTTCTGCCTTCTGGGGAATAGGGGTCTCATACAATGACGCTACCAGCCAACCCCTGTTGTCTTATGCCGGCCTCAACATGATGGGAAATATCCTAATGGATATAAGATACGAGCTATCTGTTTTATACAACTACAAGGCAGCACACCCAGACAACCAACCCAGACCAAACAAACACATGAAAGTGTTACGTAAGAGGGCCCCACCACCGAGGTACGCCGGACACGCGCCACTCTACAACAACAGTAGATTACACAACAGCCCTGTCAGGCCTAACACCCCCCTCCCACCACCTGTAAGGTCGTCGGGCTCCAAGAGCGCCCATGTTCAAGCATACACTCACCCACCGCCCCCGCTGCAAGCACACACACGACCCTCTGCCGCAAAGTGATATGTACTATACACATGCATGGTATGACTCACAGCTGATCGACCCTGTACAAAGTATAGTATACTACATACTAATTATACAACTGTGATTGTCTCTAGACGTATTCCTCTACTACTAGCTGGTCAAGTAAGAAGTAAAACTGTATATATAGATCAGTCTCGCCAATGATGCAAAACACCTTGATAATAGGTGACTCCAGGGTTAGATACCTAGGACAGTATCTAACACCCCTAAACCGTTTCACCATTGAATGTAGAGGAGGAGCAACTTTACAACGTATACATAGGATAATGAAACCTATATTGTGTAGGCAGCACACTTATGATGCCGTCTTTGTCAGCGCGGGCATATGTGATGTACTAGCCTATGATGACTGGGGACAATCATGTCGTGCTCACCTACCTGACCTACCCACCACAAAGAAACTCTTTGCTGATACACTGGATAATATGGTCAGTGACTATCAGAGATGGTCACCTGACCTACCGGTAACTTTCATCCCACTATATGGAGTGGACCTTTCAACCCTGAATCACAACTGGCCATACTGTCACCCGGACCAGGACCTATTAGAAATGACTATCCCCTACGTGAATGCAGCCATATACAGATGCAATAGCAGTAGAGGGTTAAAAAACCCCAAAGGTGGACCCACTGGTACATGAACGTGTGTCAAGAAAACACATGTACAAGTATCACTATGAATTGTTAGATGACGGGCTCCACCCCACAAATGATCTAAGTGCTTTAGTAGCACAAGCCATCATGGACACACTATAGCTACTGTCGATACCGTATAGCTGTAAATTAGCTTGACTGTGTAATCTATAACAATTGACACATATACTTATCTGTTGATACACATTGAATGACCCAATGTCTCTAAGCGTGCCGAAAATATGTACTATATATAAATGACATATGTACTTATATTATAAAGGGTTTTGTATAAATGTACTTAATATTAATATGTGATGCCGCGGCAAGTTTTCTACAAAATACCTGTTATACTCATATAAATCATGTACACTCTTTTTCTCATCATATGGACAGCCTATAATAACTGCAAGCAGATGGGCTGTCCATGTTCTTTATTTGGTCGCATTCGTACAGCATATTGACATAATCATTTGAATTTGTACCTGAATATTAGACCAAATAAAAGTTCGAATTTGTTCAAAAAAAAAAAATATATCTGCATCACTGCATGAATGTCCCGGTCTTATCCTGCTCTGTAATGCCTGGGTCCTATACTTTGTATACTAACTGTTGATTGTGCTGCGTGACAATACATTATCACACCTGATGAGATGTGATGGGTATTGTAATGAACTGCAAAACCGGCTGCCGATAATACAGTTGACCGCACCTAATGAGATGTGGTCAACCAATTATGAAGCCTCAGATATGAATGTATAAGGTTAACATACATGTAACATGTGATATTGTGTATATAGGGCTTACTCATCACTGATTGATTATGTCTCGCATTGGATGAGTCTTGTGAAACAAATTGAATAATATGTAATCCTGACATGCTCAATGGCTTGTATTTTTTAGTGGCTGACCCGATCACGCCCCCCCCTTCGTTGTATTATAATTATAATGCCGTATACTGTTTACTAATCATTACTTAAGCCGCATCGCCATACCCTGTCTCACCTAATGAGATGTGACAGTGTTATGAGTTGCATAATTAACAAATGATTTGATAGTTAGCCATACCTAACGAGATGTGGCTGACTATTTGTATACCACCCCATGCCATTTTATGGGACGAAGGTACATTTGATGACTCACCACTATTACATAATGATATACAGTTATACTGTATCTGTGCTATGTACACCGCTCAGCTGAGATTATTAACCGAAGCGTTGTAGCTCAGCTCTAGTTAGCTTAGTTTAGTTTAGCTTAGCTTATCCTAGCTTGATTATAAGAATCACCTCTCATTTTAAAGCAAAAAACTATCCCCTAACCCTCCCACTCTCACTTCTAATCTGGTCCCCCTTTACCCCCTTTTTCCACACTGCCCACCCAAGTCGCCCCACCCACCCACTCCCACCCTCTCTACTCTCTAGATAAGACATCCTCTTTGTGCCCGGTCTACACAATATTGTCAAACCGTGGTATTAACATTGACACTGGTATTGGGTCTACTATTGATATGTATGATAGCCAGATGAAGTCATTACGAAAATGACCACGGCACCATCCGACTTTGTCAACTTAAAGGGTTTAAAGATAGGTCACTACAACATCAGGAGCTTGCGCCTGAAATTCGATGAATTAGAACGCTTAGTTAAATTATTTGACATTTTCTGCGTCAGTGAAAGTTGGCTAGTCGATGGCTATGTAGATAATAAATTACACATCACTGGTTATAAATTCTTCCGCTATGACAGGGTTGTTGACAAAGTCGGGGGTGGGTTATTAATATATGTATGCAATCACATGTCCCCATATTGTAATGTCGTCCCTGAGCTAAAACGTTCTGATCCCAATATTGAGATCATAGTCCTGAATTACACACAGCCCAAGCATCGACTCACCTCGATTATACATGTGTACCGACCACCCAATGGTAGTTATATTAACTGTATTGATCATCTAGAGGAGGTCTGCAAATCCCCAATGCTAACAGAAAGGGAGCGTTGGGTAGTTGGGGATATAAATGTGAATCTGTTTGAGCCAGAGGACTGTAAAACTAAGTACTATAACAAAGCTATGGGAAATCTAGGCCTACGAGATGTAATTTACTACATTACTAGGCCTAATCCTAAGGGTCCCGGGGGGTCATGTATTGATCTAATAGCTACTGACTGTGATATTGTGTTGCACCATGGAACTCTGCCACAACTGGTGAGTGACCATCTGCCCATATTTGCAATAAAAAAGAAGCCCAAAGAAATATTTGAGACTATAAAGACTAGAGGGAGGTCATACCGCAAATATGACTATTCAGATTTTTGTGACTACCTGTTGAATATTGACTGGTCAGATTGGTATAACACTGAGTCAGTGGATGAAAAATGGGACATTATGCTGGGCCATATTACTGCGTTCTTGGACATCCTCTGTCCTGTGAAAGACATGCAATTCAAAGATATGAAGAAACCTTGGATAACAAATGATATTTTAGAGTCAATACATGAGCGCAATAGCTATATGCTAGATTATTGTTCAAACAGGCGAGCCGACCCAACTCTTCTGGAGAAGGCGCAGCAAGTTAGGCGTGATATTAATCTGAAAACCAGACTCTCAGAAGAGAACTATTACAAAAATAAATTGAATAATCTGGCTCACAACCCAACAAAATTCTGGCGAGAATTAAACCATCTGTTGGGCAAAACTGGTGCTGAAAAACCGGAAATAGTCCTGGATGACCACATAACAGGCTGTGAACTCCGCGGGGACAAGGTGCCCGACTATATCAACACCTTTTTCTCTAACATAGGTGGTGATTTATTCCGCAAACTGGGCCCCTCAGTGGAGGTTGAAACAAACCCTGTGCCCTCAAGCAATAAACATGAGCCTGTTCCTGAAACCATTGTGACATATACTGAGATTATCAAGTTACTTAAGGAAATAGATCCTCACAAATCAAGTGGCATTGAATATCTCAATGCCGCAGTGCTTAAGGATGCCCTTCTAATAATGGCCCCACAATTAGTTGAGATGATAAACATATGCCTGCATAATATTAAATTCCCCAAAAAATGGGCCTCCGCCAGGGTAGTGCCACTCCCAAAGTCAGGAAACTAAAGCACATAGGCAACTGGCGCCCCATTTCTTTACTACCAACCCCAAGCAAAATTATGGAAAGAATCATATACCAACGTATATATGGTCATCTTGAGCACAACGGCCTACTCCATGGGTCTCAGTATGGCTTCCGCACGTCCAGGGGAACGAACGATGCGGTCTTTAAACTGGTCAATGATATCTTCCTGGCAAATGATAGGAATGATTTCATGGTCGCATGTTTCCTGGACGTGCGGAAAGCTTTTGATAGCATCCACCACGGAGAACTGTTGTCCCGAATGAAAAGTTTTGGCTTACCCCCCATTTACGTTGACTGGTTGCATGCCTATTTAAGTGACAGGTCACAGGTTGTGACTTGTAACAATAGTGTCTCTAATTCATTGCCTATAAAATTCGGCGTCCCTCAAGGATCTATCTTGGGACCCTTACTGTTCATTTGTTATGTAAATAGCATGCCTGAGATTGTTAATAACTGCAAGGTTATCATGTATGCCGACGACGTGGTATTTTACCTGTCACACCGGTCTCTCGCTATAGCTACCGAGTCGCTTCAACATGATGCCACTCGTATACACACATGGTTCACCAAAGGTGGGCTCTGCATTAACACTGACAAAACTAAAATAATGGTCTTTGGCAAACAGCCACCCCAAAACTCCCCCAATCTAAAGGTTAAAATGGGAAACACAATCCTAGAGCACTGTTCGCAATATGAATATTTAGGAATCATTTTAGACAGTAATTTCACTTTAGAAAAAACTATAAGCAAAACAGTTAGCTCTGCCAGCTTAAGAAATGTCATGCTGACCAAAATGAGACGCAAAATTTCCCTCCCCACGGCCGTGCTGATATATAAACAAACAATATTACCGGTACTGGAGTACTGTGGTTATCTGTTCAACGGTGTTACAAAAGGACAACACAAAAGGTTGCAATTTCTCCAGAACCAGTGCTTAAGGACAAGCCTAAATGTTAGAATTAAGTACCATGTGACAGATTTACATAAGGATGCAGATGTACACCTCCTCTGTATAAGGTATGACCTGCAACTCCTTCTATTGTTTTATAAATACATACGTGGCACAGGTCATAACATGGACGACCTTGGTATTAGGTTACAGCAGCCTCTCATCAATGGTATGACCACTAGGTCAACTGGTACGGGTCTACTTCAGTACCCTCAGTCAAATAAACTGGGGTATAGAAACAGCCCCCTATACCGCGGAATTGAGATGTGGAATAGCCTAAACACCTCGGGGAGACAAGCAGCTAGTAGATCCATATTTAGAGATAAAGCCCTGAAATGGATCTTGGCTGATCACGCTGCTAAGCTACTGCAATAGAATCAACTACCACCATTGCTAACACCTTTTCCTGATAACCACTATTGTGAACCTGTCCATCACTTTACGTCATACATTATCATATTCTCAACCATTGGCATTCATACCCAAACTTGAATTAATTATTGTAATAACCTGATACTTCGCGTCTATGGGCTGAAATGCCCCACTGTGATAACTATGTATATGCTTGGTGAGGCTGAAAAGCCCACATTTCTAAGGCCATACCGCCGAATATTTATGCTGTGCTGCAAAGCCCAAGCCAAATTTGATACTTGCTTGTTTATATATGTAAGCGCACGGTTAGTACCTTGAAATAGGAATTTATATATTGAGGCATGTAGGAGTGAATCTATATAAACCTGTTTATTGTAACCAAGGCTGAGACACGCCTCCGTATAGCGCCATGTAACGATGTAACGATGTAACGATGTAACGACAACATTAGCATAACGTACTTAATAGTATGCCGCGAACCTGTTTGAATCGCGCTAATTATTGGCTATTACATACCGCTAAGAAAAACGACCTCATGTAAGATTCATCTAACGAACCTCATGTCATAAGAACAACGCCATTGATATAATTATCATGAACATATATAATTATTGAGATGACACAATTCCATCTGTGACGTATATGATAAGTATTCTGTAACATACCATGCATATACCATCTCGTTGAATATGTACAGTGTTTTTGAAAATCATTTTATGAATAAACACTTACAAACTCAAAATGAAATGTTGAAATTGAAAAGGCTGTATATATACCATTTACAAAATTAATGTTATTACTATTAAAAGGTGTGACTCCCAGCATGTACTCAGCAGCTAATGTTGGATGTAGCTGCAATACAGGTACGCAAATATAGGGCTCTTGTGTATTCACAAATCGATTAGACTGGAATATCGATTAACAAGTGTCTTTCAGGGTATTGTATTGTATTTATGAGATTCATTGGCTAAAAAAGATCTTCGAGAATACAGCTTTTTATCATTTAGCCAGAGAGAAAAGCAAAAAGTATAGGAATACTGAATAGTCTTCAGAGTCACATTCACTTAAATAATGCGCAGTCTTATTCTGGTTATGTTTTTATAACGGGTGTTTATGAGCTTCTGGGTACAGGATCAAGTAAGTCCCAGGGTATAGAATCTGAAAAGTATTTATTTTCTGTACATAGAACATATTAATACACAGGATACACACATATATTTAAAAGACGAAGAAATATGAATCAGAGTTAGGGAGTGTTCATTCATTAATTACAGGGGGGTGGTGAGATTTCCTGTGGATGTGTGAAAATGTTTTACGCCTCCCCCATTGAGAGCACGTGGAACATTTGGCGCCCCCCTTGCCAAAGACGGTGAAATGTTTGCCCCCCCTTTGAACTATAGTAACGCGTGGGCTTTTTTGCTAAAAAGGGGCCGAATTTCCCCCTCCCCCCAGGAGGGATCAAACATCTTTACGCCCCCCCCAAACCCCCCACCCCCTGTAACTAATGAATGAACCCTCCCTTATAACTTCATAATTTTGCAGATGGCGGGCTGAGTACAGGAGAGATAGTCGGCATTGTGTTCGGTGCCATTGCCGGGGTCATCCTCATAGGACTGATTGTAGGATTCATCTGGCACAAGTGCCGTCATGAATACGAGACATTAATGTAGTTTATCCAGTCATCTTTGGCCATACTTATGGACCGATCGCTTATGCATATTCATACAATATTCATTGTACATGCATGTCTGCTTTAGTGTCCATTGAAATTAAGTAGAAATCGGTATGCCTACATGTATTGAGCCAAGATGTGGATGATATATAAGTGATGCATAATTGACAGAAAACATAGCATACGTAATCTGATCCATTCGATCTTAAGGGGTGATCCATTTAGTATGTCACGCTTTTTTGGGCCATTTTGAACACCCCCCCACCCCCATGTCACACTTTGTCACACTTCTCCCAACACCCCCCAGAAAAGTATGTCACAAATCTGCTGACACCCCCCCCCCCCCTTACAAATAGTGATTTTATTAGGCATGATGTACCTTATCGATTAGAACCTTTTCAGATTACAACTGTTCAAAGAGGCAAATTATATGAATATTGGTGGCACCCTAGATTATTATGGCCTTGATCCATGGAATCTTGCAAGTGGTCACAAGAATAGGGCGCCTAAGTCTGGCCAATTTCCAGGCGCTTATGGGCTCCCCATATTATAACCTGCAGGCTTGAAGGATGGGCGACATTTTTTGTCCCCATATATCTCCACTAATATCGAGATTTGGGGTACATAATATCAGATCTAGGACCTCTTTAGGCCAACTTAGATCTGGGTACTTTTTGTTAGAAACGGTGATAAAATTACAACATCATTTTATCGGGAAACTGAGGTGCCCTATAAAAGGTGTGCTGGTAATGCTACCTTGGGGAGGGGACACTAAATTTTATTTCAACACAGGTATGTGGCTGGCTCTCCAGCAACCCTTTCCCTAGGTGACGTGAAAAGTGACCCCTAATGGGGGAGATTTTTGTGTCTGGGTTTAAGCAATTTGTCTGAGGAGCGACCCTTGGTGAAAGGGATTTTTAGTCAAAAGTGACCTTTGTTGCTGAGATCTCCAATAAGCGACCCTTGTTTTTACAGATTTTGTTGAAAGAGACCCTTGGTGAGGGTGGTTTTGGTGAAAAGTAGCCCTTGTGAGGGGGATTTCTTGGGAAAAGCAGACCTATGGTAAGGGGGGTCTTGCTCAAAATATAGCCTTGCCAGTCACACATCCATGTATACGGGATCTTGTGTTACCCTCTACAGTGATTGCATGGAACCAAGGTCAGTTAAGCAGATGAAGGATGATGAAGGCTGACCTGTCTATAGTGGATGGGGCTGGTAGTTGTAGGTCTACTACAACCACCAGCATGTTTTTAGCCTGGAGATCACTAATTATACAGCATTTATTTAATATATGGTTTTAAAAAAATCTGAAAGTGTGACGTCACATAATCCTATACACCCCCCCACCCCCTTGTCACACTTTGTCACACAAAAAAAAGACCCCCCCACCCCCTCGGGCGTGACATACTAAATGGATCACCCCTAAATTCCGACCAAATTCTGATGTGCAGTATGTGCATCCGTATATTGAAACTGAATGTAAAAGGGAATCACAAAGAAAAAAAATTGAAAAAAAGTAACTCGCCAGCTCTGTATTGGTGCATCATGGTCGGCATGCTGCATGAGTGCAGCACGGGTGAGCTACTTGTCAGGGCTGTATTCATGTGTCATGACGACAAAAACCAGCACCGTGAATAATAAACAAGAAATGCTGCAATTAAAGTGTTAAAACCTGATTTCCTAGTTTCTGTTTTATTTTGAAGATAATTGTAACTTTCATTATTGCTATGCACCTCACACAGTGCAAAACACTTGAAACTCGAGAAGTTGGCAGATAACAGCGTCTCAGTCTGTTGACTTGGGACGTGGATGATCTATAAAAAGAATAAATGAAAAGAAAAATCTATTTATCAGCGCAGCATATCAGTCTCAGGGGTGAGCCAAGTACCCAGTTCCATCTGGTCAAGATATTAGCAGGTCATTGATTTCAGTTGTTGATCTATATTACCATTTTCAAAATATAGAGCAAGCTACTTACAAATTGGAGCGTCAACTTTTGATCCATCCCACTATTGGTTTATGATCACTGTAATCTAAGGTTACACTTGTATCATTGAACAATAGCCTCTTTCGTTATCACTACCAACACGGGGCGACCCAGAAGGAGGGGGGGGGGGAGGGGTCAAGTGTGAGACATGATTTCAATATTATACATTATAAACTGTTCTATTCATGACACAACATATAGTACAACCCAACGACAAGTGAACAATGATATATTTCGCCGATTTCATACATGTACTGAGAATAATGAATCTCAAACATTGGTGTCATTGAAATATCTTTAAACGACCACAGCATCAGACAAAATGAGGAAAGAGTATTTGATGGGGATTAAGCCGGGATTAAGAAACATTGATTCATTGCCATAAGCAGTACGTATTATATTTATGAGTAGTATTACTGATACTATCACAGTTTTTGAGTTTTGGTTTCCTTGAAGATGACGCTTTTCTTTTTACCACTGGCACTGATGCTCCACTTCCCATTTTCGTATATCATATATCACTCTATTTATTTCTAATTTTGGGTACAACAGAAGCTCCCTTAAAGGCGCACTGAGTTGAGGACCTAGCCCTGCCGAGTTTTGTACGCAAATGACGTCGTGGGTTCAGTGCGCCTTTAAATTCTCGCAGCAAGAGTTCAAATTGACTGACTTTAGGCTTTATGGATAGCCGAATGCTAGGGGGGTCTTCTTGGTATGGATGTCGCACTGACTATATAGAATAGTATGGCATGTTCTCAGACATGCTGAATTAAAGAGCCAACAGATGAGTGGACACTTTTAGACCTATTTGAACATGAACTTGAAGCTGAATTTGCAACACAACTCTTTTAGGGAACTGGGGGAGGGGTAATAGCTATAACTAAAGTATAAGTCGCACTTGCTGGCAGCGTTTTTGATACTTTCAGTTTCAATATTGAAACCATCTACAGCGCAAGCTACTTAGGAATTGTGGCGTCAACTGTTGGCCCATCAAATTATTGATTACCCTTCATCGTTATTAGTCCAGTTGCCAGCTTGATAACCTTGCAGAAAAACCCCCCGAAGAGGTTATGACTGATTTGGGTACAGGAAGTCATATACTTTCAGAATCTTGACGATGCCCGGCTGGCATCGTTGAGCGTTTTCCGAAATTCAAGATGGCGTCCAAGATGGCTGACGAAAAAGTTTAAAGTCATAAATCAGTCAATTCTTATGTTATTTACATGTGTAATACCTCTAAATTGGGGTTTTTGGGCATGCCTGATTGATTAAAAGAGTCAAAAAGTCATTTGAGTAGGTATCCATGGTGATAGCCTGTTTCCATAGCAACCAGCATGCCGATTCTTATACAAAATATATATTGTTATGAGAAATTTGTCATTTCTCAACACCTACACTCATGTAATATCTCAAATTAAAGGTCTCATTGAGATACATCATTTTAACATAGTTTTAGAGTTGTCACAGGTCCTAGGTAACCGTGGCAACCAGAAATTAACAACAATAATGCCTAATGATTGATGCCGAAACATTATGATCCTTACTGATAACTGCAAATACATGACAGAACAACCTACATGGCCACCAGAAACTGATTCTCTGCTCGATGTCAAGATGTTACCTGAGTGGTTATTCATAGCAACCAATATGCTTATATGCAGAAAGTTTGATTTCATGTTATGATTATTACCAAATGTGCACTTTTTATCATAGATCGCGAAACCTCACATCTTTTAACATGTTATTAGTTGCTGCTGCTACTATGGTAACTAAAAATAATTTTCTGCTGTACATACTGAATCTGGGACCTGCTGGCAAGCCTTCTGACTATGAGGTGATGTCAAGTCATAATAGTGGTGTCTATAAGATGCATCCTCAGAGTTCCCATAAATCTATGATGTTGTTTACAGTCATTAAAGCAGCTCATACCCTGTCAGTCCTCCTATAGTGCACTTATTATTAGCCTGCCCCTTTGTAGTCCTGGCTGCCCGTTTGTCGGCCTGGCCAGCCCCTTTGTCGGCCTGGCCAGCTAGTGGATGATGCAGTATAGCTGTTCAATATCAGCAATACACAAACATATCAACATGCGGATGTGTATCATTACGGTGTAATAACTCCAGTCTGCTGACATACCTTATACAGATACAAAATGTATAATGCTATAACAGTTTGTAACTATTTGCTTGATGGTTAGCTTAGTAGCACACAATAACGGTTTGAGTCACTATCTCACTGAATACTACAATAAATGTGGTCATCTACAATGGTTCCCTCCTCCGAATTGTCCACCATAGCATCATTTGGATGGGACACTAAGTAGGTGAATCAATGATCTGACATTGACACATATCTGTGCAGTTCAATCAAGCATGATCATCAGCAAGTAACATCTCCATGAACAGCATGGGTCTGAGAAAGAACAGTTACATTTTGAGGATAGTTGATGGAAGAATATGAATCACATTTGGCAATGGTGTGGGGATAACACTTTATTGCCGTATGCAAAGACCAGTCAAATAGCAGAGGGTCTTTTTCTGGAAGTTCTGAAGACATAGCACCCCCTCAGGTTAGCAGAATTATGACACCGGTGTCATAAGAGATGACATGTATCCTTTGATTTTACTACACAGATGTCATAGCTTGATTGGTCATGATTGCATTGGCTTGTTCATTTGTGATGCTGTAGCTCTATTCTCCTGTTTAAAGAGGAGTCTTTGAATTTCTCAATTCTTGAGAATCAAGATCAATAGAGCCTGACTGATTCCGATTGATCCATTGACACTTCTCTGTCAACTGAATCTGCCTCCCTTATCTATGACCTTTTCCAGTTCAAAGCCATGGCAGTTACTTGACTGGTGTCAATGAAGCCATCTGAAAGCTTTCTCATGTAATCTTTCATAGAAAACTTTGCCAGTCTCACTTCACCTTGGCACTTTTAGGCCAATATTTCTGTGACAATGTTGAGGAGTGAGGCTGAATGCCCCTTTTGATGCTTGAGGTGTACATGGCTATTGATATTCTCACGTAGCTTCTTTCTGTCCTTTTTATATTTTGTTATGTGGGCCTGGATTTATTCCTTGTGTATGTTGGCGACAGTGTATCAGTCTTTGCGAAAACTTTTTCAGCATACAGGACAGTCGGTCCTGCAGCTAGCCAATTTTGCAGGACCGGATAGATGTATGGTTTTCATAAAGACTGCCTTATTGGGACTGCAAGTGTCCATTGCCACGTGTATTAAATCGGTGTAGCTATCTAGGAATAGTTAGAAAGGTAAGTCATCAGAGGGTAGGTACGGCAGTCTTTGCGAAAACTTTTTCGGCATGCAGGACAGTCGGTCCTGCAGCTAGCCAATGAGGTTATGTTAGTCAGTACAAACCACACTGCATTGGAACTGATGGGTCACATGGTGTGCTTGCCCTGGATCAACTTTTCCTCAGTTAATACTGGCAACAACTTCAACTTGTACATGTGGTGAGGCCAGTAAAAGTTGGTAGGAAGGGAGGTCAGGGGTCAGATTATGGTGGTTACCATGGATGATGAAAGGCTGCAGACACAGGGCATTTGGATTGCAGACACTGACCAGAGAGACATAGTGCCTAAAAGCGTGTGGGAGTGGTTATTTGAGCTACCTCTATGTCAATCATTATGGATTATTGTTGTTGAATTCCAGTTGTCATGGTCAGATTTGAATGATTGATAGCTTTGTTCAATGTCCAAATGTACATCAAGTACCTCATGGGACATATCTCAAGTTAGCAAGGTAGCCTTCCACAAATAGTAGTAGTCTTGCCTTGCAGTGAGACAGATATTTATATGCTGCTTGCCTAATACAGCAATGACTGCATCTATGGATGATTGAATGTATGAGATGAATGACAGCATCTATGAGGTGAGGGAGAAAACCGTTCTTTTATCTGCATGGGCTAGCACTATACCTGGGCTAGTACTATAGTAGGCAGGGCCAGACAAACCATAGCCTTTGATATCTCAGATGTGGTTCTCTGAGGAATGATCACAAGAAAGACCGCCAGCAAGTTACTCTACTCCTTAATGGCCCTATCATGGAGGCCCCACTAACACAGGGGGAAGTTGTTATGGTTACCCAGTACCCATGACAACTGTGGAACAATATTAAAATCATGCATCTCAGTGAGACCTTTACTTTGAGATATCATATGACCATATCATGTTAAATAAAGACAATTTCCTCAATACAAAATATACTTTGAGTTAAAATCATGTTTTGAGTTAAAATGTTGGTTGCTCTGGAATTGATGCATCACCATGGATACCCACACAAATGACCTTTTGATATTGAGGGGAGAGTATATTGTGGCCATGTTGGTTGTTCTGTCATATATTCACAGTTATCAGTAAGGATGATAATGTTTCGGCATCAATCATCAGGCATTATTGTTGCTGATTTCTGGTTGCCATGGTTACCTAGGACCTGTGACAACTCTAAAACTATGTTAAAATGATGTATCTCAATGAGACCTTTAATTTGAGATATTACATGAGTGTAGGTGTTGAGAAATGACAAATTTCTCATAACAATATATATTTTGTATAAGAATCGGCATGCTGGTTGCTATGGAAACAGGCTATCACCATGGATACCTACTCAAATGACTTTTTGACTCTTTTAATCAATCAGGCATGCCCAAAAACCCCAATTTAGAGGTATTACACATGTAAATAACATAAGAATTGACTGACTTATGACTTTAACCCTTCAGGGCCGAGCATCGACTATAGTCGATGCCATGAACGGCCGAGCATCGACTATAGTCGATGCCATGAACGGCCGAGCATCGACTATAGTCGACATAACTCTATGAGAATGAGCAAAGGCTCGGCCCAGGGAAAGTTTCTGTGAAAAGTTCTCGCCCTCATCACTAGCAAATACTTTTTTTGGTCGGCCTTAAAGGGTTAAACATTTTCGTCAGCCATCTTGGACGCCATCTTGAATTTCGGAAAACGCTCAACGATGCCAGCCGGGCATCGTCAAGATTCTGAAAGTATATGACTTCCTGTACCCAAATCAGTCATAACCTCTTCGGGGGGTTTTATTGCAAGGTTGCAAGGAAAATCCCCCCCTGGCAACTGGACTATATCTAAGATTATGTGTATGGACAGGCAGTGCATTGAAGACAAAGCCACGTTCATTGCCACTATCGCGCAGGAGTGATGGAGAGGTGCTCAAGTGTTTGTGATGAGTTTCAATATATCTATCAGTACATATCACATGTCAGCAGTGGCGGCGGAACGGGGGGAGGGGGCGGCAGGGGGGCAGACCCCCCCCCCCCAACTTCAAAATGGTTCCGTTCCCCCTGGGGTCTCATTCATAACAACTGCTGTATCCGTCGGGTAAAAAGTTACAAGTGATTTGGGGTCTGACGATCATAATAAGGACTTCCCTTCAAAAGACATTACATTAAAATAAATAGAAATGTGCACCACCTGACGATGATGAGTACGCTCGATACTATTGACGATTCTTTATGACGGATACAGCAATTGTTATGAATGAGACCCCAGGTAACGTGTCGCGTCAACCATATATAAACTGGCAGGTCCCGCACCTTCCAGCCAGACGCTGGATAGGATTGTCAAATAATTAAGGTAGGCTTACAAGTTACAGGTATGAAAAATACACGAAGAATTTATTCTGGCTATCATTATATTGTAGGGTGTTATATAGATGTGAGTTAGTGTGCATGCATGTGTACATGTATTACAAATATGTACATAATTATGTAATATGTAAATGTACTTAATCTTTATGAATTGGTCGAATTGGTGCTGTATTTGATTAGATAGAGCTCTTACAGTTATACTCCCGTCCGCATATTCTTACTCTTTCCCTTCTGCTGGCATCCATATCATTTAGCATCTACACATCCAACTTTGCATCAGATGAAATCGATTTGCAAGCATCATACATTCCCTCTATAACATTTTTTTTTTCAGCCATGCCTCTCAACATTGTCTGTTGTATTCTTGCAATATGTTATGTCTCGCAGCTGGCATATTGTATGCCTCCTGGAGGTTAGTCAGATCTAAACACACTAAACTAGGCCTAAATATTATGATGTTGACATTCAAATCAAACGTTGAACAAGATGCATTCTAAAATGGATATGGAATGATTTCAAAATTGAAATGCACGCAAAATCATACTTTTAATTTTTTTTAGCAAATTCGCGAAAATGTATAGACACGAAAATATTTCATCAATGAGTTGTTTAACACCTGTTATTTTTATAACATCTGATTTGTCCTCAAGGTGTTTATAACGATGTTTCTTCATTTGTCTTATTTCAAACAACCAGAAACCCATGTAGGCCCCTTCACCAGCAATGTAAGTGAACCATTTATCGTTGGTGGGAAACCGTCAAGCAACTGGCCTTGGATGGTTTACGTCAAAACTGCAGGTGGTAGATGTGGAGGATCAATTATCAATGAGGAGTGGGTGGTCACTGCGGCGCATTGTGTAGAAGGGTAGGCGTCGTACACTTAACTATAACTTAACTATAACAACCATATAATAGCCTTCAGAAAGAAAATATCAGCCTTAGCTTTGGATCAGTAGGCCTACTCCCATGTATCAGTGAGTCTGAGCATAGACAGGGCACGCACGGGAAAGCTCTCCCAGGTGAGAGGACATACGTTTAGAGCATTATCTTAATCAGACTACAACATGTAATAAGATGATCTTATTTGAGACCCATTCTGAGTTGTGAAAATGTACAGCTCAGTGAATAAACACATTGATCCATTGTGAAATACTACTAAGGCCAAAAAGAAAAGAAAAGGTGTGTTTCAGGTTACGCGACCCTACCTACTTTGGACTCGAGTTGTTGCTCCACGAGGCGAGGTGGTGGGCGTAGGGTGGCACTGGCATTTGCGAGTCAATTTTTTATACTTCTCATTTAAAGTAAAGTTTTTTTGGGTCTAACATTAAGAAAGGAAAATGATATGGTGGGGAATGAACAGTTATAGCAAAGATCTGTTAAGAATTTGAAAATGGGCCAGGATCAAGTAACTTTCATTGTAAGCTTTGCTCTCCTTATTGTGTTATTGGCAGGGCTTTGTCCTCCGACGTTCAAGTCTATACGGGTGTTTATGACAGGAAGAAGGACCTAAAAACAGCCCATGTTGTATCCATGATAGTGATACATGAGGACTATGGCAACCCAAACGGATATGATAACGACATAGCACTGCTTAAAATGAGAACAAAACTGGTGGGTCAAGTATGTCTGCCCGAAAAGGACGTCAGTGCCGGGACACCGTGCATAGCTACAGGATGGGGTGAAGGTATGTAGGTTTACTGATTTAGATTAAGATGTCCCCCTCCAATCCGTCTCTCTCCGGCCTCCCTTAAAAAGTTAAAGGGTATCTTACATCAGCCTTCAACTATTCACATTTAGGGATGGGAAACTTTTAACAACAGTTGGTAGGGGAGGGGGGGTGGGTGGTTGGGGACAGGGACCATAAATATATGGAGGGTGGGACTGTTGCTGGCCGAGCTAGCTGATAATATAACCAAAAAACAAGAACCATTAAGAAGCAAGTGAGATGTAATAGACTGTCAGTGTATTATTAACCGGTACTTTACCGACCTATAACGGCGGTCGATATGAGGATCCTGTCGAAATACATAAGGAATGAATAAAAACCTATCACTTGTTAACGTGTGACAATCATAACCACAAATAGATTTAGCAACATTTAACGGTATTATAACAACCCGTTACAGGAAATTTTGGGTACGCTCACATCTAGAAATCCACCACCCTTCCCCTCTCTGTTGGGAAAAATTACCATTCCTTTAGGCCAACACCCACAGTGCGATCTATGCTGGAATATATGCCAAAATATCTTCAATTCCCATAAATGCAGAGATTTTCCTACTCAAATAGTATATTACTGTGGAGCTATTTATGGAGGTATAGTACTGTGGAGGTATTATAGGCGGCCTGGCCTGTGTCCTCTATGATTTATGACACTGTTTTGTCGGCGAAAAAACATGTCGGCACCAACACGGGTTTGTCGGCGCCAAAGCATTTTTTTCTGCGACAAAACAATGTAATAAATCCTATAATTGTGGACACAGGCCGAATATGGGCCTGAGACCTCTGCAGTTTGCTACAATTGCAAGGGACCCCAGTTGCCAATAATCCAAACTGCACTCTCATTTAGCAAATTTGTTTCCTGTTTTGCATAACACGCCTTTGGGGTTCGACCTATAGCGATAATTCGGGTTTCTCCATGTGCGCGGCCATGTTAGTTCTGAGCTCGCAACTTATCGTGAGACCTAGGCAGTGACCACACTTACACACACCATAGCTTGGAAGTAACAAGCTAAGTTGCGAGAGCAGAACCGGAAGCGGAAACTACTGCCTGTGTCAGTGTACACACTGTGGTTGCGGGAACAAGTCTGCACCAGTTAGAACGCTATAGGCCTATTCAGCTAGAACTCCGCAGTTCCCTCTGCCCTTCCGGCCCGGATGACCAACCCGGCCCGGACGGACAGATGTCGCCACCGGTGGTGGCCTGCTATATGAGGCAGGCCTTCGCCGGTCACTGGCAGTTCCCATTGGGAGCTCAACCAATGAGGAGACTCAATGAGACCTCTTAGGTAGCAGCTACTGAAGACTCCACTGACATAAGCTTGCATTGTACCCTGCTCCCCAGATGACTATCCACCCATTGAGTAGAAGCAACCTGAACCCATCCATTTGATGTATCCTGTATGTGTAGAACATGTGTGAGGTGTAATTATAAAAGGAAGAACTCAGAATATGATGTAGATCGTTCTCCAGCCGGAAGTAGAGCCCCTGCACTGGTACCCGTATTTATTCTCCACAAACGCTACCCGGTCCATCTTTGGCGCCACAACACTATTATACAATCCTTACAGTTCCCTGAGTAGTCAGATACTCCCCGACAGTCCCTATTCCTAGTCTACCCACCCAAGTATCACTACACTTTCATACTACATGTATGCCCTACAGGTGGCGCTGATACTCTACTGAGAGAGGTATCCATTGATATACGAGATGCTTCAGTTTGTTATAAGAGATTTAGGCGCTTCAATGAGGCCCTGATGATCTGTGCTGGAGCTGCAGGAGTGGGCATTTGTTCGGTAAATCATGTCTTTATGCACTCAGTTTGAGAGTTTTCTATTTGAAATCGTTGAACATTTATTTTTAAAACTTAGAAAAATAAGTCATAGAAATGTTATTGTAAGCCAACATACCAGTATTAATCCAGAAAGGCCTAGAGCTAACGGAGGGTAATTTGTTATTGAGTGTGGTGTTTCATATTATATTCCCCAGAAAATTTACTTACTGTAGACACTGTGAACTGCATCCCCTACATTATCATACTGTGTTGGATCTAAAAGGGACTTGGTATATTTTAGGGGGATTCTGGTGGACCGTTGGTTTATGAGGAAGGTGGCCGGTACTATCTACAAGGAATCACCTCACAGAATAAAGGTGACTGTGGAGAAGGGGAGCAAATATTTGTGAAGGTGTCGACCTATGTCTCATGGATCAAGAGCAAAACAGGTCGGTACTAAGTAATAGCTGAAGTGTTTGCGTATTGCTCATGTTTACAATTATGCTTTTTTAATGACAATGTTTTCTAATAACAATCATATGGAGTAATGTGGTCACTCCAAATTACCAACTATCCGTTCACTTTCTGTACGTATGTATATGTTCCTTCCTTTCACCCTAATATTAAGAATTAATTATCCAACAACCCAGATGACACCCTTTATAGACAAAAAGAACCCAAATAGAGGCTCCCACGAGGTACAAGGTATTTTGATGGGTGGACATATAATCTAAAGAGAGGCATTCAAGACTGCGTAAAAATAGTCAATCATTTTGGTGGTTATAAAGACTCTTTATAATCAGACATCTCTTGTGAGCAGAGTTGTCTCGCTGTATACTCTACTTAAAATATACGAGGAAACCCCCCAAAGAACCCTTATCTCTGATGAGAATATGTATACTGTGTATATATTTTACCTGACTAATTCGGTAGATCGTGTTTCTTCCCCATGAGTTGTTGGTCAATAAATCTATTTAAAAAAAAGCCTAGGGGGTGGTCATATTTTAACAATATCCGGGTTGGTGGATTTGGAAGGGGGGGGGGGGACTAACCTGGACCCCTTTAGAGAGGGGACTAAAAAAAGGTCAAGACCCACGGATGACCCCTTTTCAAGTAACTAAAGTAACGTGTTGGCTTTTTTTTTTCTAAAATGGGTCATCTGCAGTCAATTTATATACACCACCTGAGGGGAACAGAAAATAATCCTCTTGCGCACTGTGCGTGGGGAGCTGAAAGATTTACCAGAAAAAAACCACTGAATAAGTGTAGACACAGGGGGCACAGAGGCGGAATAGCAACAGAAACGTGTTACAGCTTTAACGCCAAATATGACCCGATCCTCCTGCTCTAGACTATTGGATTGTATATAGCGCTGACTTTAAAGGTAGTATATTGGCTCTATAACTGATAGGTAGCCAAATTCTAAGGCCACTCAAAAAAAGAGTTGTTTCTCATCACCGCGCACATCATAAAAATCTGTCAAAAATTGACAAATATTGGCATATTTGGCATCAAAAGAAAGCTTATAGACTGTCAGTAATGCAGTGAGCTAGGAATAACTTGCATTATAACAACTTTTACGGATCTATATACTCTTAACTACTAAAATGTGAAAATGTGCGCAAAAAGTCTCAAATTTCCTTTATATTTTAGGCCCCAGTAAAAAATAAAAATGAAAATAAAAAAACGCTCTTGTCATATATCTCAGTCATGGTGATGAGAAACAACTTTTGAGTGGCCTAATGTGCATCCTAGGTAATGATAATGAGAATAGGTAGAACATGATCGAAGCATGACAATGGTGAACAATGTGGTTCATTTGTAACGAGATTGCTTCCAATACCCTAATTATCGGACATGCACCAAGGATTTATAGGGGGGGGGGTGTGGAACTGAAATACCCCCTCGTCCCTGTTGTGGAATAAAGGCCCACCGTTAGGCATAATTGGAACCCGTGTGTTTAAGGCAATGTCCAATGCTATTAGAAAACTTACATTATCTTCACTTTATAGGGCCCTTAAGTGGAACCTGTGGAGTAAGGCCAGGTGAGTAAAAATCTGTTCTGCTTTCATAAATCAAGGACGAACTATGGCGATTCATTGTATTTCTAATAGTATATATTCTATACTATATGTTATGTTTGTGATTTTCCTTTCACAAGGATCAGTGCAGCATTTGTATTGCAAATATACATGTATTTGCAGGTTGTTCAGTAAATAATATTAAGTAATCTCATATAAGAAACAGAGCTGCCATCAGTACCGGTTAATAGTAGTATAACAGACCTCTACGCTGAAAATACTTCCTTTATTCAGAGAAAAACTAATCAGTATCTCGGCTATATAATTATCTTGTCATTTCCCAGGTGGACTGAGCACTGGAGCGATTGTTGGGATCGTGTTTGGTGTACTCGGTGGAATCGCCCTGATCGGCCTGATAATCTACTGTGTGTACAAGTGTCGTGAAGATGATTACTGATTCCCTGAAGACATGGTTTCCATGATTTCGTGCTACTGCAACAATACTAGTTAAACATACAAAAAAAGACTACATTTACCCTTGCTAGGAATATCGGCATGAAAATATGAAACGTATGTTATATGTAATCGAATTAATATAAATCAAGTAATGCATGATAAAGTGATTGACAGCAAATAATTTCAAGAAATAATTTTTATACCGGGTATGATTTATATGGAAAGTCCAACATTGAGTCAAGCCGTATTCGGTCATAATTCGACCCACCTGGACATGAGGACTATGCCATATTGAAACTGAATGTAATGTAGATCAGGCCAAAAAAAAAGAAGGTGTGTTTCAGGCAACATGGTCAGAATGTCTAGGGTAGGTAGGTCGGATTTCTTTTTTAAAATGTTTATTTATTTTTTTACATAGAGAGAGTACTAGGAATGAGTTGCGAATTGACAAATCAACTCGCGACTCTCCAGAATGACTCCACAATTCCTCCATTGACTAGGAATATCAAGAAGTTGTTGGATATACCTCTTAGAAAGCCATTTCCTGATGTTAATCAATTATTCAGGCCTCTGAGGTTACTGGGAGCTTGTTATTCTTGAAAGAGGAACAAAAATTTAAAAAAAAATCAAAAAAAATCTCCAAAATTGGGGAAAAAATGCTAGGGTCGGCCCTTTTTTGAATCTAGGGTCGGGTTGCCTGAAAAACACCTTTTATTTTTTTTGGCCTCACAAGGAAAATAAAGTATCTTCACATTACCCACATACTGGATATTTCTCTTTTATTCATACATGCACTTGTGGGCACCTAATACTTTGTAAAAAAGATGAAACACTTGAAAAATGTTTTTTATGTCATTCATCCATGTTTGCGTCAGAGAAATCATGAACGGGGAATTTTTCTTTATTGTTTTCTTTGCAAATGCTGAGGTAAAAAAAACAAAACAACTTCCTGTCATACTTTTACAGCAAATTATTTCAACTTCAATGAATTTGTTCATTAATACTAAAGCGTCAAGTATACTTATATCACTCAATCCAAAACAAACGGTGTGTTGTTATCCAATATTTATTTTTCAAAAATTATTTCCCAATAAAGCCTTAGATTAACCACATAGATCTGCTGAAGAAGTGGTATGGTAGTGACCTCTGCTGAGTCTTAGGGGAACTTATCAATCTAGAACGGCATAAATTTAAGGATATATCGCCATAGTAGTTTGGGCGCTATTATCACATTTTATATACCATGTGCATTTACTGTTCTATTCATGACGGATGATAAGTTCAACCTCAATTCAATTATGTGGCATATCGCTATGTCATGGTGTTGCAGTATGGGGACATTCTTAGCTGCTTAGGGATGCTGAGCTATAACGAAGAAACGGGATCGGACTTGTTCCCGTGATTAGCACTTGCAGGCTGGTATAGCAGTTAGGCCACTCAAAAAAAAATTGTTTCTCATCACCAAGGAGTGAAAAATGTGACGAGGGCGTTTTTATAATTTTTTTTTTTTACTCGAGGCCCAAATATATATAGGGAAATTTAGACTTTTCATGATCAACTTTTACATTTTAGTAATTCAATGTTTATTGATCCCCGAATTGTGTTTTAATGCAAGTTATTCATAGCTGACTGCATCACTAACAGCATAAGCTTTAATTTGATACCAAATTTGCCAATATTTTCTCCAATTTTAACATATTTTTCAACAAAAATGTAAAAAAAAAAAAAAAAGTCCTCAAATCACGATTTTTATGATGCGCGCGGTGATGAGAAACAACTTTTTTTTAAAGATCTTGGTACTGCTCTCGGAACGTAGCCTGTTCCTGGCAACTATGGTCTATCTGAGTATGAGTCTAAATCTCTCGGGATATTCCATGGACAGAACTAGCATGGCCGCGCACATGGAGCTACCCGAATTATCGCTATAGAGATGCAAGACATGGGTATCCTGAAGATGCACGCTGTATACCCCCCCCCCCCAGTATAAAATGTGTGTGTTTTGAATATGACTCTAGACCACGGCTTTCCTTAATTGGTTACGAGGCCACTGCAGGACCCCCCCCCCCCCCCCTACAGTTTTAAACATTTGTGATGATTCAATTCTAATTGATGATTTCTTATGAACGCCAGCAGCGAGGGAAAATTGGTGGCGTTCGTCTGACCTAGTAGACTGCACTGTGGGAATGCCTTAGCATACCGCAAATAGGGTCGGTAGTGTCGTGAAAACTCAGTATCCTAGCAGATGTTAGGTCTGTTGTGTCCTACATTTGAGCGCAGACAGTAGGATGGAGAGTGAGCAGACGAAATGCATTCTTGGGTAGGCTCCCGCTTTCCCTGTTGTTGTTTAATTATTAAGAACTAATTGAAAAAAACTCAAAGGAAACTGTTGTCATTTAATTTGAAATTGAAATATCTTCTCTTTGAATGGCTACAGTCTTGATTCGTCAAACATGCGCGAGAATAACATACAGCTAAACATTTATGATAATTCAATTCTAATTGATAATTTATTACAAATTAGTAAGAACTAATTGAAAAGAACCTCAAAGCAATCTGATTTTTCTATCTTTTATTTTCTTCCTTGAATACTCATGGATAAAACATGATTAACCCTTTAAAGGCCGCATACTATTTTAATGCATCACATTGCACACCCAATATCGTCATGATGCATGAATGCAGCTTTGGCGAATAACTAGCATCATGGTGCATCATGCCAACCTTACACAGTTGATACATCCCCGAGGGGTCGGCATGATGCATGAATGCAGCCCTGCAATGCAATGTGTAGCCTCACCAGATCTGCATTAATGCATCATGACGACAAAGGGTGTAGCACAGCAATTGATTAAAGCACCATGCGGCCCTTAAATGGTTAATACAAATGGACATGCGCCTTGCTTACAGAGGAACTTGAGGCAATGTGACATGTTGTTCACCTCAGAATAGTCAGTAGAAAGCAGTATTATAATTCACTCTTTAGGGAAGGCATGATACCCCAAGGCAGTAATTGCCGTCATGATGCACCAATGCAGTTCCGGCAAGTAACTTGCATGAATTGCATTGTTGCATCACACTGAAAATCCATAGGTGGAAAGGGTCAGTCAGTAGTGGCTAACCTAGGTCCATCATTGGTGTGTTGTATTTGTATACCACTAGTTGGGGCCACCTGTGATGACCTACCAGTGGCTCCCCCTGGAACTAAAAAGACTAAGGTGGGTCGGTCAGTAGTGACCAACCTGACAATAACTTATCTAGGTTGGTCGTATAGGGAGCCAAAAAATGACTAATTAGGTTAGGCACTAGTGACTGAGAGGTTGGGCGTATAGGGAGCCTAGGAATATCAGTGCATGCCGACCATACAGGAGTATCAGACCCATGGTGAGTTACTGGTCAGGGCCGCACACATGTATCAAGGCGATTGAAAGGACTATGCCGTCCTTAAAGGGTTAACATGATTTCCGAATTAATCCTAGATCTATATAAAAGGGCTATTACCGTAAACCTCTAGCGTAGAAGCCCCGATAAGTACAGGGATAGTACACGAGTCAGATCGCCAGTGCGTCTCATTGAATCAGCCCAGGGTCAGGGTCTATAGTTCAGTATTAAAATAACAATTTGCAGACCCCCTTTCAGGCTTATAATTATGATTCCTCAAAGTTAAGGGGTGGTTTATACGAGAGTTAGGCGTATACGCGAAAACTTTCGGTTCGTATCACAGGTATTGATTAAGGCTGCAGAAAGACATGGATTAGGCCACCGACCTCATCGGGCCGATTCCACAATTTCCGAAAAAAAAAGTTCTTAGGCCACTTCAAAAAAACTTGTTTCTCATCACCGCGCGAACCATAAGAATTGTCTTTTGGGATCTTTAAATTTTTTTTTTTTTTTCCAAATTTTAATGAAAAATATGTGTTAAAGCAGGGTCAATAATGCAATGGGATAGAAAAAAACATGCCTTTTCACAGGAGAAAAGAAGCGCCCTTGTCATATTTTGCATGGCTTGGCGATGAGAATCAAGCATTTTTCTGGAGTGGCCTTAATATTTTATATGAGGTTCTGGCACAAATCGCATTATTTGACCCACAAACAAAATTTACAATAATTGAAAATAAAACATTGTTCTGCTTATGGATGGTTGTTCTAGCATTCTAGAAATCCATCTCTGGCTAGTAAATTGCCAGTGCTGCATTCAAGCATCATGCCGACCCTAAAGGGTTGAAACACTCCTGAAGGGTCGGTATGATGCACCAATACAGCACCCGCGAGTTACTCACCGCGGCTGCATTGGTGCATCATGATGATAAATGTCGACTTATAGAGTTAAAAAAAAGTCTCTCGTAATCCATCTTCAAGATTTATAAAAACCTATGTACCTGACTATGCTACCTGAGAAAACACCTTCCCTTTGGCCGCCTACTGTTTAGACACACCATTATTTGAGATTACATTTCATGGCGATTTGAAGGGTGGAATCGGTTAGGTATTCAAAATTAGACATTATTCAAAGCACGTACTTCCATCAATGATTGACCTTATTAAGGATTACTTCAGTTCAAAGGGACTACATTAGAGATATGTCATCTCCACTACATATCATCATCATCATTATCATCATCATCATCATCACTGTTATTATGTATTTAGTACAAAAGCTACGTCTACAAAATATATCATATATAAAATGATTATGTTATCTTACGTTCCTGTCCTAAGATATAATTAATTAAGTTTGTAAATCTTAATCTTCAATAGTACACATGATCAGGCCAAAAAAAGACTATATAACCTGAAACACACCTGGCCTCATATTGATTGTACAACTGTGTTACACAGGTCTCATATAGTAAGGCTTATTATTTCAAATATAACCTGCTTTTCCAGCTGTTTTCTGGAATGTATTCATCTTGAGACCAGGTACAGTAACACATATATATAAACACACACATATTTTGATAGAGTTGAAATAAAACATGTTATAAGTTTTCAAAGGCACCATTTTCTTGACATGAGATTCTAAATTACTCAAGAGGCGAGTTACTCGCCGGAACTGCAGTGGTTCATCATATCCAACCTTCAGAATGTAGGAAACCAGTGCATAGGTTCAGTAGCTCAGGAGTATATAAATATAACATCTTCTAAAAAGATCGTCTTCTTAATCCTTTAATGATTTTTTAATGCAAGATAACGTAAGGTTCTTAGCCGTTCCTAACCGTTCACCCATATTCTGCAAATTGCATAGGACAATACATTGTCTAGGGTTTGAGTTGATTAAAACTATGCATGTATAGATCTATATTGAACTGTGCTTGAGGCACAAAATGGTTACATATAAAAAAAGAATTGCACAAAAACAGAAATCTTTAGGTAACAATAACCACCATGTAGAACATACAATCGTAAGACATCTCAAAAGGCACAAAAAACATGTGGTATAAATTCAGAAATTCAAATGGAACAAATATTTACAAATAATATGATAAACAGCAACAGCGATTTGACCCTTTATCAACGAGACATGGCACCCACAGAATTGTTAAAACAAATTAAACGCTGAATTCATTTCTAAAATCAAATATTAAAAACGGGACAAAATAAATGCATATGGTTAATGAAAATCACCGGTTGATTGGTCAATGTTACTCATTTTAATTCATTTCAAAATCATAAATATATGCAAATGTATGCACACACAGTATGAACAAACACACATACATCCCAGTAAATTACTGTAATCAACAAAAAACACAACTGTTGTACATGTCCAACTTTTCAGAACGTTTCTATATGGCACATTATTATAGCCAAACGTTATATAACGTTAAAGACGTTATTTTGACGTAAAATGACGTATTTGTCTAAGCTGAGATATGTATCAAAAACAGCCGTTCAGCAGTCCCTGACTTCATCTTGAATGTTTAGTACTTTTCTTTCTGAAATAGGTAAAGACAGAGTAAACATTAACGTGAGCTAAATGCTAGATTCTGGCCCGTGTCCCTGAGACTTCATGAGCCAATAGACTACTGAATCTGGACATTGACATTTTCATGCTATTTCATTTGATATATAACACTATCATATTCACAGCACTATCAAAGTGCCCCTCTTTGGCATGTAGATGAAAAAGTTCCCTTGTAACATTTTTACTTGCCAAATAAAAATACCTCAGCAACAACAACATGTGAGGAGCAAATAAAAATCGACCCTAGCCCCCTCCAGTGTGTGTCCTACTAGTATATGTTTTTCATGTGTTTCTGCCAAATCCTAAATCCTACTTTAAACTTTTAACGGCGGTATGATGCATTGATGTATCATACCCTTGGTCGTCATGATCTATGCATGAATGCAGCCCTGGCGAGTAATTCGCCAGTGCTGCATACATAGTATCATGCCGACCCAATGGGATTGAGACAATCCCTAAGGGTCAGCATGATGCACCAATGCAGCACCGGCGAGTTACTCGCTGGAGCTGCATTCGTGCATCATGATGACAAATGATTTTCAGCTTCCCCTGTCCTTAATATGGGGACAACCATGGTCTCTTACAGCATATTTTCAGTAGTGCTCCAAAAAGTAAATACAGTAATGATAAGATCTCAATGTTAAGGCATAAATCATATGAGTGAGATGCATTGACATTCATCACTTTAAAACAAGCATTATTTACTTTCCAGTGACTGTTATGAAAAGCTTGATTACTTTGAGCTAATTGGGGGTTCGGAAAAAAACTTTGGGCCAATTTTGGGAAAATTTACCGCCCCCCCCCCCCCACCGCAGTGAGTAAAAAATGGCTGGTTCCATTTTACGAGGCAGAGCCGAGCGAAATAACCATCAGTGGGGAACTATACGAGTGCTCCTTTATGTTTATTTCATGTCATTATCAACAATATCCACCAAAATTTTGCTCAATTGATCTGAAAAAGCTATTTATAGTGGTTAAATCATCAATTCTGATTATTTAAAATGCCGTTAAATATGGGAGAGGGTTATTCAACAGGGGGGGGGGTGAAATACAGCCTTTATTTACCGCGAAATTTCCCAGCATATGAGGAAGAAAACCTTCCCAACTGGGATGGAGGGGACCTGCCCCCGACCTCCTGTGGTGGCCAGGGTTGGCCAGGAGGCTGCATAAACATCTGGTGGTTATGTAACTGTGTGTCATCACTCTGTATGGAGTGGTTCACTTGTCATCATTGTTTCTGCTACAATTTTTGAATGTCATCAGGGAAACTTTACATATAAGATCTCAATATGTATAAGTATACGTAAATAAAATAAGGTAAAAATGAGATATCATTTATATGGTTATGATAGTTGGATTGACCTACTGATACTGATACATACCTTTCCAATCATGACGGCCAGGTATATTGCAAAGATGGCGAGCAGGAACTGTCGAGAATTAGAAAGGAAAGTATAACATTTCACTCAATTTGAGGCTTTAAAACTGAAATGCTGATGACTGGCACCGCAAAACCTCATGTATAAGCCCATGATATGATGCCAAGGTATCCAGATGTAAATCAAGTTACAGGTCGAATGAATATCATGAAGACGATTCTGATTTGTGCTTAGGCCACTCAAAAAAAGTATTTGTTTCTCATCACTGCGTGCATCATGAAAATCATGATATGGGAAAACTTTAAAAAAAAAGAATTTTAATGATAAATCCATTGAAAAGTGGACAAATATAGGCATGTTTGGTATCAAATTAAAGCTTATACTGTCAGTAATGCATGCAGCTCGGAATAACTTGCATTATAACAGCTCTTGCGGATCAATAATTTCTTAACCACCAAAATGTGAAATTCATGTGCAAAAAAACTCTTAATTTCCTATATATTTCAGCTCTCTGTAAAAATTAAAATAAAATAAAAATAAAAAACGTCCTCGTCATATTTTTCACTGCCAGGTGATGAAAAACAATTTTTTTTTGAGTGGCCTAAATTTTAAAAAATAAAATAAAAGAGATAAAGGCTAACCTACTCCATGTGGGTCACTTACCTGTATACCGAGGTAGATGGATAACCCGATGATGACGTACGTCCTGTACTGTTCTGTGATGAACTCCACCGCCCGCTCATAGCAGGCCTACAATAAGGCAACCATATCAACATTTAACCCTTTAAGGATTGCATCATGCTTTAATGCATCATACCCTTGGTCGGCATGACGCTTAAATGCAGCCCTGGTGAGTAACTCGCTAGTACTGCATTCAAGCATCATGCCAACATTATGGAGTTGAGACACTCCCAAAGGGTGGGCACGATGCACCAATACAGCACCTGCGAGTTACTCACCAGGGCTGCATTGATGCATCATGACGATAAAGTATGTTGACTTTAGGCGACATGCGTCTTTGATGAGTTAAACAATTCTTCTGTAATCCATTTTTGAAATTTATAAAAACCAATGTACCTGACTATGCTACCTGAGAAAACACCTTCCTTTTGGCCGCCTACTTTGTGGACACACCATTATTTGAGATTGCATTTCATGGTGATTTGACAGATTTGAAGGGTGGAATCGGTTACTAGTAGGTATTCATGTACATTCATGCAGACATTATTCAAAACACACACTTAACAACCTTATCCCAGCCCATTAAATACGCACACATTGTATTCAATGGGGGACATTGAATACGCCTCTTCAGTGCTAAAGCATAGGAAATCTTGTATTTCAAAATAATAAATACCGTATTCTTGTTGGAGTTTGCGTCGGTGGGGTTTGTGAGGCAGTTCCGGTCTGTGGGTGTGATATCGGGGAACTCCGACTTGCAGCACGTGACCGGGATCGCCAAGGTCACCTGGCCATCTGTACAAGGTCAAATAATTCAACACATTATTTCATGTGGAGAAACAAGTTACTGGCTCTGTCTCACAAACATGGGCCAATGTTTTTGTCTATGACCGGGTGCAATCTGTGGCCGTCTTGAAAGAAGACGTTTTATTTAGGGCAGATGTAGATGGAAATCGAAATAAAATTAGTCATGTAAAGTCTTAAAACATCCATTAACATTTTCCACCATTTACATCTTCATCTGCCCATAACAACACTTTTTTTTAAGCCGGTCATAGATTGCACCAGGTCATAGATTGCACCCGGTCATAGGCGAAAACATTGGGCCACGTTCGTTAGACACAGCCCACTATGCTTAACCCTCTCACCGCCAGATTTCTGGCTAGAAATCTTTAAAAAATCAGCAAAAAGTAGGTTTTTCTTGTTAAGCCATTACTCAGGAAGTAAGAGGGGCCTATACATTGTTATATACTGAGAGATAGAAAATTTGGACAACTTTTTGAAAACCCCCCAAAAAATCCAAAAATTGGTTGCCGTGGTTACTGTATGGGCCGATTTTGCTGGATTTTGCCGATCTCCAGACCACCGTGGAGAAACTGATGCTCATTCTCCATGGTGTGTTAGTAGTATATATTGTATCGGAACGGGACCATGCTTAAGTACTGTTTATTACTCAATCGATATGCAGCCAATCAGAGGCCGCCATTTGGTCACGTGACCCCCTCATTTGCATAATTACGTAATAGGCCACGCCCCCTTGATCACCAGCCAATCAGAGGCCGCCATTTGGTCACGTGACCCTCTCATTTGCATAATAGGCCACGCCCCCTTGATCACGTGACCCCCTCATTTGCATAATAGACCACGCCCCCTTGATCACCAGCCAATCAGAGGCTTCCATTTGGTCACCTGACTCCCTCATTTGCATAATAATGGATCACGTGACCCCCTCATTTGCATAATAGGACCACACCCCCTTGGTCACGTGACCGGAAGCGCTCCTTATTTGGAAAATAGACCACACCCCCTTGGTCACGTGACCGGAAGCGCTCCTTATTTGGAAAATAGACCACACCCCCTTGGTCACGTGACCTGAACCCCTCCCTCATTTGCATAATATAGATAATAGACAGACCACACCCCCCTTTTGGTCACATGACCTGGACCAGCCAATGGGAGGCTTCCATGGGGGGGGGGGAGGGGGAGGGGGAGGGGGAGGGGGAGGGGGGCACTTTAAGATGCATGGGGAGGGGAGGGGGGGAGGGGGGCACTATTTTGGGGTGGGCGGGCACTTGGGGGGGCCTTTGGGGTCTGCTGGGGAGAAAAAAAATAATTTTATCTGATCTCTAGGGAATCGCCTCCTCCCTACCCCCCTTTAGGGGGTAGGGAGGAGGCGAGTCGGAGGTGACTGTAGAGGAGTTTTTCGGTGACTTGATGACCTTCAAACGACCATACTGATAGTTAATAAATTTGACTTTTGACTTGAATATTCTTGCGACTTTGCGACCTGTAAGCGAAAGCGAAAGCGACTTTGCGACCTGTGGCCCTTAAAAGAGGTGACTTTGTAACCTCAGGGGGGAGATCCTTTTACACCCCCACGGAGGAGGAAGGATCTCGGTTGATTGACTGTACTTTGACTTGTTGTTGTAAACAAAAAAAAAATCAATGAATAGAACGACCCCCTTATTGCTAACAAAGGAACGACTTTGAATTACACAAAATGAGACTACCCTCTTTTGTAGGGGGTTAGTGGTAACTCGACTTAAATTAGAGTATTAGGGAGAGCGCGCGTAAACAACAAAACGCGACTACACGCCGTCTTAGACTGTCTTACGGACCGGATAACAATAACCATAGTTACCTTGGTTACTGTTGATGACGCGTAATGAGCAACGTCGTCAAAATTAAGCTGACGTCAGCGGTCGGCTAGCCAGACAGTTTTTTTGTCAAAATGACCGGAGCAGGTTACGTTGCGGTCGCTCAAGAGACGGTGATGGATCTGGTCACGAGGATACTGAAAGAAGGTCTACCTAGAACCACCGCGCTGGTTTGAGCGCGGGTATCAGTCATCATGGGACCTTTGACGGGTGGGTCCTCCCCATGCAGCCGTATGTCGAATTTAAGAAATGTCCATGTCACATGTCACTAAGGGGGAAACATTTTTGAAATATTTAGAACCCAAATTGAGCATTCTGGTACATTTTAAGGACCCAGACACTGCAAAGCCGGGTACCATCCAAGAAATTTTTTTTTTTGCGAAATGTTTAGGCTTGAAATGGTACTTTTCTGATGCACTCTTCGAACATTTTTTCTCATGTCACTATGGTCCATGTCACATGTCGGACTTAAGAAATGTCCCATGTCCCATGTCACTTAGATGACCATGCCCCATGTCGATTTTTTAAGATATGACCGTGTCGTCGTATCGAATTTGAGAAAATGACCATGTCACCATATCGAATTTAGGGGTCTAGGGACATCAGCATGTCCGGCTATCCTCCACAAATTTAGCTCTAAAATGTTTATTTTTTGGGCTGATTTTTCATCATTTTTAAAAAACAATAGGATGTTGAAATGTTTGCTGTTGTAAATGGAAACAAAACAAAACAAGCGCATGGTTAGATTATGTCACATTGTAGTCGCGGATCCGCTCGTGGCTTATCCAGCCACTTGTGGATCCGCGACTGACAATGTGTCATATACTAATCACCTGGCGTTTACGGTATTATATACTAAGGTATGAGACAGTCCCCACAGAAAAGGTGTCTAAAAGCGCTGTGACCTGATTAAAATGACGTCAGCGGCGTCTGCTCGTCAGCGCCCAGGTGTAGGACATGACATCCTGCTCTGCTGGATGTTTTGAAATATTTTGATTTAACTGATAATACCTGATAACAAGCCTCTGAAGCAGTTTGATTGATTCTCCGGTGTATTGCATAACAAATATGTGTTCCAAGACACAGACGGATAGTCATCGCAAGGTCATAGGATCCGTATCCCTAGTATACTTAAGGTCGGTATACACGGCACGTCTTCAGTAGACTAGACAAGACAAAACATGAGCAGACAAATATCCGGTGACGTTTTGTCTTGGTCTCGTCTTGTCTGCTGGACATGATACACGGCTCATCATCCAGACCTGTCTGCTAAAGTCTTTAGTGAAAATCCTAGTGTAAAAAAAATTCTATCCCTATAGTAAGTAGCACAGTGGACAGTGGGACGATTGTCACAAGACCATGAGAGCTACCCTTATTGGCTGAGTAGCTCACAGTCTGGAGCTGGGTAATGTGACATACATAGCTTACAACAAGCAGCCCGATTTTTGACCCGTCCCAGTACGTGTTCTCTACTTTCCATTGATTAGCTGCTTCAGCAAATCGCGCGGTCTAGATGACGGAGGAGCTAAAGCTCTGTCTAGAGAGTGGAACTTGACTATAGACTCAGTACTAACTGAACGCCCGGTTAGTAAACTCCGTTCACCCCTCATGTGGGTATATGTACAACTTCAGGTTCTTCACTTTACGGCTTGACTAAAACTGAGACGCATCCATGATAAACTCTAGGATTTTTTTTTTCTTTTCTAGGATCGAGAGATTTTAAATGGGGCGGTTATCTAAATAGCGTGGAACTAAATCAGGCTGCGGCAGATAGTATCTCTGCGCACCTCAAGACTCAACGTAGCTTTCACTCTCCAGCAGAGGTTTAGTTGTCACTAATTATGGGTGGCGACCATTATCCACCGGCGGATATTGGAGAGTGTTGGAGAGCTGAAGCCTACAGAGATATAAATCAATCGCTCTGGTGGAGACATCTGTCGGAAATATCTCGCCATAGATTGGAACCAAATACTTATCTAATGGAATCGTTATCAGTTTCAGTTTTCTTGCCGTACAAATTTATTCCCACTCTTCACGTGGTGATAGCTGAAGGTTACTCGTCGTAGGTACGTGTGACCAGAACACACTTTTTTTTCTTTTTGTTTTGGCGCGGGTTGACAGATTGTACCGTACTGTCGCGATTAAGTGCTCTGAGGGAGCGCTTTTCAATTCGGTGAAGTTCTTACTCAGGAGCTTATACAAACCAGGCGCTGGCGCTTATTCAAGGTCGCGATTTTAGTGCTTAAGAAAAAACATTTGGAGGCTCTTATACTCCAGCGCTTATTCAAGACCGGCGCACTTTCAACACTAGTTGCTTTATCGCGACCGTACGGTATGACTGCGGTGTCACAAGTTCCCAAACTCCAAATAAGGAAGTAAAACGACGTCGCCTGCCTGCCTCATGAGCGTCATAGCGTCGTCGAAAATAGTGTGACGTCAGCTGATCTCAGGCGGTTAGGAAGTCAGTTTGACAAAATGGCTCACCGAGTGAACTTCGTCGTTGTTTCTCGATCTGTGATCGAGGCGGCCGTGGAGAAAGAATTCGCAGCCGCACAACAGAGAGAAGAGGTAGAGAGACAGCGTGCTGCTGCGGAGGAGGGTGTGGCGGATGAGTTGATGACGGAGCTCGCGGATCAACTCATCCGGCAGTCCGTCGAACAGGCCAAGCAGCAGGTCTGCAGGGAGCAAGGCCTACCGCCCGCCATCCTGCAGATGCTGAAGGACTACGACGTGATATGACTACCACCACACCCTCCGCCTCAGCAGCAAGTTCCCTGCTATCATCACTAACGGTCCTTTTCAGGACCACCCGCTTATCACAAAAGTTGAAAATCAATCTCAATATAATATACGCATCAGAAAAACCCCTAATAGTCTCTACACTGAAACCCTCTTGAGTAGGTAGGTCGGGTTGTTTTTTTTTAGGAAGGGCATCAGGTCATCATGTGGAGGTCATCAGGTGTACTGTGAGTGTCTGTCTGTCTGTCTGTCTGTCTGTCTGTCTGTGGTTGGGTGTGTGTGTGTGTGTGTGTGCGTGTGTGTGTGAGCGTGTGTGTGAGCGTGTGTGAGAGAGCGTGTGTGTGAGCGTGTGTGAGAGAGCGTGTGTGTGTGTGTGTGTGTGTGTGTGTGTGTGCAGTGCGCGGCGTGTGTGTATCATGTTGTATGATGGTATCATGATGAATGTGACGTCGTATCGGGTCTAATCATGAGGGGAAGGGGTTAGGCCGAACAAAAAAAAAAAGTTGTGTTCCGGTAACCCGACCGACCCTATCATTTTGGCCCGACCCTAATCTTTTTAAATTTTTTTTTTAGATTCTCCCTTATGTAGAGGGGCCCCCAGACGGGTAAAATTGACAAATCGACATGACCCTAGTGACAAGGGACAAGACCTATTCCTTAGAATCGACAAGTGACATGGGTATTCCTTAGAATCGACAAGTGACATGAGGGGTAGTGACATTTTTATAGTGTCAGTGACAAGGGACAAACCACTTTTCTTAAAAATCGACAAGGGACATAGCCATTTCTTAAAATCGCCAAGTGACACAGCATCCCCCCGTCTAGGGGCCTATGTAGGGTATCACCAAAAGGGCTTAAAACATACATAATGACCTTCAGCTATCTCAATTCTTATCCTTTGAAAAAGCCTAGAAGGGTGGGAAAATTCTTTGTATGTAAAAACAGAACTGATAAGGGTTTTTAATTAGACAGATATTGGTTCTACACTATCAAAAATAACCACTCAGTAAAAAATGAGATTCTGACATATTTGGCATAGAAAGAGATGGAATCTGGCGACCTAGATGGATTTGACATGTAGCTATGTATTGTATGTTCCATTCTATTTCATTTCTAGACTGTTTTGAAATATTCCTTAGTATTGATATTTAGCATCCAATTTTTGAAGTTTTACTATCTTGAAACGACGCCTGTTTTAGGTGTCTCCTAAGACTCAGGGTGGTAACCCTGAGTCAATAAAGGAGAGAGAAACATTATAGAGATATATTTTTCCTCTGTCTATAGAACTGGTTCGGGCTCAATTCTATAATACTATAAAGTTGTACTCAATAAACCCTCCCAGAATAACACACAGTTATCGCCCTCTATTTTTGAGTTACTGCCTATTCTCCAAGCACAGACTTGGCTCGCTCATAGTTCCGGTTGATCTCTCTCAGCAGCGCACGTGGGTGTCTATGCTCGGAGAAGGGTTACCGCCCCCTATGTTTGCAGCCAGAAACTTCTCCTGTTCAGGACTGTTCCATGTGTCAGTCATAACAGTTGATGTAGCCTATTATCTTAAGACTAAGAAACAACCTAAGTTGTTTCTCATCACTAAGCAGTGAAAAAATATGACGAGAGCGTTTTTTTTGTTTTTTTTGTTTTTTTTACTTGGGGCTAAAATACATGGGGAAATTTGGAATTTTCGCGATCAATTTTCACGTTTCAGTAATTCGGAAAAAAAGTTGTTATAATGCAAGTTATTCCTAGCTGACTGCATTACTGACAGCATAAGCTTTTAATTTGATACCAAAATTTGCCGCCTAGTGTGACTCGTTCTTTTCTGTACATTATTAAAATTACGTATCTTGTTTGAAATACTCCAAACACATTGCGTATTACCCCATCTCAATCTACCTCCCAAATTCCTAGATCCACACATGCGACATTTGAAGGAGGTTTGGTACAACATATAAGCTGCAAGTTATACACAGGGATTAATAATAAGGCCCCAGACGGGTAAAATAGACAAGTCAACAATGTCCTGTTTTAGCCAATATGGACAAAGAGACACGGGGGTGCTGGGAGTTAGCGACAAGGGGCAAGACGGGCAAGACTACTTCTCAAAATAGACAATGGACAAGACCTAGTTCTTAAATTCGACAAGGACCATTGGCATCTCTTATATTCGACAAGTGACACATGTCTGTGGTCCTAATATAGATTTTCTAAAGTAAATTTTCTGCACCGTGTGACAACGACCGATCAGCTAGATAGCAGAGATTTCCCCAACCTATTTGGTTATTTTTCTATTCAGTTTTTGATCAGCGCTCTATATTATCGTGTTTTTTTAATTTTTATTCATAAATAATATGTAGACTTGGAAAAAAAAGAAAAAAAAAAAAGAGAGCTGACACACAAACTCCTACTCTCCCCCCTCCTACTCCCATGTCGCTGTTTTGTCACTAAACCCAAAGACCCACCCACCCCGTAGGAAGGGGTGACGTTTGTGAACGTTCCCTTAGTCTTCTATTCTTTATTTATTGTGTGGCCCCTAAATAGGGGCCAACCAACTCTGATTGAGTTGGTTATATGCTGCGCAACATCGGCGTAATTAATTACGCCTCATGTTAAGCAGCATGGATCACTCTAACAGACTGGCCTCAAAAGCCCCGTTGGACGGGGGCCCTGTGGCACTGTCAGAGACGAGTTGATCCGTTTTTCAGATTACCGACTCGGTGAGAGGTTCTGACTATGTATATCTTTTATAACGCCTTAGATATGGTGTGGTATTTTCATCTCGCTATAGTTTAGTTGATATTTAAAGAAACTGTCTCATTCTATCAGAAATACACAATATTGAATTGTTTTTTTTTATATTTAATATATTAGAAGCGCGCTTTGTTGCCTATATAGCTCATTATGCATTAAAATGTTCGTGAGCATCGTAGGAATGTACAAAATTCCTATTGTGGCGCCATCTGACGAAAGAGCGGGGAACTATACTAGCGCGTTCGTTATTCGCATCTTTGACAGCGACTAAGAGACGCTCAAACTGTCTCTTATTTAGTTTGAACTTATCACAAAATTGTCTTTGATAGGTCGTAGATTGACTTCTGACTTTTTTTTTTCTTTTTTTTTAGTAAGAATAAAAACAAAACAAAAAAAAACAGTGACGCCGACACAGACCTGCACATTAACGCGCTCCACCGTCTTCAGAGGGTTAAGTCTATAGTACAGTAGATTCTACTGTGTACTTACACTAACAGTGCTACATATACATACCCGAGTTCTAAGTGGGTTTTTTTTTTAGAAAAAAAAAAGTGATCTACTCACCCATTTTTTTTTAGACAAACCGCTATTAGTAGGTAACCTGTATAAACCATACCGCAAACATCTGCCTCGTGACTGATAGTGTACCAGAAGAAAAGGTGGGCGGTGGTGAAGTGCTGTTGCAAGAATAATTGAGGCTCTTTATATAGCTGAGAGAGCGAATGTCCTAATCTTGTTTTCACCTTGAGCCCCACCCTCTTCCAGAGAGGAAATCAAAATCGCATGTACATGTATATGGGCTTATAGCTGGTGAATAGATAAGGCGGGACAGCTGTGTATACAAAGACTACAGGGGGTGTTTTAACGCCAGGTGTGACGCGCCAGCCCGTGGACGGAGCTTTTGTTTTCACCTAGAGAGGGGATCAAGAGTGTATACAAAGCCTACAGGGGGTGATTAACGCGGCCGGATGAGTGCATGTTTTGTTCTAAGCCTGTTTTGTTTTCAGCTAGATCCCCCACCCTCTTCTAGATCCTTTCCACCCTTAAATCAATCTGATAATTGTCATAAAGGGAGTAATGCGCATTACATGTATATAGGATTATAGCTGGGTAAGAGATTAAGACGTTCAAACTGTGTATACAAAAAAAAAAGCCTACAGGGGGTGTTTAAGGCAGGGTGTCATGCACCGGTGAAGAGATAAAGCGGGTCAACTGTGTATACAAAGACTACAGGGGGTGATTAACGACAGGTGTGACGGGCCAGCCCGTGGACGGATGACTGCATCTTCTAAGCTTTGTTTTCACCTAGAGAGGGGGTCAAGAGTGTATACAAAAGCCTACAGGGGGTGTTTAACGCGGCCGGATGACTGCATGTTATGTTCTAAGCCTGTTTTCAGCTAGAGAGGGACCTAATCACCTAGGCCCTTTCCACCCTTAAATCAATCTGATAATTGCCATAAAGGGAGTAATGCGCGTTACATGTATATAGGATTATAGCTGGGTAAGAGATTAAGACGTTCAACTGTGTATACAAAAAAGCCTACAGGGGGTGTTTAAGGCCGGGTGTCATGCACCAGCGGGCGGACGGATGTCTGCCACTCTAGCTGTGACTACAAGCGCGTGCGTGTGGTAGACAGCTTAAATCAAACAAGTTAAGCTCCTTATAGCTTCCTACTGACTGCGGATTCGAGTCCTTGAAAGATGGTCTTTTGTTTTTTCATCTATTTCCTCGGGGAGTCGAACAGGATTAAAGATGTAACGAACCCGCACCTACACAGGTAGACAGCCGGTCGCCTTCCTAGTGAGAGTTTTTTTCATGAGTTAAGAGGCTTATCTCGGAGCCTAGTACATAAGCGAGAGTGAAACATCGATCCCACACACTTCTTCTACCACCTTCAGCATGGCGTCATCAGGAATCACTCTACGTTCTACCAAATGTGAGCATCCCAACACTACTACAGAGCAGCGACAACACCACACGGAGGAGACGACCATGGTTACTGATGAGTTAACAAGTAGCAACGTCGAGGTTCGTTTTTATCAAGATTCGTACGGGTGGCTGGATAGTGTGAGGGCTACTTCTGCAGCTGTTGCTGCTGCTCGTGCAAGACGTGAAGCTCTTACCGCCGTTCGTGCTACACATACTGCATACGAAGTCGCTAATGTTGCTAACAACGCTGCTGTTACTCTCGCCACTGCTGCTCGTGCTGCTAATGTTCTTGCTACTGTTACCGCTCTTGCTGCCGATGCTGCTGCTGCTGATGCTGCAGCGACTGCTAACGGTGTCGCTGTTGCGGCTGCTGCTAGGGCTAGTGCTATTAATGCTTGTACAGCTGCTAAAAACAGAGCCTGTTTCGCTGATACTAGTCGCAATGTCGCTGTTGCTGCTATTGCTGATGCACATGATGCTGGGTTACGGGCTGTTGCTTTTGCTGATGTTGCTGTTGATGCTAATAGAGTTGCTCAGAGCACTGCTACTGCTGCTGAAGATGCTGCTGCTGCTGCTGCTCTAGACACCTATGACGCTGCTGCTGCTGCTGCTGAAGATGCTGCTGCTGCTGCTCTAGACACCTATGACTAAACTTAGTAGGTGTTATTTACAAACAAGAGAGCCACGTGGTGTTGTTTACAAACAAAGAGAGCCACGTGGTGTTGTTGTGGCTTATTATGCAAATGAAGAGGCCGCGTGACCACGGGCTGTTGCTTTTGCTGTTGATGCTGCTGCTGCTGCTCCTGCTGCTGCTGCTGCTGCTGAAGATGCTGCTCCTGCTGCTACTGCTGCTGAAGATGTTGCTCCTGCTGCTACTGCTGCTAAAGATGCTGCTGCTGCTACTGCTGCTGAAGATGCTGCTGCTGCTGCTGCTGCTGAAGATGCTGCTGCTGCTGCTGCTGCTCTAGACACCTATGACTAAACTTAGTAGGTGTTGTTTACAAACAAAGAGAGCCACGTGCTGTTGTTGTGGCTTATTATGCAAATGAAGAGGCCACGTGACCACGGGCTGCTGCTGCTGCTGCTGCTGCTGCTGCTGAAGATGCTGCTCCTGCTGCTACTGCTGCTGAAGATGCTGCTGCTGCCTATGACTAAACTTAGTAGGTGTTATTTACAAACAAGAGAGCCACGTGGTGTTGTTTACAAACAAAGAGAGCCACGTGGTGTTGTTTACAAACAAAGAGAGCCACGTGATGTTGTTGTGGCTTATTATGCAAATGAAGAGGACACGTGATCAAATGGAAGCTTATTATGCAAATGAGGGAGTCACGTGACCAAATGGAAGCCTCTGATTGGCTGGTGATCAAGGGGGCGTGGCCTATTATGCAAATGAGGGGGTCACGTGACCAAATGGCCTCCTCTGATTGGCTGGTGATCAAGGGGGCGTGGCCTATTACGTAATTATGCAAATGAGGGGGCGTGGCCTATTACATAATTATGCAAATGAGGGGGTCACGTGACCAAATGGCGGCCTCTGATTGGCTGCATCTCGATTGAGTAATAAACAGTACTTAAGCATGGTCCCGTTCCGATACAATATATACTACTTGTGTTTCTCCATAATGACGTTATTTGGATAGTTATGAAGCCATACTTTGAATGTCGTTTTTATATATAATTTATCAATAACACCATGGAATAAATACAGAGATCCACTCAAATCAGTCAGAACTCCTGGTTTCTCCACGAGAGTGGGACCTTGGCTCCGTCTCGTGTGATATGACCCAAGGTCTGACTCGTAGACCAGGAACGCAGACAGATCATTGTGGACCTCTGTCTATTTTAAAACATAATAAATCATAATAAAACTACAATATATTGTCACAAGTGAATTACTCCCGGTGGACAGAAATTTAGACTTATTAGGGCTGCATTATAAGACCATTGGATTTACCATGACTGACCCCGCATAAAGAATATAACGATTTGTAAAGTCAAAACCTTCCATTTCTTCGTAAGTCTAATTTACAATAAAGAGCACATGTATTTAATAAAGAATGATACAATCAATAGTCGACGATTGTTGATGAAAGCAATTGCACGGTTATTCTATAACTTAATTTTTGGATGTTTTAACTGAAATTATATCTTTAACTCTTTAAAGACTATGATGCATTATTAAGACATTATTTAATCCTTAAAGGGTTAAACTACATAGACTTACTGTCGTCAGTGTATTGTTTCTCCCACTTCTGGGCCGTCGCATACTCAGCGCTGCTGTCTACTCCACAGCACTGGAGCTAGTTAGGATAAAGAATGTAAATTGCAATTAAAGGTACTGAGCACAATCTATGCATATGGCACCTGGTGACAAAAACTGGAACTATGTAAAACCATGACATTTGCAGATTTCTCCCACTTATATGTTATGATCTTCCTTTATCTGCCACCCAAGTGTCACACCTTGGTATTCTATGCATAATGATTACTATATTTCCTATCTACCATGCCCATAGGCTCATACAGTGAATAGATAATAAATTACTTTGAATGATTCAGCATAATTTCATTTTCCCCATGACCCCCTATTCCTTGTGTTCAACATGTTCCTAATGATCATCTAAATACATGCCTGGATTTTCATTGAGAGGCAAATAAATCCTGTGAAATATGATTTTTTTTCTCTTTTCTTTGTGTTCCATATGCATCCGGCTGACATTGCTAAGAGTCACTAAGAAAAATAGTTGGTCAATCTACAATCAGTTAGATTGTGTTGAAAGTGAGTGTATCTGGTGATCTTACTAAAACTATTTAGGATGTTGCCTAATACCACAGGTCCTGTCTTACCTATTCCATTTAAGCTCATCACCTGCTACTATTATTTTGGCGAAATATGACCTTAATATCCCCTTATAGTCAACGGTTGGACCACATAGGACCCACTTTTTGAGGTCATGGATACTATTGTTAGGTCCCCCAACCCATAAATAATATGCAATTTTACACTATTTGGAACATCTTAATGTAGGATTTACAATTGACTAAAAATCGGATATACCCACTTTAACCCATGAGCTACGGGTGATGCCAATTGACATCATCCACCCAAATACGGGTGATGCCATTTTGGCATCATTTTGAAAAATACTAAATACCTCTTTTTCTGGGAGAAGAAATATTCCAATTATCATATTTTTTTCCACAGATTATAGATAAAATATATTTCCTTCAGCCCACAATCTGAAATGTCCACATTTTACCGTCACCATGGAAGATTTGAGCCTTATATTACATGACAAGGAAATCCCTCGTTTCTTGTAGTAACAGCAGTTGGGAATGCCCATAGTCAAGGATTTGGGTGAATTTCTTTGTCAGTAGCTAAAGGGTTTAAGTGTTAATTATGGACTTACTGAGGACTGGACAAAGTTGATGGCTATAGACTTGATAGTGAAGTCCTTAAAGCCTCCAAAGTCCTCTTGTATGATCTTCTTTACCTCGTCCTTGATTCTATCATTGAACTGGAAAGGTAGAAACACATTCAGTGGCGTAGGAAAAGGGGGGGCCAGGGGGCCCGGGGCCCCCCAATCACTGAGGAGGGGGGGGGGGCTGAATATGTTTGGCCCCCCCCAAATTTGTCAAGACCGTAATACATTTCACACAATTTCCAATTGTTACCTCTCTCACATAGGAAAAAGTGGTGATAGAGGGGCCTGGGCCCCCAATCAGAACTAAAGGGGGCTCAATTTTCTATACAATGCAATATACAAGTGTGCATATGATACATCATTCATAAAGGCTGAAATTAAAGTTGGTTGGAGTGGCCCCCCCCCCCCCCCCAATGAAGATTTGCTTCCTACGCCTCTGCACATTAGGGAATCAATCTTTAAACTGTTATCCCTTTAAGGATGCATGTCGCTATAAGATATTTATCGTCATAATGCACCAATGCAGCCCTGGCGAGTAACTCGCCAGGGCGGCATAGGTGTGTCTCAACCCCATAACTTTGGCATGATGCATGAATGCAGCACTGGCGAGGTACTCACCAAGGCTGCATTCATGCATCATGATTACCAAGTGCATGATGCATTAGGGCATCATGCCATCTTTAAGGGTTAAGGAAGTGGGAGAAAATACATCTAGGCATGGTTGGTATCAAATCAAAGCAGTGTCTGAATTGCATAAGCCAGGGCTTCTATATGAGAATTTACAATTTATCTTGTATTTTGAAGGAAGAGGTTTGAATGCAGGTCTGCAACTAGCTCTCTTCGGGGGGCGGTTTGTTTTTCGATAAGGTGGAACTAGATTAATTCAATGGTGGATTTTCATGGGACGAGGTGGAAACAGGGACTTGATTTGTACACAAAGCTATATTTTGAAGGGGCCATGTAACATAATGGACCATGCTTTAATAGTTTACTCTCTAGAGACCTTAATAATTGTTCGATTTAGAAGCTGTTAAAACTGGCATGAAGCTATTTATCTCCATATCTAAGCCAGTTAGGGTGGAACTCTTATGGTCCATCCGGGCTGTGGTTGGGTTTGTTTGAACTGATGACCCCCCTCCCCATTTCTTACGGGCCTGGGATGACTGTCTGTCCATCGTTTTGTTTAAACGGGAATGGTTCTGTTGTGGCGGGGTTTGGCCTTGGGATTACTGCCCGAGGCCCGAGTAATTTCATAAAAATTTCTACGATAATCATTTCAAAATAACATTAGGCCTACATTCACCTGAAATACTGCCCCATTAAAAAACAAACAAAAAACAACAACAACTGGGCAATGCCTCGTTTTGGTTAACATGGGCGTCAATGGGATCACCCTGCCCAATTGTTCACCACTATGGTGGCCCTAGACCCCTAAATTCGACATGACGACACATGCCATTTTGAGGCTTAGTGACATGGGACAGGAGGAAATAATAGATAGTGACATGGGACATGGGTCATTTCTTAAAGACGCACTGAACCCAGGACCTAACCCTGCCTAGTTTTGTACGGAAATGACGTCGTGGGTTCAGTGCACCTTTAAAATCGACATGGCGAAATGGGCATTTCTTAAAATCGATATGGTGACATGGGCATTTCTTGAGTTCAAGATGGGACTCTGGGACCCCCTCATCAAGGGCCCCACTATGGTAGAACAGCAGTTGAATACAGACTGTGCTAGGCCTTACCTGCCCGTATGCTATGACGACGACCAGCACCACCTGGGCTACCAGTATAAGCAGAATGATGGCCGCATACTGCAGAGAAATAGAAACATACATTGTATTTTTTCTAAATACAAGATTCACTATGCTTAACTATAGGAAAGGCCGTATTCAATGCCCTCTTTGAATACAATGTGGCCGTATTCAATGGGCTAAGCAAGACAGTTTTTCTTCATTATATGGCCTCAAATAAAAAAACAAATGCAAATGCCAACTACATACTCATGGGGGCTGGGGCATTGTATGGCGTGGGATAATTAACCCTTTAAGGACGGATGTCACTAAAAGGTGACATTTGTCGTCATGATCACCAAAGCAGCACTGACCAGTTACTCGCCAGGGCTGCATTCAAGCATCATTACAATAAAGGGCATGATGCATTAAGGCATGATGCCGTCCTTAAATGGTCAAGTAGAATTTTGACATAATGTAATCGAAAACCCCTATAACCAAATAACGTATGTCCTACATCAACCGTGTGTTACGTGAACATAACTTGTAACAGTAATCTACTTAGCTTACATCATGAGTCCTATACAGAATTTTAAAGCCTAAAAGTCTAAGAATTCTTATTGTTACATGTAAATAGAAACCTTTATAGTTATATAGAGGGTCTATTAGTGGACATTCTAACATTTTAGTCCAATTGGAGAACACCCCAAAACCTGACCATACATATAAAGTTTAAAAAAACCATATTTCACCTTCATACTGAGAAATAAAGTTTCGTTGGGCATCACCCTAAAATTTGACAATATAGTATTTCAGTCTAGTTACACATCACCCAAAAAATCTGACCATAATATAAGTTAACGTTGGATATTGCCCTAAAATCTGACCATATAAAGTTCAGTCCAATTGTACATCACCCAAAAGTGTGACCAGTGGACACACTGTCGTGGGAACGTGGACAGAAAATCTTCCCAAACTTAAAATTTTGCCAATCTTAAAAACATGACAATCTTAAATTTAAGATTCTAAATACCAGGTGGCACTATGGTATTATACCCGGCGCAGTTGTCCCCAGTTGTGTTTGATATCAGTTTCGAAAAAGAAAGAAAGAAAAGGGGGTTCAGAGGCAGAGCCCTCGATCTGATACAATATACTACCAACAATAAATAAATAAGGGTCAAAAAAGAAAAACAGGTGGTGCCACCTTGTGATAATCATGTATATTAAATGTCTTCAGTCTTCTGTAGATAATCTCAAACGAGAGACGAGCCCCATAAAGTGACCTTACCGTGGCTAGCATACACTTGTTATCGCAGCACGCACCACACATCCCGAGGACGGTGATGACGAAGATCACAATACCAATCACGATAAACGCAATGGCCAGGTTATTCACCAGCGGGCCAAGGTCAATAGGCGGGATAGTCGAAGGTCCTGCAAACAGACAAGTACTTAAAGTTAGTACATACATGTACATCTGATTAGAAATGAGCCAGAATGCTTATATAATTATATTATATAACTAGATATATGAGACATTTTCACCAAAAAGTGATACCCATTCCTAAATGCTATAAATGTTTTTTACTTCACGCTGTACATATTTTGGCGAGATTTCACGGAAATGAAAATCTGCAAAAAATTTATTGCGCACATATTTATCCAGTATTGAATTAAAGTGCCAAATTTCAGAAATCTGCCAAATTTGGAAATTGTAATTTTAGATATTTTCGCACTGTACGTATTTTCGTGGATTTTGCCGATTCTAAGATCTGCGAAAAAAAATGTACGGTGTGAATATTCATCCTGTATAGTCATGCAACTACCATACTGCAAAATTCACGAATGTAAATCCATGTGAAATTGTACTTTTCGTGGTATGGCAGCCATTGGAGTGTAAACACCAACAGCAGCGCGCTCTGAGGTTTTTCTTCAAATACGGACTTTAAAGACAAGTTAGGATATTTATCCAGCGACAAAGTTGTGTATAAGGGCATACTGCACCTGTACAGACACTTTATTACGCCATACCGGATTAATTACGACCTATTACAGCCAGAATACTACTGGAGTAGGAGAGCTGCACTGTACACCGGTGTCACACTACGGTCAACATGGCGACTGGAGGTGAAGGCAGTGACACTTCTATAATGAGGGAGCAAGCCCTAGGGTCTATACAGGATATTCTCAGGCCTACCAAAGCTACACGCAACACCCCAGGAGTGGAATATGAGACTGTACAAAAGGTAGGAAACGTGCTCGACTACCTGATGACAGATTCGGCGTGTATAAGGCAGTCTCTGGAGTTTAGCCAGGAGGAGATTAAGGATCTTAAATCCAATAGTGTGAAATTACTCCTGGCAAACAAAACCCTGGAGAAAAAGCTAGCTGAGAACGAGCGCCAAGTACGTGTAAATACGGGTGATATAAAGGAAAATTTTTCACTCATTAACGTAGTAGACCACACCACACGCAGGAGGAACTTAATTATTGAAGGCATCCCCTTTTCTCCCAAGGAGTCGACCAGACGGGTAGTTTTTCAACTCATGGAAGCCATAGATCCTGGTGCTGATATATATGAAATCGATTACGCCTATCGTCAAGGCTCACCCACGGCGACCAGCAGGAACATAGTAGCAGTACTTATGAGAGGGGACACTCGTGACAAAATACTCGCGCAGAAGGGTAATCTTAAAGGGCATCCACTATATGGTAGAGTTTTCTTGTCAGAGGACAGTAATAACGAAGTAAGGAGACAAAAAGCAGATATTGCAGCCATCGCCAGATTAGCCTATGACAGCAAAGAGGTAGTGAAACAGAGGGGACGTGGCCTGGTATATGAGGGGCGCTTCTACACTCATAGTGCCTTAAATGACCTGCCACCAGCCCTCAGGATTGCAAACACTAAGACAGTAGTCACAGATGAATATGTCGCATATGTTTCATACAAGAAAGCTGTGTTTGCCGGAGCCCTCGACAAAGCTGATCGTATATTGGATACTTACACCCCCAGAGCTGCCAAAGCAATAGCCAAGACCATTGACTGCCCAGCCTGGAACGGTATAGATGAGGATGTACTGACGGAGCTTAATATTCTAAAATTCGAGCAAGACAAGGAGCTACTCCAAGTGCTGCTCAGCTCATCCCCCCGTAAATTATTGGAGGCAACCAGCTGTACGCACTGGGGCATAGGCTGCTCATTAAGGGCAAAAGCCCTGGAGAAGGGCACCTATAAGGGAAAGAATCGTGGAGGAGCAGTCCTCACTGAAGTCAGACGAAGACTAATGGGAAAATTTGACATTAAGACCCCTCCAGCAACTCCAACCGCTGCCGCTGTAGAGGTAAAGCCGACCACGCCCACTGACACTGCAGTTGTGATACCTGTGAGCATCGAAACCACCCCTCCACCTCTGGCTACTCCTCTAGCGCTGAGCCCCCTGGCTGGGGCGCCCACGCGTACATTGGTGATAACACAGGTCTCACCGACTGCTACTACTACTACAGCGGCGCAGCAGGTTAAGACACCTATCAGAATGGAAGACCTGCAAAAACAACATGGCTCCCCACAGCAGAAAACTGCTGACGTCACGGTAGTTGATGTCCATGATGCACCTAAGATGACCCCCCAGAAAACTGCTGACGTCACGGTAATTGATGCCCCTGATGCACCAAAGATGACCCCCCGACCACAACGTAGTGCCAAGGTGAAAACTGGGAAAAAAAACCAAGAAGTGAAAAAAAGTCAAGAGACATTGAATCTACAGCAGCGTATCATGGGAATGGGACAATTCTTTTCTCCAAAAAAGAACAAGAAGAACTCTGAAGCCTCCACCTCTAAGCCGCAATAGAGACACTGATAGTCCAATATGTAATAGGTCCTAGAACCGTATATTAATTCATAAGCTATATATTTGAACGTATGTATGATAAACTACAGCAAAGGCAACCTGTGTCTCGGCGCCCTATCAAAAGGAGTAACATAATGGTCATGACCCTCACTGCTCGGTTGTACTAGCGTATATTGACCTCATGCTAAAGTAAATATGAAATATACCTGCACTATAACTGTACCAGACTGTTCCTCTAGGGTTAGAACGACTGTGACTTATTGCCTAGACGAGGTTAGTGGGTCAGTAGTCGTCCTGACATAACTACAGAGAGGACAACATAGGTACTGCATTGAATAACACTTGAACTCAGCGAGCTGGAACTGTGCCAATATAGTGCTTTTGTTTACATAGAGTACACCCTCAGTGGAGTAAGCTGATTATGGAGACTAGACTGAGTCACAGCCTGTATGTTTATATTTATAATAATTTTATATGTTACAGCATACATAACGAAGATTTTCCTATCTCATGTATATATGTTTTAATTCCTACAAATGTCTATTAAAAGTGTTAATACAATTACATAGAGCGTGCTGTTAACCTAAACTGCCATACCTACAAGTGATGTCCATATGTAATAGTCGTTATCATTATCATTCCATCCATCATCATCAGAACCCAAGTGTACCATACTATTGTATAAAATGATTACCTTACAAGACTTGGAAAGCAGAAAAGGTCTGCGTATAGCGTGTATGAACACCAGATCTATATATCATAAGAGAGTTGATGCTTTTAAAATAATTATGAGTGCAGACATCACTGGTATCGTCGAAACATGGCTTAACCCAACACATAAGGATGCCGATTTCATTGTACCAGGCTATCAATACATTAGAATGGATAGGTTCCCACTAAGGGAAAAGGGAGCTGGTGGTATTATGTTGTATGTTAGAGATCATTATGTTGCTTCAGTTGATGCAGAATCATCATTTGTAACAGAAGAATATGAAATCCTCTGTGTGGATTTAGAGATAGGCATAATTAAGTATAAGATTTACATATGCTACAGGCCGCCTGACTCGCACATAGATAAAAATGCTATATATAATAAGCTGACGCAGCTAAAGATACCGGTAACAAAAAACAGGAAAGTTATTTACATGGGAGATTTTAACGTAGATCTGTTTAATGTTAAAGATGTTGAAGAAGCAAAGGTCAATAATTTCTGTACCGAAAATGAAGTCTACCAGACCATAAGTGAAATAACAAGACCTGCGTCTGGCACCCTTCTGGACCATATATATACGAATGTCCATAATGTAGCGGACTCGGGGACAATTGGCTTTCACATTTCTGACCACACGCCAATATATATGGTACTTAAATGTATTAGAAATAAGATTAAAAAAAAGGTCGTTATGGCCAGGTCCTATAGGAGATATGACTATTTAGCTTTTAAGAACATGTTAATTAGGTATAACTGGGACCATCTGTTTCTACAAACTGACACTGAGCTCTTGTGGCAATCCATCTTGTGTGTGCTCAAAGAGTGTCTAGACACTATGTGCCCTGTTAAAAGAATGATATTACCTGAGTACACGCCTGAATGGTTAACACCTGCAATAATACATGCCATGAGGGAAAGGGATGCACTATATATAATAGCAAAGCGCACCATGAATGAGGATGACTGGAGAATAGCTAACTTTAATAAATACAATACGGCAAGACTTGTTTTTAACAGTAGGAAAGTAGAAATTGGAAAACTTCTGGCTCAAAAAAAGGATAATCCGGCAAAATTCTGGGAAGGGATACGTAAACTATTACCCAATAAGACAGCAGCAACATTAATTAAATTAAAAAATAATACCACTAATCTCCTAGTCCCTCAGGAAGCTTGTGCTGATTATATAAATAACTTTTTTTCGAGTGTCGGAGAGAAACTGGCTAATATGCTGCCACCTGGTGAGCAGAATGATAACGAACCAGCACCATATGGAATACCCGGTAGAGAAGTTAACCTACTAGAACCGCTCTGTTATGCTGATATGATTAAACTTATTAGAAATATTAAGACTAATAAGGCCTCTTCAATTGTACACATGAAGTCATTTGTTATAAAGGATGCCTTTCTAGCCATTCCTGAAGTGATTCTTGGTATGTACAATAGATGCCTAACTACCGGTACGTTCCCTGTAAGTTGGAAATGCGCTATTTGTACCCCTTCGCAAAAAACCCAACTCACATGATGTTAATGACCTAAGGCCCATAAGTTTACTACCACTGCCAGGTAAAATATTAGAAAAAATAGTATGTACTCGCCTTCAAAGCTATATGAAAGAACATGATCTACTCTGTCCAAACCAACACGGTTATCGCTCAGGTCACTCGACTCAGACTGCCATTGGGGAACACTTACATACTATAATAAATAACATCACTAAAGACTTGCCTACCTTTTGTCTATACCTCGATTACAAGAAAGCTTTTGATACAGTCTCACATTTTATATTAATTAAGAAATTATCAATTTTAGGACTTGGCGAAAAAACATTAAATTTTTTTTCGGATTATTTAACAAATAGGAAACAACGTACAGTAGCTAATAATATCACTTCTAACTCAAAAACTATTACATATGGTGTTCCCCAGGGGTCAGTAATGGGTCCTGTACTGTTCTCTATATACATAAATTCACTGCAAGAGTTGCTGAATTTGATATAACTTTATACGCAGACGATGCGGTCATTTGTACAACAACAGTAGACGCTATGGATGATGCTCTAATGAGGGTATCAGCATGGTGTATCAATAATACCTTAACTGTTAATGCTAAGAAAACGCAATGGATGGTATATAATAATATTAAAAAAGAAAAACCTATTTTTGTATTAAACAATGTAATTCTGGAACAGGTAGAGGTATTTCCATACCTGGGACTTTCACTCGATCCTGACTTAAAGTTCTTAACCCACAGAAAAAATACTGTTAACAATGTAAGACAAAAGATTATACAGCTCGGGAGAGTTAGAAACTATGTAGAAGAAGATACTGCACTGGATGTGTATAGGTCAATGGTTCTACCCACACTAGACTACGTTGACTATGTTTGGGACCGTGATAATAAAGGTGAGAGTCAAGAGCTACAATACTTACAAAATAAGGCTCTGAGGGTTGTATATAAAGTTAAGTTAGGAAAAAATCCAAGATTAAACACTGTAATGCTACACAATGAGAGCAACTGCTGTCAGCTTGGTGACAGACAAGATATGCACTTATTGTCTTTTGCACATACTTTAACAAAAAACCCTCTTTTAATTGATAACAGGCACCTACCTACTCGTAGGAATCAGGGTCTAAGGCTTACTGTGATACAATCATTAAAACCAATTGTTATACGTTCTGTTATCTATAGAGCCATAACGAGGTGGAATCAGCTGAAACCTGCCTATACGTTGATAACAGATCTTTCTGCTTTTAAACTAGCAATTAAGAAAAACTATAACGAATGTTTTATGTAAATAATCATTTTATTTATTTTAAGAACATACAACACTGTTTACATTTCGAATGTCATACTGCTACACAAACCTCATCTCATCTCATCTCATCATTACAACTGCTTGTCTGAAATCAGGTGAAATATGAGACTCACTCTTATCAATATGTGCAATACTACAGGTATATTAGTAGCCATACTGTAATTTATGTGACTTATGTAATATAACTCTGTAACTGAAAGGGCCCTAGCGTAAAAAACGCAATGCGCGGTAGCTAGGTATAATGCATTCTTGTAATTGTATTATTTTAACCCAATAAAACACTTTAAAAAAAAAAAAGAAAAAAAAAAAAGCGAATCCATGAAAATTTATACCAGCGAAATATCTATGTTTAGAATACATGCAAAATTGTGTTTTGGGGGAAATCTGTGAATATATATCTCTGTTTACATTACCGTAAAACCTTGCATATAAGCCACGGCTAGTACGCTAATCAGATTCCAGGTGTGGCTTATATAAGATCGGTTATAGCCTATACGCAAGTTTTAGCTACTACCCTAAAACCTCGTGTATAGGCCGCGGCTTATACGCAAATCAGATCGCTAGTGTGGCTTATATGATCGGCAAAGAGTCAGGGTGCGGCTTATACGCAAGTTTTTGCTCCTATAGTACAGTATAAAAGTCACCAGAATCAGATCGCTGGTGCGGCTTATAGGATCGGCCCAAAGTCAGGGTGTGGCTTATACGTGAGTTAAGCTTATACGTGAGGTTTTATGGTAGGTGAAATACTTACCCCCATTGTTACTGTTACTCTTCTGTACAGCGTTGATGTAGCTCTCCAGGAGGTTCTCTATGTATTTGAAGCCCACCTTCAGGGCTATCCCAGCACCAAGAAACAGCAGCCCGAACAGCTGCAAGTAACAACACACTTAGGGAGTGTTCATTTACTAAATTATTAGTTACAGGAGGGGGGGAGGGGGTACAAATTGTCGGAGGGGGGGGGGCTTGAAGAATTTAGACTCCTCTTGAGGGGAGCGTAAATGATTATGCCAGTTATTAGCAAAATGCCTGCACGTTACTATAGGTCAAAGGGCAAAGGGGGGGGGGGGTGCAATGCTTTTAAGCAAAATCTCACCACCCTCCTGCAATCAATAACTGAACACTGCCTAAAACACAGCAGTCAGAACAGCAGCAAGTAACAACACACTTATATACACAGCAGTCTGGCAACATATTTAACACGGGGGGGGGGGGGATCAAACTAATTTAACTTGTCTTCAGCAAAATAAGCCCACGAATTACTATGTGTTGGCATGGGCGCCCAATCTTTTGATGAAATTCCGGTAAAATAGAGTTTGTGTCTGCATGACATTTCACCCCCCCCCCCCCCAGTTGTTAAAAATTGAGCACTCCCTTATTTAACACTTTAAATTAAGGAAGTATATAGACAGACCTGCATGCTAAAGTGTCCATGGCAAAGGACCCTGCAGTATGTGTGTATGTATGTATGTGTATATATATATATATATATATATATATATATATATATATATATATATATATATATATATATATATACCGTATTCGACGTAATAAGCGTCCTGGGCGCTTATAAAATTATTTTCATGGCGTTTTTAGTAATTAAGAGTTTGATTGTCACCAAAATCGTGAAATTTGAGCCTTTGTTCTAGGCTAAAAATGTCCCAAAAAGGGGGGGGGCGCTTATTAGGGGGAGGGCGCTTATTACGTCGAATACGGTATATATAATAGGGCCACCACACTCCCAGAGTTAAATGATTATCATTATTAGGAGTAACAACCCACCAGGAATAGTGTGTTGACTGTGATGAGGAGAGCCTTGCCGCAGCAGCCGATCAGTCCCATCCTGGTGCAGCTTCAGGTAGCACCAACGTAAATCACAACTTGTACTGGAAAACACACAGAAACAACAGACATTGAGTACCGTAAAACCTTGCATATAGGCTGTAGTTAGTATACACCAGTGTAGCTTATAGAATCAGGACAAAATCTGAATGTGGCTCATATCATGCTGACCCTTCAGGAGTCTATGAGCCCCGCAGGGTTGGCATGATGCTTGAATGCAGTACTGGCAAGCCAATGGCATGATGCGTTAATGCATTGTGCGGCCCTTAAATGGTTAACAATAAGGGCAAGGGGGTGATGATGGTGAAATTTTGAGGGGAGGTGCGGACCTTTTTTAACATACACACAGACGCTCGTCGGGACAAACTCTCCTGGGAACGTGGACAAGAAAATCTTTCCAATCTTAAAAGCGATAATCTAAAAGTCGATTATCTTAAAAACATTGCTTGCTTTTAAGATTATTGCCTTGTTAAACCCGCTCTAGATGGGGCCACTTATGCTTACCGTTTTTCTTTTTTGACCCTTATTCATTGGTAGTATATTGTATCATATCGGGGCTCTGCCCTCGAATCCCCTTTTCTTTCTTTTTTTTCTTTTTTCTTCAAAACTGATATCAAACACAAATATGGGCAACTGTGCCAGGTATAATACAGTGGTACCATCTGGTGTTTAGAATCATCAATTTAAGATTGTCTTGCTAGGACAATCTGAAAAAAATGTCATTATATTAAAATTATCTTAAAACGCGGAAGGAAACATATTTAAGATTACCGCTTTTAAGATTGGAAAGATGATGTGATTTCTTTACCCCCCCCCCCTCATTTAACATCTCACCCCCCGCCCCCCAAAGAAATGAAAGAAAATTCACCATCCGCAGTTGTTCAGTAATGGCGACTTCCATCATCACAGACACAGTGTATAGGCATTAACACTTTAAAGGCCTCAGGGCGATTCAAGTGCTATATGCCCTTCATCCTATACTCTTTATACCTGCTGAGTCTACCCGCCAGGAATGCATTCATGCATCATGCCGACCTTGCGGGAGTGTATCAACCCTGCCCCAGTGGGCACAAAATTCAAGTCAACATTGAATCAACATTGCATCAACATTGAATCAACATTGACAACCATTTGTTAATGTTGATTCAATGTTCTGTGCCCACTGGGGCAGGGCTGGCATGATGCATAAATGCAACCCTGGTGAGTTACAAGGCAGGGCTGCATGCATTCATGCATCATGACTACAAATGGTTTAGCGCATTAAAGCACTGTGCTGCCCTGGGAGGGTTAGGCAGCGAGGCGTGGTCGGGTTTGGGGTGACCTAGTATGGGAGGATCAGAGGTATACAGCACGCATACAGACAGTAACGGCATTCCCACCGCAGTGCCTGCACATTCCGTATCTCTCATAATGTTAAATCGGGTGGATTCTATTCTTTTTGTAAGCTAAGGGAGTGCTCAATTTTTAACAAAGGGGGGGGGGTAAAAAATTTGGACCCGTTGACCGGGGGGGGGGGCTAAAAAATAAAACCCCTCTTGGGTGGGGGGTAAAGGAATTCAACCTGTTTTGAGCCAGCGTGTTACTATGCTACAAAGGGGCGCGAACGTGCACGGTTTTCGGCCTGCCCGGGGGGGGGGGGGGGCATTTCGACCTCTCTAGGGGGGGGGGTCAAAAAATTCCGCACGCTCCGCACAAAATATCACCCCCCCTGTTGTTAAAATATGAGCACTCCCTAAGCGGTACTTACTCTCTCTGTCAGGGCAGCATCCATGCATCATGCCGGCATTGTGGGAGTGTATCAACCCATAATGTTGGCATGATGCTTCAATGCAGCACTGTTAAGTTGCTCTTTAATAAACAGTTACGATTATTAGAGAAACAGAATATCCAGGCGCCGCAGTGAGAACCACCTCTCCTCACACAGCACACTGACTACTGTACCAGACATTGGCAATCACCAAACAGCCACCTTTTTTGGTGGGAGAGTATACAACCCTTTAGTGACAACAATTTGCCTTAATGCTCCGTGTCTATGGTCGTCACGATGCATGAATGCAGCCCTGGCGAGTAACTCGCCACGGCTGCATTCAAGCATCATGCCGACCCTACAGGGTTGAGACACTGAAGGGTCGGCATGATGCATCAATGCAGCACGGGTGTGCAGGTGCATCATGATGGCAAATGTCATCTTTTAGCGACATCCGACCTTAAAGTGTTAAGGGACTGATGATGCCTTTAAGCTCATGACCATGTGAGGTCATGATGCACCAATGCAGCACTGGTAATAGGTTGTGCATGGTATATGAATACAACACCCTGTATTTATGCATCATGAGTTCATTATATCTCATTGTACTCAAAACCAGTACCTAGACTAGAGTGGATAAGCACCGTGTATTAAACCGCACTGCTATGACGTCACACGGTGGGTTAAATTGTAAGTTCTGAGGGCGAAATAAATCATATTTTTCTCCAATGTCAAAACAGTGGTATAAATGGGAGAATACATGGATAAGCCAGCCCTTCGTTATCCACGGTCTTTGAGGATCACATAGTGCATTTGCAAGGCTCACGTAGTGCATAGTGCAATTAGCTCGTTGGCTACGTGACCATGGATAACCAACCCTCGTGCTGGCTCATTCATGTATTAGAGTAAACCGCCTATGAGATGGCTAACTGATCTGTTGGTATACTGGTATGTTGGCAGACTGGTATGTCTCAATCAGGGTGCCATTACTCATGGGGTCAATCTTCCACAGGGCTATCATAGACATTGGGCCGATCATCTTCTGGGCCAAACACCATCTATAGGTGCTATTGTCCACAGGGTTCCTGATCCGTGTACCGGTCTACTCAAGGTACCAACAGACCAGCTAGTCATCTCATGGGCAGTCTGCCCTATTCCCTCAGCATTGTGTAGGTGGTATCAGCGGCTATCAAGGCAAACAAGACAGAATGTGTGAAGAGACGCGTCTCATATGGAAGCACCAGTGAGTTACTCGCTGCTGCATTGCTGCATAATGGCACCGTTTGAATGGGGGCTGCTGATCGAAATATCATTATAGAAAAATTAGATCTTTTCTCTCCTGAAAGTGAGGGTGCAGACCCCTTGGAACCCCTCCTGGACATATCCCTGGGACTGTAGTGAGTATGGAAGGACGGAAGGACATAGCAGCGGCCGGGAAAGGAAGAAAGGAGAAACATTGGATAAGGGAAGTAGATGTAATATGTCGGGGACAGACCACCTGTATGGGGATAAATAACAGGGGCATATCGGGGAGTGTATCAAACCCAAAGGGTCGGCAGGATGCATGCATGTTGCACAGGAGAGTAACTTGCTACGGCTGCATTCACACTTCATGGCAATAAAGGGCATAGCATTAGATATTTTTAATGAGTTTTTCCTTCTTCAATTCCTTAGCAAACTCCTTGGGCCTGTATATGTCAGGCGCAGAATCAGAACCTGTACAATGCCGGAAGTGTCCCTACCGATTCCGGGACTGCGCAGGGTAATTCCGAAATTGCACCTTAGTTAGATTGCACAGTTTCAGAATTCCTACCTTTTTTAAAATTGTAGCTACAGATATAGAAGACAAATATATATTTCAGTAATGTTTGAAGATGTTGTACTGCATATTGGAGGTGTGAAAATAGTCAGGGAGAACCCACATGCATGTCACACCTGTATGTAACTGTGAATAAGGTGTGGCAGAAATGCCTCTGCTGTGGGGCTTTGGCCTCCTGGGCCCCAAATGATACAAAATAACCCCCTGGCGGCTACAATTATTGCCCCACCTTTCTCTTTGAGGGAGATACTGATATATTTCATAATATATTGTTAGACCATGTAGGAGTTCCGATATTGCGCAAATTCCGATATTGCACGTGACATATACACTGATATTCTTTGGTTCCCTATATGACCAAGCTAGGTTGAATAGCGGCCGCAGTGGGAAGTCTTAATGTTGGTTTAGTTATGTCTAGTGTGTATACAGACAGTGCATGTAAACAGGGGAGGGTGAATCTTCAGACATGTTAACATTTACTTAATTCAAGGCTGTCAACACTAAACCATTACTTCAAAGATTTTGGATTTTGGATTTTTTTTAAACCTATCATCATCGCAAGAAAACCTCACCACTCTAAGGGAATGCACAATATGCAGTAGTAATACCTCAGGAAGGGAGGTACACATATCCAATAGGATAGAGGTAAGCATGTTGTACCCTGCTATGACATATCTCTACCTGTCCTGATGATTTAGGGAGAGGTCATTATTTAACAAGGGGGGGTTGGGGTTGGTGGATTTTTGCGCGAGCACCCAACATATTTCCCCCCCCCCTTCAAGACGGTTCCAAATTTTCTCCCCCCCCTTGAGATGGGTAAGAATTTTCCTGCCCCCCCCTTCTTTGAATTATAGAAACGCACGGGCTTTTTACGGAATTCTTTTTTTGGGGCCCCTCCCTAACCCATTAACCCCTCCCCCCGTGGATAAATAATGACCACTCCCTTAGACACAGCCTCCCAGGCCTTCCTACTACCTACATAACAGCTGTATAATGTATGTTTTACCCCAATTTTCTACCCGTTTTACAACCATGGTCCACTGCACTGTATATTCCCCCCGGGTGCATGTGCACCTCTATGCCTGATACTCTGTAGGATTTATTCAGTGAGTCTTGGTCTGAAAGAGTATATTGTACAACTATGTATTGGTCAGGTAATTTAGTATCAATACATAATTGATCACCTTCACCCTCCCCCCAGTAATGGCAGTATAATCACAATGACTGTCTGCTAGTCATCATCATTTAAATATGAAATGCTATCAAAGTGCTATTCATTGAGATTGACAGATGAAAAATGTTACAATTTGAAATTAAATTCAGCTGCATTTATTGATCTCTCTATCTCTCTATGCCACCACAGCTGTCAGATGAGCTCCCTTTCCAGAGTCAGGCACGTAACTCCTAGTGGAGATTCCAGGAGTCCAGTCTTGCCTTATTCGAGGGATAGAGTCCAGCATTACCTGGTTCCCTTTGAATGGGTGTAAGGCAATGCTGGACGATCGGAAGGTCCTGTGTTCGAGCCCCACCCTGGGTTGACTCAGCCTCAAATGAGTAGCACTAGAGACTTGTCTCAATAGGGTGCGGAAACAAGCAGGAGGCAGTGACAAAACAGGGGCTGGTGACAGCCATTAACCTGAAGCGACCACAAGTGACTCCCGTGGGCACTGCATGTGTATGTATCCTGAGGTCAGTATATCCCCATGGTACTGGCATTCTATGAGGTACACCTCCTGAAAGCTAGGGGTCAAAGCGAGATTAGCACCCAGTGCCATGTGGCATGAGCCACCCGCCCAGAAAAAGACTTATCAAGCTGACTGATGTCTAACATAATAAAGGCAGGCGTTACTACTTGCTTGCTTGCTTTGAATCCCCTTTAAAATGGTGTCAGGTCATACTGGGCTCTGGAGGGGGAGTCCAGTAACGCCTGACTCTCCCATCGTCGAGCCTGTACAGGTTGTCAGGCAAGTTCCCTCTGGAGGGAGAGTCCACTGTATCCTGACTCTCTTTTAGAGGAATAATTGAATTCAAAAGAGAATATTTCTTAAAACATGTTGGCCTCCCTGGAAAGATAATCAAACTGACGCTCCTTTCTTCTTCTTACTGTGTAGCTTTACTTCTAAAAAGTTGGTAACAGATTCCCTCTACACCTTCACAAGGTGTGACTCATAGAGCATTAGGAGGGGGGGGCATTCCTGACACATAACGGTACATTATACTGTCTTCTCATTTGATCATGACCACCCTGTGATATATTAAAGTGGGTATATCCGATTTTAGCCAAATTCTAAATCCTATCTAGCGATGTTCTATAGATTATACATTTTAAGTATATTGTTCATGGGATGGGATGCTGTCCATGGACGGTAACAACTCAGCGTGAGGCAATAAAATTGTGCACGAATCGTTATGATTTTGTTCTCTCCATGGACTATAATTGGCAATCAAGATCAAATCTGAGCAAAATGATAGGTAATGCATGAATGAAATTGGTCGGAATATGAGTATGGTGCTAGTCAGAATACTGGATCAATTTCAAGAAGATTAAATTTTGAGTCCTAATCATCGAATATACTCACTTAAGGATCACATAACGCCAAAATATGACATTTGATGCACCAATGCAGCCCCGGCGAGTGACTCGCTTCAGGGGTGTCTCAATTCTGTACGGTCGGCATGATGCTTGAACTGGCAAGTTACTCACCAGGGCTGCATTCATGCATCATGCCGACAATAGGGCATAATCTATTAGGGCATCATGCCACCCTTAAAGTGTTAAGACCATGTACTACAGCTTGTATACTGTAACACTCCCTTCAGAAGCTGGCACGGGGATCTCCCTCATTAGCATAAATACACGTGCCTCTATACTCACTGGTGTCACATGGATCTATCGCTGACTGCTTGTCTGACTAACTCTGTCCTCACCCATGTCTCTGTCTCTGTGGACTCAGTCTCACTTAATCGATACAGGTTCAAAATCTATGACCGGTTGACGTCTATGACTGGCTGATGTCTATGACTGGCTGATGTCTATGACTGGCTGAAGTCTATGACTGGCTGATGTCTATGACTGGCTGACATCTATGACTGGCTGACATCTATGACTGGCTGACACCTATGACTGGCTGACATCTATGACTGGCTGACATCTATCACTGGCTGATGCCTATGACTGGCTGACATCTATGACTGGCTGACATATGCGACTGGCTGACTTGTATGACTGGCTGACATATACAACTGGCTGACGTCTATGACTGGCTGATGTCTATGACTGGCAGACGTCTATGACTGGCTGGCATCTATGACTGGCTGACATCTATGACTGGCTGACTTTTGCGACTGGCTGACATCTATGACTGGCTGACATCTATGACTGGCTGACATCTATGACTGGCTGACATCTATGACTGGCTGACATCTATGACCGCTGACATCTATGACTGGCTGACATCTATGATTGGCTGACGTCTATGACTGGCTGATGTCTATGACTGGCTGATGCCTATGACTGGCTGACATCTATGACTGGCTGACATCTATGACTGGCTGACATCTATGACTGGCTGATGTCTATGACTGGCTGATGTCTATGACTGGCTGATGTCTATGACTGGCTGATGTCTATGACTGCCTGACTTTTGCGGCTGGCTGACATCTATGACTGGCTGACATCTATGACTGGCTGACATCTATGACTGGCTGACATCTATGACTGGCTGACATCTATGACCGCTGACATCTATGACTGGCTGACATCTATGATTGGCTGATATCTATGATTGGCTGATGTCTATGACTACCTGACGTCTATGACTGGCTGATGTCTATGACTGGCTGATGCCTATGACTGGCTGACATCTATGACTGGCTGACATCTATGACTGGCTGATGTCTATGACTGGCTGATATCTATGACTGGCTGACGTCTATGACTGGCTGACATCTATGACTGGCTGACATCTATGATTGGCTGATATCTATGACTGGCTGACGTCTATGACTGGCTGACATCTATGACTGGCTGACGTCTATGACTGGTTGAAATCTATGACCGGTTGACATCTTTGACTGGCTGACATCTATGACTGGCTGACATCTTTGACTGGCTGACATCTATGACTGGCTGACATCTTTGACTGGCTGACATCTATGACTGGCTGACATCTTTGACTGGCTGACATCTATGACTGGCTGACATCTTTGACTTGCTGACATCTATGACTGGCTGACGTCTTTTGACCAGCTGATGTCTATGACCGGGTAGCTTGGAATACTCCCATTTTTTTAACACTGTCTGCAATGAAGTGCGGTGGGCGTCTCATTATAGTTCTAGAGTGGTATGTCGGGGTATGCCGCCAAGACATTTTGTAGACATGGTCATTGACGTCAGCCAGTCATAGATTTGAACCTGTATCTATTTGATGAGACTGACTCTTCCCCTGTCTCCCATCCTCCAGATGGGTGGGGATATAACATCGACTTCTCCTGAAAGGGGGTAGGTAGGTAGGTAGGTAGGTAGGTGGGTGGGGGGGACTTTATACTATATAATCCCCATATCACCCACCCTTTTCCCTATTTATAACATAAACACAAGGTACACAGTACTGCTCACGATTTCCGTGTGTGTCTCTGCCCACTCTACCAAGACCAGGTGACTATACATAGGCCTATAGTGCACTACACAGATAATGTAAATGCCCCGGCCCTTTGTCTGAAGTGGCTATGTATCATAGTATCCCAGTTTAGTCATAGGGACATTGGTCAGGCATGAGCAAATGTTTTTCAAGAATGACTGAGGCAAAACAACATATGACTAATGCCTTACTCAAAAGGACTTAGCCTCATTTAAATGGAGAAGTTGTTGGTGAGTTGGTCCGTACTGACAATATTAACTAACCTAGGTTGGTCGTACAGAGAGCCAGAAAATGACACACTTGGTTAGGCTATAGTGACTGAGAGGTTGGTCATATAGGGAGCCAAAGGATGTCAGTGTATTGTACTACTGTGACTTATCCACAGTGATATCCAATACAATATCAATACTTTCTGTACATGGGACTTTCTGTGACTGTCTCTAGACTATGACTTTGCCATTTAATCACAGCAATAGTCTCCATAATATTGCTGCAACCCCCTTTCCTGTTTAACCCTCTAACCCTAAGGGCCGTATAGCACTTTAATGAATCATGCCTATTTCATTATGTACCTGTTCAGTCCAACTGATGAACGACGGAATCCAGCCTTTCTTTACCTAAGATGCTGTCTGTACCAGTTTAACAAATCAAATCAATTTGTCGCCATGATGCCTTAATGCAGCTGTGGCGAGTAACTCACCAGTGTTGCATTCAAGTATTATGCCGATTCTACAGGGTTGATGCCCTCCCAAAGGGTCGGCATGATGCAAGAATGCAGTCCTGGTGTGTAGGTCCTTCCAGGGCTGCATTACTGCATCATGCCAACCAAGTATATATCACATTAAAGCAGTATGTAGCCCTTAAATGGTTAACACACCTGCCAGCCCTCTCCTCTTACTCTTACTCACCTGCCCTGTCTTCACACCCCTCCTCCAGTACTCCTACCAGTAGTCCTACCTACAGTGCACTCCTGTGACACAACCTGTACACTCATTACAATATCACGAGTAGGGTAGATTCACCATGAGTCGGACACAACCCTATAAGAGTTGTGTGAGGGCCGGCACTCTGGGATTAAATCGAGAGGTTGGGGTTTTAAGTTAGTGTCTCTGTTTCTGTAGTACATGTACTAAGTGTGTACACCTTGATGCACTATGCACTAGAATTAATATGTCTGTACTATGCGGGCCATAAGGGGTAACATTTTGATGATAATGCCACAATGAAGGCAAAACCCCTGCTGCCCATGCAGTAACAGTCAGAGGTGATTGAGGGCTGGTGCTCTGGGCTTAAATAGAGCGGGGGGGGGGATTACCAAGTCTGTATAAGTAGGAGATATGCTGCCCTTAAAGGGTTAATACACCTACTACCACCCCTTCCTGTTACTCACCTGCCCTATACCTGTGTCTCTACCACCGTGTCCTCCAGTACCCCACCAGTATAGTCCACGTTATGTATATACTCCAGTACCCCACCAGTAGTCCACGTTAAGGCATATACTCCAGTATCAGAGATAGCGCTAAATCATCAGTATAATCCTTTCCTTTAGGTGTCCTGTAGTCCTACTCACAAGCTATGTCTAGTATCCTATACCAGTAGTCCAAGTTAAGGTATATTCTAATAACGAGAGAGAGCTAGAACAGCGTGATATTAGCAGTATAATCCTTTCCTCTACATATCCTAGGCAACTGCCTATAGCCTTATACATGTATTACCAGTATGGTCCTTTCCTCCAGGTGTCCTATAGTCACGCCTCCAGGGTGTGACTGTGTATGAGTGTGGTACACACCTTAATGCTGACTGGATCCTCCTGTGTGTGTGCCTTAAGGACAGTGAGGACACGCTGCTTCAACAGGTGTGGTAGTAGTGGTGGTGGGGTGGTAGTACCTGTCAGGGGGGCGTTCCACCACCAGTAATAATAATGAGTGAAACACTTGAAAATTCCTAATACAACCCTTCCTTGTAGATAAGTTTTCAGGATAGGCAGATATAACAGGTGTAGCAGTAGGAGGGTGGGGCACCTGTCAGGGGGGCGTTCCACCACCAATAATAATGGGTGAAAGACTTAAAAATTCCTATGATATTATGAATACAACCCTTCCCTCTAGATAGTTTTCATAACAACGAGGAGAGGCAGATATAACAGGTGTAGCAGTAGTAGAAGGGGGGTACCTGTCTGGGGGGCGTTCCTCCAACAATAATAATGAGTGAAACACTTAAAAATTCCTCTAATATTATAAATACAACCCTTCCCTCTTGTCGTTTTGCAGGACAATGAGGAGAGGCAGATATAACAGGTGTAGCAGTAGTAGGGTGGTACCTGTCAGGGGGGCGCTCCACCAACAATAATAAGGAGTGAAACACTTAAAAATTCCTATAATATTATAAACACAACCCTTCCCTGTAGATAAGTTTTCAGGATAGGCAGATATAACAGGTGTAGAAGTAGTGGGTTGGGGGTACCTGTTAGGGGGGTGTTCTACCAGTGATAATAAGGAGTGAAACACATAAAAATTCCTATAATATTATAAATACAACCCTTCCCTGTACATAAGTTTAACTTAACCTACTTTGACTTCATGGAAAGACTAAGGTGAGTTGGTTAGTACTTACCACTCTGACAATATTAACTAACCTAGGTTGGTCCGTATAGGGAGCCAAAAAATGACTAGCCTGGTTAGGCACTATAGTATAGCTGAGCGATTGGTCGTATAGGGAGCCAAAGAATATCAGGACACATGTCACGCGCAATATCGGAATTTGCGCAATATCGGAACTCCTACATGAACATAAAATATATTATAAAATATATCAGTATACCCCTCAAACAGAAAGGTAGGGCAAGAAATGTATTTGCAAGGAGGTTATTTTGTATCATTTCAGGCCCAGGCAGCCAAAGGCCCAATGTTTTATCACAGCAGATGCATTTCTGCCACACCTTATTCACAGCTACATACAGGTGTGACATGCATGTGGGTTCTCCCTGATTGTTTTCACACCTCCAAGATGCAGTACAGTATCCTCAAACATAGCTGAAATATATATTTATATTCTATATCTGTAGCTACAATAAAAATAGAGAGGAGTTCCGATACTGTGCAATCTAACTATGGTGCAATTCCGGAATTGCCCTGCGCAGTTCCGGAATTGTACAGGGGCAATTCCGGAACTGGGCTGGTTCCTATTCTGCGCCTGACATACATACTGTGATGCTCACATGCAGTACTTGGTGAGGAGACTGGGGACCCGCAGTAGTAACAGGTGTGGAGGTTGGGGGCTGATTACCGGTAGGGAACGTCTATACCTTGTCGCATTAACCATTTAAGGGGGACATACTGCATTGGTATATCATGCCCTTTGTCGACATGGTGCATACAAGCATCATGCCGATCCTATATGGGGTTAAGGCACTCCCGAAGGGTCGGCACGAAGCACCAAAGCAGCACCGGCGAGTTACTCGCTGGGCCTGCATCGGTGCATCATCTTTTGGCGACATTTAAAGGGTTAAACGCACGAATCACATGGTGTGTGGGAGAGAGAGAGGGGATATGGAAAGAGACAGAGACAGACACAGACAGACACAGAGACACAAAGAGAGACATAGGCTGAGACAGAGTCACATGGATAAAGTGAGAGAGACAGTGGAGATAAACAGGCAGAGACAGAGACAGACATACAGCCAGAAACAGAGACAAGTAGAGATAGTTCAAGGAGAGGATTTACAGGTAGAATACCCACGTTGAAGTTAGTACATCCGACGTGTGGAACAAAAGAATAGATTTCCCTAGAAATGAGTCAGAATGTTTACAGAGAATACTTTTGACCTCCTATCTATTCCATTTCCCCTAATTCTCTCTAGTTTTGCTCTAATTACATTTTATTGCCCAAAATATGGTCATTTGGGAAAAAAAGCGTGCACAATTTTATTCCCCTCATCAAAAATACACTAGAAAATCCTGTGTTTGAGGGATACTGGATCCCATTGTTACCTATTAACACCCAATGATGACATTTAATTGACCTCTATTCTCTAAATACTATACTTTAGGAGTGTTTGAAATACATTCAACCAATATTTAGAATTTGAAGAAAAATCGGATATACCCACGTTGAGGAACAGTACCCAGGGGGTTGAGGGTGTGTGTGTGTGTGCGTGTGTGTGTGTGTGGGTGGTGTGTCGCCTGGTATATAGGTATCTGGGGCAAAGCATGTCAGGGACGTTTGTAGGTAAAGAAAGCACTGAACCATAACCCTTTAAGGGACGGGTAGTGTTTTAAAGGGGCATTCTCACCACTCGCGCTGAACCATATACACTGAAAATCTATAGGTTGAAAGGGTTAGTCAGTACAGACTATCCTAGGTTGTTCATATGAGTGTTAGTCACAATGGCAAAGTTATATTCAAAAATGACAGAGGGGTCAGTCAGTTGTGGCTAACCTAGGTTCATCATTGGTGTGTTGTATTTGGATACCACTAGTTAGTGCCACCTGTGATGACCACTCAGTGGCTCCTCTTGGAAATTAAAAGACTAAGGTGGGTTGGTCAGTACTGACCAACCTGACAACTTACCTAGGTTGGTCGTATAGGGAGGCAAAAAATGACTAACTAGAGACTGAGAGATTGGTCATATAGGGAGCTAGGAATTTCAGTGTAGTAGACTAGAACAGTACTAGACTTATGAGTGGGATAGGCTCGGTGATTATGATACTTTAATGCAGTATCATATCCTTGGTCGTCATGATGCATGAATGCAACATTGGCGAGTGATTCGCCAGTGCTGCATTCATGCATCATACCAACCCTTTGGGAGTGTGTCAACCCTAGAGGGTCGCCGAAGGTTGCGTCCATATACTATTACATCTTCAAGTTTGAAAGATTTATTCACATTTAAGAATCAACAATATACATTTACAATATTGCTTTATAAATTATGAATACTTATACATCTACCATATTTACGACAGTGGGCATAATGCATTGAAGCATTATACGACCCTTAAAGGGTAAAGGATATAAATGACGACTAACACAGACAGATATATACTCATAGAGGACCATAAAAAGGGTCATGCAACAGGATATAGGCCTATGTGTTATGCACAAATAAAAACAAATAAAGCAGCATAAAGAGATTTATTTCCTATGAGTGCACTGTGTAAGTGTGTGTGCAAGAAAATGACATGCAACTTGGTAGTTGTACGGAGCTGGATATAGCTACCTGGGGCTGACGGGGGGGGGGGGCAGTCCTTGCGAAAACATGCAGGACAGTGGCAATGTCCTCCTAAAATGCCACCGGTCCAGTAGATTGACAAGTGTAGCAGGACCGAATGTCCAGTCGCATGTTGGGCTTTTCTGAACTAAAATAACTTAGTTGGTCTCTAAACCTGAAATATGTTTGTCAATGTACTGTGTAAATCTATGTATTTATCCTGATTTAGCCATTGATCATTTCAAATAAAATGTATTTTCAATGGACAAAAATAATTTATTGTTAAATTACATAGGTTGTCAGATATTTAGCTATCCAGTCCTTCAAAACTGTAGCCGGTCCTGCAACATTGAAAATTTGCAGGACCGAATGTCCTGTGGGATGAAAAAGTTTTCGCAAAGACTGGGGGGGGGGTGTGTGGTGGTACTTGGTACACTTTGTATACTTGGGTGTACTGCTAGCTGGTAAGGGTATCTTTTGACCAAACCCTTTTATCACAGTTTTCATCAAAATCCCTCTAACCAAGGTTCACGTTTTTGGAGCTTCACCAAAATACCTGCCAAAAAGGGCACTTTTGAATAAAATTCCTCCAAGTAGCGTTCACTATTCAGTAAACTTTGTTTAGACGACGTTGAACTTGACACATAATCCCTCTAACTAATTAAGGTGCAAGTTTCAGCTAATTATTCTAAAAACATAGGTACTTTTGGCCAAAAATTCCCTCTGCTATAGCCAAGGGTAAGAGTTGTGAGAAATCCAGCCGCATACCTGTGTCAATAGAAACGGGAGTAACCCCCCCCCCCCCTCCCCGGGTACAACTAGTAACTGGTTAGGAAGGGGGAGGCAAAGGAAACTGAGACGTATAATATGTCCAAACATTAGAATAGGTTTCACAGAAAGATGGAGGAGAAAGACTTTAAACACAAAGGGGGGGGGGAGGGAGCAAAACCATATATTTGTCAGAAATGACGAATAAAAAGCCACAGTTTAAATTGGGCGCTATTGCCCAAGCAGCCTCTAGAAGTGTTTGTGCTTGTATTGCTGGGAGGGAGGAGAGGGGCTTTTGTGAATTGTGGGAGCGACAATTGCAAGCATCGGGGATTTATTTGGAAGGTTGAAATGCTCGCGCCCCTGCGAATGAAAACGATAAGGCGACAAAAATAGAGTCATACAACACCCTGTATTGTATATATAGGTCAAATCTTCGAAAACTGTAATTACTGTAAATTCCCGCGTACTACCCGCATCTCGCGTATAACCCGCACCCCCAACTCAGGGGAATCCTATAACCCGTTTTTGAATTTGAAAATTTCGATTTTAGTACTGTTCTTTAGTAATAAAAACCCTCGTATAACCCGCACCCTATATAGGCAAGTTTGGTATCAAATGAAAGCTGAGTTTGGTTCGCGTACAACCCGTGGGTACTACGCGGGAATTTACGGTAATGGCGATAAACAATGAAAAGTCATGAAAACCAAAAACTTAATCACATTAAAAGAGTAACATTCTATAACGTTATATAACGTTACATCACGTTCTTTAAGACTCCTTACTATGGCATAACGTTATGTAAAGTTTTAAAACGTTATTTAGACGTAAAATAAGGTGTTTCTGTTAGCTGGGGCATTTGGTCTCGTAGCGGTTCAATATTTACCAGCCAGAAAACAATGTATTCCATCTCTGTGTTACATCCGTGAAATTAATAAAACCAACAAATTGTCAATAAACATGAAACCTAGTAGTTGTAACTCCATATTCCACGTGCAACTAGCCCCTCTATAGTTGGAAGCCAATTAATTCCTATAATCGTAGTTAGAAATTTTATAATTCATAATCAGGCCTTGTTAACACTTTAAAGACAGATGTTGCTAGAAGATGACATTTGTCGTCATGATGCACCAATGCAGCCCCGGCAAGTAACTCGCCGGTGCTGCATTGATGCATCATGCTGACCCTATGGGAGTCTCAGCCCCATAGGGTCGGCATGATGCTTTAATGAAGCACTGGCGAGTTACTCGCCAGGGCTGCATTCATGCATCATGACGACAAAGGGCATGATGCATTAAGGCATCATGTTGTCCTGAAAGGGTTAACGTGTGTATCTCGTGTTGGAGTAATTGGTTCAAACTGAACATGGCTAAGGCAAAAAAAAGGTTTGTTTCAGGTAACATGGGCAGAAAACGTAGGGTCAGTAGGTCGGATTATTCTTTTTTTTTTAACTTTTTAATTTTAACATGAAAGTACTAGCCGGCTGATCCGAAGACCCTAAAATTGACCCAAAAGGGCAAAAGTACGGACATTTCTTCAAAATTGCATAAAAAAACATAGGGTCGGCCCTGTTTTGATCGGGTGACCTGAAATGAACCTCTTCATTTTTGGCCTAAATAGGTATCTAACTGCAGGGCCTGGGACAAAAAGATTTCCATTGGATTATAATTAAGAAAATGAGGCATTTGAAAGTAAATTGATGTGTAAGTATGATTACCTCATGACGTATGTCTTGACTTGGCTTACCAGATGGAGGAAGTCGAAACCAAAAGTCCACGAAGCCCATCCCACAATATTTTAACCTGAGGCCAAACAATGTGTTTCAGGCTATTCTTTACAAACTTAGGCTTAAAACCTATCCATATAGGGAGCCTCATCCCGTGAAAGCTGAATTCCGGACCCTTATGGACGCCTTATATTATCGCCTGCAAGCTTGAGGGACGGGCGGAAATCTTTGTCTCTATACATCTCCACTTTTATAAATTGAGCCTTAATATTTCCTATCAGGGACCTATTTAGGCTACCCTACATGTAGGTATATTTAGTTTAAAATAGGAAGAAATTGCGACAACATTTTATTGAGAGACTTGGGGCCCTTGATGGGGGGTCCCCATGTCCCATGTCGATTTTAAGAAATGGCCATGTCGCCATATCGATTTTAAGAAATGGCCATGTCACCATATCGATTCTAAGAAATGCCCCATGTCCCATGTCACTATCTATTTTACCCTCATGTCCCATGTCACTAAGGCAAAAAACGGCCCATGTCGCCATGTCGAATTTAAGGGTCTAGGACCATAGACTTGGTATTAGACTGCTAGTAGTGGTGCCAACCATATAACGTTGAAGTCGTCATGTATAGTCTAAGAAATATGTGTTGTGGGAACATGCATAAAGAATAACATGTAGGCCTACATGAATTTGCAACACACTTTTGGGGCTGTGTCTCACGAACTTGGGCCAATGTTTTTGTCTCTGACCGGGTGCCATCTCTGACCGCCGGTCAGAGATGGCACCCGGTCAGAGATGGCACCCGGTCAGAGATGGCACCCAGTCAGAGATGGCACCCAGTCAGAGATGGCACCCGGTCAGAGACAAAAACATTGGCCCAAGTTCGTGAGACACAGCCCCAAAAGTGTGTTGCAAATTCATGTAGGCCTACATGTTATTCTTTATGTCATCTCTGACTGGGTGCCATCTCTGACCGGGTGCCATCTCTGACCGGGTGCCATCTCTGACCGGCGGTCAGAGATGGCACCCAGTCAGAGACGAAAACATTGGCCCAAGTTCATGAGACACAGCCTTGGGATCGACGCACTATTAGCAAAAGGTGTGTAGTGTGTTACTGAACTATTAGTATGTTGATTGTTTGTTGTTCCCATATATTAGTTGTTGGATATATGAGCCCATGTGTCATTGTAATTGAAGTTGCAGTGTATTGATAATGTTGGGGATGCTTTGGCTAACTGAGATGGTAGAGAACTCCTCGCTTGGCAGATCTTTGAGACCCATAGTTCAGGATAGGTCCCAACAGATCAGTGAGAAGTCAGCAATATTGGACAGCCCTTTATTTCACTTGATAAAACAACAGTGATAAGCCCATGCAGTGAGGTTGCCCAGTATCTCCAATTCAGTCCAACAATATGATAAGAGCCAGTGTACATCAATCATACAATGTATATACCATGTTCAGTCAATCATGTCTCAGTCATTAGTCAGTTGTATACTGTCCACTATACACCCTGTCAGTTCTAGATAGCAATACAGTTACATAGCATCAATGTCATTGTATTAGAATAAACGGGCAGGTAAGTTCAGAATGTTTGTTTGATAATCCCATAGATTGAATCTTAACTGACTTGGCCAGGTAAGGACCTAAACATCATTTGATCAATAAAGTAAGAGTTACAATCAAGGTTTTGGCATCTACATCATTGTGTGCATGCACATGGTAAAGTGATCAAACCCCACAATCGGTCAAGCTTAACAATATAACAATGGCTCGATGCCAGCATAAGCAATACCGGTATCAGAGTTAATTTAGCTTCACTTAATCACAATATCAAGAAATATTAAGAGATCAAGAGTTCATTATAACCACAATTGGGCTATGTGAGAAACCAAATATTATATGGCAAGATATAGTTGAAAGAATGCATTGAAATTGCATATGTTCAGTTCAGTTCATCAAATGAATGTTTATAGGTTCACCAGTGTAATGTAGAAAAGTCAAGATGGATACTACCGTAGGTTACGCACTGCCCAGTGTCTATACTCCAGTACTGATCACAAGTTAATCCATAATTGTGCACAAACAGTGTCTGCAAGGATCATAAGGCTGATGGTGATCCTTTCTAGCTTATATCCCCAACAGTCACTGTGGATAGTCTATGCTGTACTGTTCTATGAGGTGCAAAGTTTGAGGTGGATTGCGGCCTTAACAGCAGTATAGTTGTACGGAGTAACAATGTTGATTGAGTTATGTATAAGTAGTCCAACTCCAATAGTGTCTTGACTGGAGTTAATGTCTGAGGCAGAACACCAACTCCGCAAAGTTCCCATCACAACTGCCCAGCGGAGTAGATGATATATCCACATAGGCTATGCTATTGGATCTTTAGGTTGTCTAAGCACAGCAGTCCGGCACAGCCAGGTCGAAATGTGGTTATTATATATAAATATCTCCCACTGCAGACCCTGCCGCAGTGCATAGAGATAGATATCCACAACCACCCGAAGCTCTACAGCTCCAACGCGAAAGTACCCATGAGTCTATGAGTGTGGTCTGTACCGTTCTGGCTATCTATATACCGCGCACTTGCATACATACTCCGCCCAGCGGGGTACGTCGTCCCTCGCTAGTGCGCAGGACGAGGACGCGTGTTGAGCTGCAGGTGCTTATTAGGCACGGCGTCCCTACTGCTGTACGGCGTCCCTGGATGGGCCTATTCTTGGTGGCCCGCCTTGGCCAGTTATCCGATCCACACCTCCACCGATCCTAGTCTCTCACATGAACTCAGACTGGGCCCACACAGTATCCATGCACTGGCCCATCCTTCTATTCCTTTTTTTATGTCTTTTCCACTTTTCACATTTTGCCATATATTCAAATACCAAACATATCCACCTAGTAGCGTATTTCTACATTCCACCAGAACCCATTCATGCACCTGGTCCAGTTATTCATGGCTCTCATCACAGTCACACGTATGCTTTACTAATAAACATGCCTACATTATTATTGACACAATATCATTCATTGCTCATATTATTTCTTTCTGTCCCAACCTATTCTGGTCACCCCATCAGCACAAGCTACCGGGTGGCCCTGATATGAATCCTACAGTCTGCTGTAGGCTTCATACTTAAGTGTTCGACAATGCTTTCTGTAATAATTTACTCTATCATTCTCTCCATTATGGTTGTTATATAATTTCACCGGTAGTACCGCAAGCTGCCCGTTCATTCAATTCCTAAATTAGCTTTCTTTCCTTATATTTTCCTTCACTTGTTTACTCATGACGGGGTTTTAAAAACTCTTTTTTAAATGGTACATTATCCTTTTATTTGTGGGCTTTGAAGGTAAAATTGTGAAAAATTGTCCTAAATGCCCGGGTTCGATTTCCCTCGTCGGGTATGCCCCTTTCTCCCGTCATGATAACATTGTTTCCCTTTCTTTCCAAGCATTTCATTCCATAATTTATTTGCTTTATATCAACAGCAATTTCTTATAGTTATAATGGGATTCAATCTTTACTATATTATAATCACACTTATCTACATATATGTACAGTCATGTTTCCTTAGTCTCTGTCCGTTTCCAATTGCCCTGTCCAGTTTTCTGTCTCTGTCATTTGTTGTGTTTTTTGTTGTTTGTGGTTTACCTTATCTGTAGAGTAATTATACCTCCCAAGTGAGCATTGACATATTCCTGTGAGATTCCACCAGTTGCTCCATCACCTTCACCTTCCTCTACTGCTGATGCATTTTGTAGTCTACTGTGGTTGCCCAGTACCTTCAGTGTTTGTATTCCACTAGGCCTATCTACGGGTGGCACGTTAGCTGTTTTTCTTCTATGTGTCACCATGTAGGTACCTTTCTCATTAGCTTTTCCTTCACCTGATCATTTCTAGTTATCTTGGGACTATAGGTAATGGCAAGAACATTTCAAATCCTTTGGGATTTTGTAAATAGTCAGAGTGCAAGTGGGGTAGTAATAATGTGAGCCAAGGATACCAAGGTCAGGTCCCCAGTTTGCCATATCTAACATAGTAAGTGAGACATGTCTCCAATATTGGAGTGATATTCAAAAAAATCATTTAAACTGCAATTACTCAGGGTTTCCTTGATAAATTGAGATTGGATAAATCACAGATTGTAGATATTGTTATGTATTCTCAGTTTCGTATGTGGAATAGGCATAACAGCTTTTGGTTGCCATTGCAATAAAAAAGAATTAACAAAATCACTACTTCTAGACTATCTGTTCCTATGGCAAAGGATATTTTCATCAAATTATTCAAAAACTAATGATAAATCTTAGTGCAATCCCTTTGTTTTAAGCAGATGGTGTGCAGATAATGTACCCATGTAAACTGATGCTATTCAATATTTTTGCACCAATACATTCTCCTTACCTTCAAACAAAAGGGCTGTGTACACTACTATGAAATGTTATTTTTGAATAGTCTTTAGTCATAACATTTCCAACACCCACCAACAGTCCTCCAAGTGGTGTTTATGTGGTGTCTGTGGTTCTTTTTGTGGTAATAGACTGGGTGCTAATGGCTTTGGGCTCCCTGCCAGAAATCTGAGCTACCCCCTATGACCTATCTGAACCGGCATACTGCTACCATACACACACTGTCTAAATCCCTACAATGTTATGCAGTAAGATCTCTACAGAAATCATTTCACACCAAGATGCATCTGTATACAATCAAACCGCTGTATAACACTTACTATTTGATGTATAAGTGCCAATAAAAACTTACTCCTGATGACCTGTAGGCCATAGCAGTATATAGATGTCCCAATCTTGCTCAGATGATATACCCATGGCTTACCGCCATTGCCTGATTGTTTCCCATATGTAAGGTATTGGCAGCTTCTTACATCTCTATATTGTCCCCACTGGTTCCTATAACCATGGTTATCTCTATGGTCGTTCTGTGTCTGGCTAACGCGGACCTGGTTGTAAGCACCCTTATAAAAACCATCTCCCGTGAGTTGCTCCTGCAGCAGGCTTCTTTTGTTATATGTTTGAATGAATACACAAAAGCCACAGCAATACCGCTACTGTGGTGCTGCATTCATTTTCTAAGGTTCTTTTGTGTCAGAACTAAAAGGTGTTTCCTTATTAAAAGTGTTTATGATAACATAGATCATTTTATTTCAAATAAATTTGTACTTTCTTGCGAAAATGATGACTTGATGACTTGGAAACTTGCAATTTGTTTCCAATTATTGGTCCTGTTGCCAATACATTCTTGGCTGTTTTTCCTTAAATTCATAGCCTTATGTAATGTGCCACCACTCCATAATATAGTATTTCCATGGTTCTCAATACCAATTTTCCTTGTTGGTAAGTTCCCTTTTTCTCACATGACTTTAAGTTGAACCAGGAACCCTTTTGAATAATTGATATCAGTCTCCCCATTCATATTCTACCAGTTTTCAGGCCAATCCCACCATCGATTCTGCTGTACTGATGTTCTGAAAGACATTTAAATAGTGTTTCATTCCTAAATTTTCACATGTCCCATGATAGTCATTATCACTGGGCCATTGCCCCGCTACCAGTTTAAATTGGGGTCTGAGCTGTTTTATGGGCTACCATGCGGGACCAGCAGAGACTGCCTCTCTTACTCCAGACAGTTCAGTGTCTGAGTGGGCTGTTCACATCGATGTGAACTAGAGGGTATGAGTAGGTGTGAGTAACACATAGGGTATCTTCCCTTTTCTCCTAGAATTTATATGTGTTCTCACTGGTGTGGTGCAACTACCCTTGTATCTTATTTTGTATTTGAAATTGCTCCTCTAATTCATTTGTGGGTGGTGTTTAATTTCCCATCAACCTAATCTAACCGTGGTTGTAGAGATATTCCTGACATAGGTGCATTGGGTATTATGGGCGTCTCCACTTGAGTTGGGCGGATGTGACGTCATGAATACGTCAGAGGGCGCGGAGGTGATGGGCACTGTCACTCAACCCAACTTTGCACTTGTCATGTGACGTCAGAGGACGCTGAGGTGATGGGCAGTGTCACTCACCCCAACTGCGCACCTGTCATGTGACGTCAGAGGACGCTGAGGTGATGGGCAGTGTCACTCACTCCAACTGTGCACCTGTCAGTACAGCATCACTGGCTGCCATGTCTCTCCTGAGCATCATGTCAGCAGCTCAGCAACCACTGTGTTGCTGAGTTCCCAGTGCTCTATCATATTTACCCTTTTCCTGCTACTTTGAGTCACTTCTGATTGTGTTGGCACTCATTGGGCATTAAGAATCCCAATACACTAACATTTTAAATGTACCCCTTACAGTGTATATATAAGTCCCAGGGTTCTAGTATAGGCACTTATCCCCATTGCTTGCCCATATCTAAGGTATTTGGATGCTGTTTATACAGTCTGTAGCTACTGCTGCTGTGGGTGGGGCTAGGTAATATCCTGCTTGCTATATAAATGCAAGGGGGCATATGGCTCATTTCAAAACCTCCACTACATGTTAATATCATTGTCAGTCGCCCGTGCACTCAAATCACTGCATTTCTGGTAATACATAAGCAATTGTCAATTAAGTATCATCATCACACCAGTTCAATAGCTCCTTTTGTCTATTTAAAACACATATTCTGCTCTACCATATTCTTTTCTCTGTTAAAACAGTTGGTACAAGCATCCTATCATCTGAATATATGTGGCTTCCTGCTTTACTCTAACACAAGGCACGGGAGTTTGGCTCTGCCTACCAATTATAGGATGTGCAGAGCTGAATTATCTCCAATTCCTTGCCCGACAGAATTCAGGCTCTGCTGGCTGCAGTGTTGAGGCTCCCTGTCTACCGCAGTGTTGCTGTTCTAATTTTGTAACGCTCCCCAGCAGTATTCATGTCTTCAAGTCTCCAGGTACTCAAAGTCAGCCCTACTGGGTGCTGGGTGGGTGTGTTGGATGGTGGAGTAAGCAGGTGGGGGCCACCTGTCATCCCATCATCACCCAGCAATGGTATCTACATCTGTATGAGCATTGGGAGTTAGCATTCAGTAATTTCCTGGGTGTGCTCCCTCCATCTTTGCCTACTGTGTAGACACACACCCATGCAACAACACCAATACAGGCATTCTTTCTGTTCATAATTCAGTAATCACATTGCCTGTCATGATCCTCCCAGCCAGTTATACCACTTTGATATGTTAATATCCAGCAGCCCATAATTTCATTTTGATACTATTTCAGACACTACTTACTTAATTGTCCTATGTAATTTGACCTTCTATCCAAATGTAAATCTTCGTGTCACACCCTGATGTTTTATCTATGTATTGCATGTCCTATTCTTAAACTACAGTCCCTTATACCAGGTAGGCGGCCTGCCTGCCGTCCCTATTTTCCCCTTATATTTCTGTGTACTGTCACCCCATCAGCACAAAATGTCCCTGCCTCTAGCCCAGCAGCCTGCTTGTTGGGTGTGGCTCTGGGTTTTTATCACTGCTAAATGGAGGATGGGTGGCTACAGTTCTGTAAACCTGTTTCTCTTAAGCCTCTATTCCACTTGTAGTTACTTTCTCACTTATCGTATAAATGAGCTAATAGGTTTTGGTTGCTCATGTTGACTAATCATGGGTTAATTGGAGCATTTTTCTCGCTGCTTCTGACGAGTACTCCCCGTATTTGACACGCCTCTGCCAATCCCAGAGGGTTCTGTCTTCCTATTCCCCATCCTTTTGAGGGTTACATTGATTGGAAGGTGGAGTTTGGAGTATATCTTCACCTTCCTGGTCAGGAACGGGTGGGTCAAGGAGACTGTCAGTAATCCCCTCCCCTATATCATCTTTACTTTTTTAGCCGGCTCAAAAATGTCCTTTTTTGGTAATTGGTCTGCTATTCATTCGATCCCATTCCTCTTTATTTTCTATAGGCGACTTATTTTTCCGTTTTATTATTTTCGTTGTCATTTTTTATTTTATTTTTATTTTTTTTGTTAGTGGCCTCCAGATTTCCTGACCCTTGGGTTTCCTCGTCATGCGTTGTTCTCCCCTTCCCCTTTGTGCGCCTGTATTTTCCATTTCACTATCACATTCCTTGCTAATTTCACTTTGTTTTATAAGGGGACATCCAGCCTCTACTTCTGTCCTTTTTCCTATTATATGGACAGTAGGCTGAATGTCGTCTGCTGAGTCCCACTACTGGCCTCCCCCTGCTGCTGTTTCTGGAGTAAGGCTACTCCACCACCAGTAAGCCACTACTCCAGCTCCCTAACACCTGAAGGCAGCCCTCTCCTATAGCAAATGCTACTGGAGTACTCCCTATCAGTATAGTAATGTTCAGCACATGCAGGGAGCAGCCCCTCGTGTGAACGAAGTATTATATATATAATTTGCCTTTGTTTCTTTGATTTATCATGTAAATTTTCTTCAGTATTACTGTCTGTCTGTTCGGCTGTCTGACTGAAGTTACTTTTACCTTCTTCCTTTGTTATTTAAATACTCTGTTCATTTGGCCTTTGCCTTCTATTCCTTCAGTATTATTTTCTCCCTGTGTGGGTTGCTTTATATCATCAAGTTCCCTTCTAATTTCCCTTTCTTCCCCACTGTTTTCCAATTGCAGAAAACATAGTTTCTTATTTATTCCTTTATTACTAGCAAGTGTTGTAGAGCGGTTGCCCGTTGGGGTATCTTCAGACCTCCGGAGTTACAAGTTGCGTAACATAGGACCCCTTTTGTTTGTTTGATTAATCCCTTTACGGCCCTTGTGGCCTGCATTTTAGCTTACATTTTGTTTTCCTGATTATGTTAGTTTTCTTTTCTTATTTCCCCATTTGGGCTCTAGGTGGTCTCAGGCCTGACAACAGCCTCTCCGGTGGCTGCTTCCTGGTTTAGCTGATCTACACCTGCGTGTCTCAAAGTGCAGTCCTGCCCTGGAGTGATTGGTTTGGTCCTGATTGGTGTCGGATTCCCCAATCTCCCCTGGTTGTCTACTGAGTGGTTCTATGCGCGCCAACCACTCCTTAGACTAACCGGGCAGTCAGAGGGATTTCTGTCTTTTCTCCGTCAGCCTTTATTGTTCCTGGTGTTGCCTTTGCTGTGCTTACCTGTCTTCTTCTGCCTGTGTTGTCTATCTGTATTTTTTCTGTTAATCATTGTGACCTTAGTGTCCTGTCAGGTTGATCAGGCCTTCTAGTTGACTTTTGGTCTCATTTGTTAAATGTCTGGTCAGTTGTGTTCGTCTTAATGTTACTACCGTCTCCTCACCTTTTTCTACTATAGTCACTTCTATGTCACCCTTTACAGAGTCTAATTGTACATTTGGCTCAGACACATAATGGTCAACCCCACCGGTATTTACACCTGTGACGCTGATCTGATCTGCGTCCCCACTGCGGGCGTGATGTCCATCGCTGGGTACCTGGGGCCTTTGAAGTTTGAATTACTCTACCAGCCTGATGCCCTCGGCTTGGCTCAACTACCCTTGATTCTCCAACCAGCCTGAACTATTAGTATGTTGATTGTTTGTTGTTCCCATATATTAGTTGTTGGATATATGAGCCCATGTGTCATTGTAATTGAAGTTGCAGTGTATTGATAATGTTGGGGATGCTTTGGCTAACTGAGATGGTAGAGAACTCCTCGCTTGGCAGATCTTTGAGACCCATAGTTCAGGATAGGTCCCAACAGATCAGTGAGAAGTCAGCAATATTGGACAGCCCTTTATTTCACTTGATAAAACAACAGTGATAAGCCCATGCAGTGAGGTTGCCCAGTATCTCCAATTCAGTCCAACAATATGATAAGAGCCAGTGTACATCAATCATACAATGTATATACCATGTTCAGTCAATCATGTCTCAGTCATTAGTCAGTTGTATACTGTCCACTATACACCCTGTCAGTTCTAGATAGCAATACAGTTACATAGCATCAATGTCATTGTATTAGGATAAACGGGCAGGTAAGTTCAGAATGTTTGTTTGATAATCCCATAGATTGAATCTTAACTGACTTGGCCAGGTAAGGACCTAAACATCATTTGATCAATAAAGTAAGAGTTACAATCAAGGTTTTGGCATCTACATCATTGTGTGCATGCACATGGTAAAGTGATCAAACCCCACAATCGGTCAAGCTTAACAATATAACAATGGCTCGATGCCAGCATAAGCAATACCGGTATCAGAGTTAATTTAGCTTCACTTAATCACAATATCAAGAAATATTAAGAGATCAAGAGTTCATTATAACCACAATTGGGCTATGTGAGAAACCAAATATTATATGGCAAGATATAGTTGAAAGAATGCATTGAAATTGCATATGTTCAGTTCAGTTCATCAAATGAATGTTTATAGGTTCACCAGTGTAATGTAGAAAAGTCAAGATGGATACTACCGTAGGTTACGCACTGCCCAGTGTCTATACTCCAGTACTGATCACAAGTTAATCCATAATTGTGCACAAACAGTGTCTGCAAGGATCATAAGGCTGATGGTGATCCTTTCTAGCTTATATCCCCAACAGTCACTGTGGATAGTCTATGCTGTACTGTTCTATGAGGTGCAAAGTTTGAGGTGGATTGCGGCCTTAACAGCAGTATAGTTGTACGGAGTAACAATGTTGATTGAGTTATGTATAAGTAGTCCAACTCCAATAGTGTCTTGACTGGAGTTAATGTCTGAGGCAGAACACCAACTCCGCAAAGTTCCCATCACAACTGCCCAGCGGAGTAGATGATATATCCACATAGGCTATGCTATTGGATCTTTAGGTTGTCTAAGCACAGCAGTCCGGCACAGCCAGGTCGAAATGTGGTTATTATATATAAATATCTCCCACTGCAGACCCTGCCGCAGTGCATAGAGATAGATATCCACAACCACCCGAAGCTCTACAGCTCCAACGCGAAAGTACCCATGAGTCTATGAGTGTGGTCTGTACCGTTCTGGCTATCTATATACCGCGCACTTGCATACATACTCCGCCCAGCGGGGTACGTCGTCCCTCGCTAGTGCGCAGGACGAGGACGCGTGTTGAGCTGCAGGTGCTTATTAGGCACGGCGTCCCTACTGCTGTACGGCGTCCCTGGATGGGCCTATTCTTGGTGGCCCGCCTTGGCCAGTTATCCGATCCACACCTCCACCGATCCTAGTCTCTCACATGAACTCAGACTGGGCCCACACAGTATCCATGCACTGGCCCATCCTTCTATTCCTTTTTTTATGTCTTTTCCACTTTTCACATTTTGCCATATATTCAAATACCAAACATATCCACCTAGTAGCGTATTTCTACATTCCACCAGAACCCATTCATGCACCTGGTCCAGTTATTCATGGCTCTCATCACAGTCACACGTATGCTTTACTAATAAACATGCCTACATTATTATTGACACAATATCATTCATTGCTCATATTATTTCTTTCTGTCCCAACCTATTCTGGTCACCCCATCAGCACATTACCAAAAAGCGTGTTTAATGTGGCTGTAAAATAAAAAAAGCATGTTAAAAAGTGTGTAAACATAACACATTGTTCTCAGAGTGCAAGCCTCAAGATGGCATTTTTTACACACCCCGGTCGACGGGTCGAAATCCCCTCCCCCCCTAACGGGTCTAAAAATTGGTGTGCGCACGGGGCCTTTGAAGCCTAGTAATGCACAAGCTTTTTGACCCAAACAGGTTAAATTTGTTTGACCCCCTCAACAACTTTTTTACACCCCCCTGGTCAAGGGGTCCACATTTTTTTGCCCCCCCCCGTTGATAGAAAATGATCACTCCCTTCAAGGGCTAAAACAGTCATGGACCAGAGGTTGGTTTGGCAGCATACAACACTGTACCAGGAAGTGTGTAGAACAAACAACACATGGAGGGCTGAGGGCATGTAATGCACATCTCAGGGGCACCTCCCACTTTAAGGTGGGTCAATATGATGCCATTTCCGTTTACTGCGCAGTTTTCTGCGCAGGTGCATTCTCTAGTTTGACCATAGATCACCAGAGGACCTTGTACATATGTGGCAAAAACACTATTATATGAAACACTGACTTAAGGCTTGAATATCTCAAAAAACAGCTCGGGACCCTCCTATTTTCTCAGCTTTGTTGGAAAGTGTATGCTATTATGGTCTCATGGCAAAAAACTGATGAAAATCTAGCTACTTTTACACCAAGGGATTGACCCACCTTAACCCTCTAACTTTTAAGGCACCACAGATGGGCCCTTTAAGATTGAGATTAAGAAGGACTAATCTAATTGTTCTAGGTCGTCTTTTATTTTACACAAGAGGTCTCATCTTGAAATCTTTTTATAATACTCTTATCATCACTCATTCATCTCATTCTTATTTATAGAAAACTCCTGTAAACTATGTAAGTGATTGTTTTAAAGAACAGAGATACAATTTATGACTAGAATTACAAATGCACGTCATACTGTATTTTTACGACACAATTGTACATAATGTTCTCATTAGGGGTGCCAGCGGAGGGAAGGCAATGCGCCAATATGCTGGTTGTTAATACATTTCATATTTACTACGTATTTTGATGTTTTATTAGACCCAATAAAAACCTTTTTAAAAAAAATCCTATCGGTAACTCGGGAGAACAGCTGCATTGTGCCGATGTCCTCCCGATTGAGTCAGGACGATTTGTCGAGTCGATTGGATTCTGCACTGGGATTTAAAGCTAGGCTGTCAGGGAATAAGTTCAGCATTTTCCATACATGGACTAAAATAACAGTTCCACCAGAGGGCAGCAGTGTTTGGACAGGGGACCATGAACATTGTCCGGCTACAACATATTCACCCTAATCTTGTGCCTGTAAGAGCTGAGCTCCCAGCCCTTAAGAGCCCTCTTGTGAATCAAAACTGAACTATATCCAAAAGTGACGGTCAAGCTTTAAAGGGGCATTCTCACCACTCACACTTAACCACACAGTAGAATACATGTAGAACAGTACTAGAATTGTGAGTGGGGTATGCCTAGTGATTATGCCACTTTAAGCGCTTTGATGAAATATGTCATATGTTTTCAGTTTTTGAAGGCAACACTGGCGGGAACCCTTGTCAGTAACTTTCTATGATGATATTCATGCATCATGCCTCCTCGGGAGGGTATCAACCACACAGGGTCATCATGATGCATAAATGCAGCACTGGATAGTAGACTTGCCAAAGCTGCATTCTTGCATCATGACGATAAAGGGTATACATACTGAAGTAATGACATGTCTAAAATAACTAATAACCAACCACTCCCTTCCTATAAGAGATAAAAGACCATGTTTTATATTGGGGACGTTGGTCCACATTGCCAGAGTTGTGTCAATATACGGGTATTTATTTACAACAAAGTCCCAGGCCTGTGCTGGTCCACACAAACTGTGCCGAGTTAAAAACGTGTTTGAGTTGAGCTGATCCTTTATTTGGTCTTTGGGAAACATCGACTTGTACTGGCTGTGGACAGTGTAGAACAGTACTAGAATTGTGAGTGGGAAACGCTTGGTGATTACTGTATTCGACGTAATAAGCGCCCCCCCCCCAAATAAGCGCCCCCCCTTTTTCAGATTTTCCCCAGATTTTCCCAATGTGATCCTCCGATTTTGGTACTGGTTTTTTACACCTGTGTGTAATATAGAGCAGTTCACGCCTGTACAGGTGTTAAGGCCAAGCCAGGTGTGAAGTCATAGGGGTGTGTAAAAGCCTTGTAGAGGCCACTGAGGTCTGCATATCACAGCCATGGGGGGCGCTTATTAGAATGAATATTTGAGGCTTATTTTTCCACTTAAAATATTTTTTAAGCGCCCAGGGCGCTTATTACGTCGAATACGGTATGCCACTTTAAAGGACGGATGTCCCTAAAAGATGACATTTGTCGTCATGATGCACCAATGCAGCCACGGTGAGTAACTCGCCGTTGCTGCATTGATGCATCATGCCGACCCTTCAGGAGTGTCTTAACCATGTAGGGTCGGCATGATGCTTGAATGCAGCACTGGCGAGTTACTCTCCAGGGGTGCATTTATACATCATGACTACCATGGGCATGATGCATTATGCCGTCCTTAAAGGGGTACAGGGCAACGAGACATCCCGGCATGCAACTGGCGGCTAAGGCATGCGTCATAGCAATCAGGTTTTAGGAAAAAACTTTTTTTATTTTGCAAATGTTTAATGAAGAAAATGATAACAATGGACAAACATTGGCATAATTGGTATAATATCAAATCTTATTAATATTTCCCCCTAATATTGAAGATCATGAACTCTTGATTCCGAAAATCTGAATTTTGAACAAGAAAAACATACATATTTTCCTATACCTACCTGCCTACTTGCCTACCAGCCAGCCACCTCCCCGCATGCCTGCCTACCTGCCTGCCTGTCTACCTGCCTGCCTGCCTGCCTGCCTGTCTACCTGCCTACCTGCCTGCCTGCCTGTCTACCTGCCTGCCTGCCTGTCTACCTGGGCCTATTCCTGCTCACCTTCCTCATTCCTTGTGTCGGCATTTATTGAAATATATGATTCGTTTGTGAATTTCTGCATAGAAATTATTTTCAAACTAAAAGAACACCCAACCTTCCCTGAAACGCTGCCTTTCCCCAGACAATGTCTTAACTGCATGGCGTACTTCCATGTCATCAATTCATCACTTTTGATGCACATATATAATATGCCCTATAGGAATATACTGCGAAATTATGGAAACGTCTCTGTGTATCAAATTAAAATGTTTAATCTGTTACCCATGACGATTTTTGTCCTGGCACCCAGTGGTCTCAAAACTCTGTCCAACATTGAATCCACGTTGATCCAACATTTAATCAACATTGACAACCATTTATATATATATCAATGTTGATTCAATCTTCTGTGCCCAATGGTTATTGGCAGCCCATTGGCTCCGTTTACTGTGTCAGTGTCGGCATAGAGACTGGACAGATACAAGAAGCTATAGGCCTTTACCGGGATCGGACTTGTTCCCGCAACCACTCTGTACACATTGACACCAGCAATCTCGTGAGACCTTGGTTCTGCTCTTGTATCGTAGCCTGTACCCCGGAAGTTATGGTGTGTGACTGGTCACTGCCTAAGTCTCACGATACATTGCGAACTCAGAACTAACATGGCCGCCAATACGGAGAAACCAGAGGCATCGCTATAGATGCCACATGAGCTCACTATCGCCACCTAGTGGTAGTGACGGACCAGGGCGGCTTGTGCCACCACCTGATGTCGAGGGCTAGAGTGGAAATACATACCATCATTTTTAACCAAATTCTAAGCAGTTATTACACAAAAGCTATTCAAGTTTAAATTCTGTTGTGTTTTTTCCTGGGAAGATTTACCCTTTTCCAAGTTATACTTCAATGTAGCATTATAAAGCTTCTGTCGTTATCTCAATATGAGGGTTTCATGATGCTCTCTAAAATGCAATGCAAATGTACTGGGGGTAGGCTATTCCGCACTAGCTGGATGTCCACTGTACAGCGCCATGTTTGACTGGTCCTAGTATACATCCTTTATGTCCCAATTACTAGCTTCAGCAAATCCTGTAGATGGGGGTGCTCAGACCCTGCTTGGAGAGTGGAACCACTGCATTCCCTGCATGGTAGGACACCTCCACTATGTTTTGTTACCTGTCCAGGATAGTGCAGTGGTTAGCACATTGGACCCATCATCAAGAGTACCCAAGTTCAAATCCCTCCCAGGCTGTGTGTAGTGCCCATACAATCTACCATCTATCTCTGTTATTTATGTTAATGGCTTTTGAAAAAGGGGAGCACATATTCATGAATTCTTTGTGCTGATAATTATATATCACTGTTTACATGTACTTAACCTCACCATTCACTTCATAAGCATGCCATTGGTTAGGTCACCTAGAGTCAGTAGATTTGGTGTAGTCCTCACTTTCAATGCCAGGGGCCAGGGAACGATTCCCAGTCAGTGCAATCTTTCTGCACACCATTTGACGATCCATGTCAAAAGTAACAGAAAGGTACCCTCCCTTTTCATTAAAAGTATGTAATAGTTTTTTTTTGGTTAGGTTAAAGGTAGTAATGCATATTTTAACTAACATATAGCCTGGCAGGGATTTGAACTATAATAGGGACCTTTAGTAACTAATGTGATACAGGTAACAAAACATAGTGCAGGTGTCCTACCATGCAGGGAATGCAGTGGTTCCACTCTCCAAGCAGAGTCTGAGCACCCCCATCTACAGGATTTGCTAGTTCAATGGCCTCTCACCCTGTGGCTCCACTGGTATCCCGCTAGTGAGGAATATGACCATGGCCCTCCTACAGCCCCAGTGGTGCCACCTCATGCCAATCATGTATACTAAATACCTTCCAACAGGTTTGGACCACACTGGACTGTACAGTGTGACCTTCTCCCTGCCCTGCTTGAGACTGCTGCTACTAGGCCGGTGTAGCTGCATATATATATATGCTCCGAGGTATAGAGGGCGCCACAGCACTTGATTCCCCCCTGGGCCGAACTGGTATGAGAACGACAGTGCAGAACAATGGGTGTTGCATTGTAGGCTCACAGCCTTGCATTGATAAGCTCTTCAGGGTCTTTGCTGCAGTTGGTACCCATTCCTCTACCAAGTACTCCCTGGGCCTTCGACACCCTTTTATTAATTTGTTTAGTTAGATTAACATATATACGAGATGAAAGAACAAGGTCGACACAGTTCGATTCCAGTGTACAGGTTGCAAACATTTTTATTTGGCCGAACCTCACGAAGTCAACTAATCACTTCAGACCCGATGTGAGTCCGAAGCCGATGGCAGTACTGATGGCAGGTAAGTTGGCTCTTGGTCTAGCCTTTCAGGTGAGTAGCACAGTTTTGGAACATATACTAACTGTCGGGCTTATATAGGCAGCCAGCCTGTGTGTGCACACGCAGACCGGAGGCGACCCCTACCCATACCCCAAGACTGAGGCAGGTGCTTCCACCTGTCGTTTGACTGAAGGTTTTGTACAGAGCTTGAAACATTACATCCAACAGAACCCGTAACGATATATATATAAGTAAACCCGGCCCCTACACATATATATGTGCCCTAGAGAAACACTCCCTTCGGGATCTTCAATCAGTTTCCAGAATCCTTGCTGGGCAGGAGGTAGGGTGTTTACCCCTGAATGGAAATAATAAGTCCACAAAAGTGTGAGACATTACCTCGGGGGGGGGGGGGCATGCGTATAACACGATGCAAAAGACTGCATGTTGATATCTACTCTAGATCAAGCCCTATTAGGCAGAACGTATGACAGAGTTATTTAGTGAAATCCTCCCCATAGGCTGCAGCAGAGAAAAGTGGTCATTGGTACTCCTCTAGGCAGGGTGATTACATGTAGCACTGGGGAATGTGAGGCCCATATATATTCTACGCCACTTGGTGCAATTCAATGGTCTATCATTTGTTTAATAATAACTATAGAATAGAAAATCCAAAAGGATATTGAAGCCATAACATCTTGCAATATGCTTAAATGTCTATATGCATATTTATGGAATTTGTAAATATTCTATGACAACTTCCAGAGAACCCATCATTTAGCAAGGGATATGCTCTTACATCACCCAATTTTCGTTCATAACTACTGAATATACAGTCTAACATGCATTACATTTTTAAGCGCTAAAGTGTGGTTTCTTAAAACTGGGGGAAATTTCCCCCTACACAACAGGGGTATCAGAATATTTCATTTAAAGCCATAAGGCATGGATCCAGGATGAGAGAATATGTGTCCAGCTCAGAGACTTCACAGATATGCCAGCTCAATGCAGTGACTGCTGTGTGCAAGAATGTACTCAGAATGACTAATATTATGCTATCAAAAGTGGAATTTTTCTGACGGCCCAATGGATGGGCTGCTAACCCAGAGCCTTGGCATTTTTTTTGGTGTCAGAATATTTCTGATATTCCATTTAGTTTTTATAAAAAGGGGAAAAATACTAAAGTGGAGTAGAGAAACTGCTGTTTCGCGGCCCTCAGTGGTACATGTAAACACCCTACAGGAGGGGTTGTGTCTCGCGTGTTGAGAGTGGGTTGTAGCTCCAGCTGGTCCAGTTGTGGAGGAGTTTGAGTGGTAGGGACAGGGACAACAGAAGGGTAGCCAGCGTGGTCACATTCACCTGAAGTACAAGGGGAAACATGACATGAAACAATACTGTGAGGGACACAGTTTCTCCAAACATGATGCTTTCGGAGACACCGGGACTCGAACCCGGGGCCTTCTGCTTGCCAAATGATTGCTCTACCACTGAGCTACATCCCCATGTCCTATCAGATAGACTGTGTCTCACATTACTATATCAGTATGGGAGGGGCGCAGTGATTACCTGAGCGGGCCACCCCTGCGGGCCTACCTCTCAGGTATGGGAATTACTAAGCCCCTACAATATCATGAATTACAATCATTATTAGCCCTTTAGGATCTGCATATGAATGCACCCAGTCACCAGTGCTGCAGTCAAGTATCATGCTTTACTCGCCAAGGCTGCATTCAAGCACCATGATGACAAAGTACTTGTCCTATCCACCATCAAATAAATAGACAAATGCCCATCGATACTGTCTCTGACATATTTTACGAGTGGGGGCTGGGGCCATATTTCACGAAGCCACAAGCTGGGTGGGATATGGCCCAGCTTCCACGAGTGAAATATGTCAGAGATGGTATCAATGTAGTTGGCATTTGTGTTTTTTTTGTTTTTTTTTCTAAAATTTGAATGCCATAGAATTAAGGAAAGACAATTTTTCTTAGCCCATTGCATACAGCCACATTGCATTGAATGGGGGGCATTGAATATGGCGTTCTAGTGCTTAAGCATAGAGAATCTTGTACTTGAAAAAAATAAATTCTGTACTTACGGGTAGGAAGCTCTGGGTATGCGCTATCCACAAGAAGTAGGGGTACATGATGGTAGACGACAGTCCGCCTACAGCGTAGCTTAACCCGAATATCACACCAAACTGATCGGTTGGAAACCTAAAAATTTGCAAAAGGTATTGCTTTAGCCATAATTCATCAAATGTATCAATATACAATCGGTTCCAAAGAATCGTCTCTAGTAGTTACTGTGAAAGTAATTTATTTTGCTGGGTATATATTTTCGCGATCTTCGCGGAAATTAAAAATCCGTGAAATTTTTATTTGCTTAAGTATGGAACGAATATCCTCGAATTTACTGATTTTCACTCATCTGCAAAAATTCAAAGACAGAACAAAATGAGGAATACACTCACAGTAATGCCACATAGGAGCTTGCGGTCGCGTAGAACATGGGTTTGGAGAGAGCGAAGAACAGAATAGTTGCATAGATAGCGGGCTCAGAGTGTAGCATCATACACAGGGTCAAGGTGATGTGGACAACAGACACCAGGGTCAACGTGGGCACCAGGGCCAGGGCCGTGCCGCCAGGCATGCACCCTGAGAAGGAAATCACAATATTAAAATATTGTGAGGGCCACTGTACTCTCTACAGGATACTGTATTAGCTCTCCCACCCTGCATATCTTCCACTTAGGATCATTTTATATGACATGTAGCTACCCCTTTGAAAGAGATGCACTGTTGTAATAGAGCATAAGGTCAGCATCAAATGATAACAACCTTAAGTGGTTAATTCTTATCAGGTTAGCCATTTCAAAATAGAAATATAGAAGAGATAAACTTTTTTTTATTATTTCTTTTTACAATTTCTTTTTAATTTTTTTTTTTTTAAATTAAAAAAAATCTTTGTTATTCCTCCAAAAAACTTTTTTAGATAGCCGGTCATAGACAGCACCCAGTCATAGACAGCCCCCGGTCATAGACGGCACCCGGTCATAGACAAAAACAGTGGCCCAAGTTTGTGAGACACAGCCTTGGGTGAATACTGCGTCAGCTCTCCCACCCTGCATATCTTCCACCTAGAATCATTTTACTATATGACAGCTACCCCTTTGAAAGAGATGCACTGTTGTCATAGAGCCTACGGTCAGCATCAAATGATAACAACATTAAGTGGTTAATTCTTATCAGGTTAGCCATTTCAAAATAGAAATATAGATGAGAAACATGCTCATATAGTACTCTCTACAGAACACACAGGTAAATATCAGTGTCAGCCTGACGCTGTCCTTGTCACCTAAAGCACTCATATACCAAAGTCAAACACTGCTGGACTATGATAGATGGGTCAAGGGCCATTCTTAATGCTAGAATCCGACAATACTGGACTCTTGCAGGCTGAAAGAGACTCTTACCAGAGTCCAGCATTGCCAGACTCTAGCATGAGGATCCAGCAAGGCCAGGCTCTCAAGCAATCCTCCTGGGTGAGTAGAGGCTCTATATGAAGGTCCAGCCTAGCCTGGCCCTCACTAGAATGGCCCTTGCCCCATCTATTAATATTATAGTCCAGCAGTGCCTGACCCTTGTATGAGAGTACTATAGGCTGAGGCTTATATTTGCTTGGGTGAATATTCTATCAGCTCTCCCACCCTGCATATCTTCCACCTCGAATCATTTTATTATATGACAGCTACCCCTTTGAAAGAGATGTACTGTTGTAATAGAGCCTAAGGTCAGTGTCAAATGATAACAACATTAAGTGGTTAATTCTTATCAGAATATACATTTTGAAATAGAAATATAGAAGAGAACCATGCTCATGTATCAGTCTATACAAAATCCTGCCAGACACCAGCTATAGCTGGCAAAAAGTCTGCCGGTCCAGCAGAAAGGCTGGTACTGCCGGCCCAAATGACAGGCTGTGATTTAGAGATCCTTGCCTACATGCCATTTTTTTCACAGCTTGTAAATTGGACCATTATTAAGGTTTTTACAGTGTAAAACAGAGAGCTTAAATATTTTCTGTAATGTTCTTAAGTAATTTGAATGTAAAATGATGAATATTATTGTAACATACAGAGGAACCCTATTCATTGATGAGTATCAGTATAAATACTTGCTTTATATTTTATTCTTAAATAACAAGATTGTACAAGATTGTCCGGGCCTGCAAAAATAAAGCTGGGCCTGCAAAAAGATATTTCTGCAGGACTGAATGTCCTACATGGTGAAAAAGTTTTCATATAGATTGAATTCTGCATTAGCGAGATACATTGGCTCCACCTTATGGACCACTGGTACCAATCATTACCCTTTGCTCTGCAAGGACCAGCTCAGCCAAATCTCGTGTCCGAGATTAGGGTACAAATAGGGTGTGAGTATTGTGAGTGGGTTGTACCTGGGCATTCCTTATATCACCTGTCCCTCATAGAGTAGTGGTTAGCATGATGGATTCATGATGCAGAGAACCTAAGCTCAAATCCCTGTCAAGTCATATCTTAGTGACCATACCATGCCTTTACATTCTTATATATATCAAATATATTTTGCTTTGAAAGGTAGAATTGAGTAACACCCTTGAAATTGTATCAAAGAAATATCAATAATGTTTGGACAAAATATGTAATCCTATTTCTTCAAAGGAATTTTAGACATGTATAAATAAGAAAAGGTATTGCTTGTTAATGGTGTGGTCACCAAGATATGACTTGACAGGGATTTAAGCTTAGGGCCTCTGCATCATGAATCCATCATGCTAACCACTACTCTATGAGGGACAGGTGACATAAGGAATACCCAAGTACAACCCACTCACAATACTCACACTCTATTTGTACCCTAATTTCGGACATGAGATTTGGCTGAGCTGGTTGCTGGAGGTTAGAGGATATACACTGGTACCAATAAACATGGCGCTGTACACAGGTCATCTTGCTAATGCGGAATATGACGCCAATGTTGGGCAGCAACATTGGGATATATTCCCCAGGTGGATTAAGTGTATTACCCAGTTCCCCACCTTCCCACCTGGGGGAGCTAGGGTCCCTGGTGCCTTTGTTGGTGGCAACCAACCAGAAGGCCATTGTTTGTAGTTATGAAAGGTTTAAAATTTTTATTATTATTATTTTTTTTTTATATTGTTAACTTGTGATACTACATTATGATGTCAATAAAAATGGCCTCCTGACCGTGTCTGGCTGGGGCAAGAGTAGCCTGTGTCATCTCAATTCCCTTTCATTATCAGTTACGTAACCCTCAGGAATATATTTAAAACATTGCCTACATAAACAGTACCTACCGAACCTGTCCCTCATACTGTCCGTTATCAGCCCACCAAGGGGAGAGGGCACAATTGCTAACAAGTTCCCATAAGCCAAGGTATTGGTGAAATATCCAACTGAAATAAGATTAACAAAATAAATGGTATTTGCTGTAAAACCTCTCATACAAGCTTAACTTGCGTATAAGCCGCAACCCGACTTTGGGCCGATCCTATAAGCCGCACCGCCAATCTGACTCGCGTAGTACTGAACCATAGTAGTAAAGCCTCCCGTATAGTCTGGAAGTAGAAGCCCCCTTTGGAGCCCAACCTCCATTTCTCCGATAAAGTTTTTTTCTTTTCTGATTGTTGATGCATAGGGTCTAGGTAATATGATCAGGGTGGGTGTGGAGCGCTCATCCTTGGGCAATTCGAGATATTCAAGATGGCCACCAAAAACCTCCTGAAAACTAGAAAAGGCTCTATCTCTGCTTCCAATCAACTTAGAGACACAAATAACAATACAAATAATACATTTCTGAGGTCAAGGAACACAACCATAGCATTTTTGAAAAGATAGATGGCAGCCATTTTGAATAAATAATGAGATTACACATATAAAATATGCATTTTTGCACCAAAACTTGAAAAAACTAACTCTTTCAGGCATTGTTCAATAGGAAAATGTATGCAATTTCAAATTCAAATGAATGTACATCTTAGAGATGAGAAAACTGAAATATGGCTGAGGATTAGGATGGTATCCATTTTGAAATAGAATTACAAGTTTAGACATGCTGATCAGGAGCTATTACGCTTTGGAGATCAAGTAGACCCTCCACTAGCCAGCTATCCACACAGCAAAATTCAATGCTCCAAATGCTTATTCTCAGTATCATAAACGATCCGGGTCCTCATCATTGCTCTACATGGACACGTGATTCCAGTACTGCCTGCTTCCGTGACACAGTAGCATTTAATCCACTTGATCAGGCCATCTGCAGCCAAGGCTACATCTTTCTCTACCTTTTTAGGGAATAGCATTTCTGAACCAGTAGTCATGAGTTGGTGGTTTTACACCTAGATCTCCCTTAGACAACAATTTTAAGGTGTGAACAGGCAATATTCATCTGACATACCTCTTTTGTTGAGTGACAACCAGACTGTCCCAGGTATAGTGATATGTATGGACTGGCTTGGCCCAATGCATCTGACAGAGCTGCAGTGATGTACAACACATTAGTCAGTTGATAGCTTCCAGTTTTCAGTGTTTTGAGGACCTTCCCTTTACCAAGCCATGAAAGATTACCACAGTATTGCAACCTTCCCATAGGTGATTAATATGTCTGGAATGATTGTAGCAATTGAATAGATGCATATCTATCCTTTGTTACTACCAAGTGGAGTGGGGCTGCACACTAGTTATTTGTTACACCAGTATATTATCTGCTTCGTCCTGGGTAGTATCCATATCATAGCACTTTCAAGATTAGTAGAATGAACTTATAGAGCTCCACTGTCACAGAGAGCTTGGCAGTTATTTATCGGTTCTTGTCTGTGATATATTGAAAGTGTTATTGGAAATATGACCCAATACCTGACAATCTTGGTGAAGAAGTTTTTTAGTTGATATACATAACAGTCAGTCTGGGACATGCCATGCTCTATACTTCAAAATATAGGGCAGTGAAATGACAACACAATGCATCTAATAGGGATGAGATGAGGGGGTGGGAAAAGGAGACAGAAGATTGATCTCACATCTGTAGTCTTTAGGACCCATATTTGACCTTGTGTAAGAAAGGGTATTAATTGTTTTGTGTTATAGTTAGTACTGCATTTTGTACGCAGAGGAGTATTGCAGAGAAGAGTATACACTGTCCTTTTACTGTTTGCTCTGACTTGATGATTTGGGGCCTTCCTGGTATCTGAAAGTACAAAGTGAATATTTAAGGAGATTAATCACAAGCTGAATGCATCCAAGTAGTCTCCCACTGTTCCAATTCCTGGCCATGGAATAACCAGAGAATGGCACACCCATCAAGTATTTTGGCATCTGTGACTGTTTCCATTAGCTAGTTCCAATGGTCGTACTGGACACTTAGTCATACTGTTTGCCATTAAACTGGATTCATGCATCTGTCCTTCTGCATCAAATATGATGTTGGTGCAAGTTGACTTGAATTGTTTCTGTGTTTGATGCATGGCAACCAGAGTGCAGACAAATAGTCCTAGCGTAGTTTCTGTGTCCCCAACTTTGAGGCGTTGATTTAATAATCCCATGGTGTTCATAGTGTTAGAGATGAGATTGTGAAAGAACTCCAGCCAAAGTACTTCAAATGTCTGCAGTTGCATAGTTGCCAATTTGATGGCATCGGTGACATTAATGCTCAGACAGCTTGTTACATTGACTAAACCTTCAGCTGGATATTCCTGTGTTTCTGGTCATCAAAGTCAATTTTATGCTGGTCTGTCAGCTATCCCATTTTTCTTCTTCATGCTAGGTCTAGGTGCCATTTCATTTTACCTCAATTCCTCAAGGCAGAGATCAACTATAGTCATTGCAAGAATGAATACTGTATGCCCAAGTTATTGTTTCAGGCTTGATCATACCCCAATGCCCATGACCGTACTGTATATAAGTTAATAGGGAGTTTAAGATGACATGGGGGGTATTCCTCTCTAGAAGTAGGTAGCTTGTAGGATAGATGTTATGAATGTATAGACTTCTGCCGGAGGTGTTGATTCTGGGAATGGGTCATGTTGTCCAATCTTAAACTGCCTATAGGCATGTCAGAGACCTAGTGTATGATGCAGTATACATCATATCAGGGATAGTTTTGAATTACCAGCAAATTAGAGGACAAATATTTCCCACACTGCCTGTATGTGGAGCAGTCAGTCTCATTCTCTCTCTGCCCAGTTGAATTTCATCGTAAATCATTATAGATTGACTATATATACTGTCAAACCAAACATGTGTAGTTCAGGTTGTTTCAAGGTTTAGTGTAGACTGGATTTACCTCAGGTCATTTATGCTCATCAGTTTGTGATTTGAGGGAAGAAGTTTCTCTACCAGCATCTACAGAGCTCTCACATTTTCAGGGGATATCTTTCCAGTGAGCATGTCAGGCACCCCTCCAAATGGTGCACTAAATATATCTGTCTTCTGTATAAACTAAACATTCTGCTGTTGTTTCTTCCGGTATATGTAAAGGGTCTATCTATAAGAGGCAGATAAATCATTTTTGTCAATTGTTATCAATGTATGTGCCCACTCTCTAGATAATTCAATTTACTTGATTCCTCAGTAATGACTGATTTTCATCAGCTTGTCTGAAATAATGCTAATCTAGAATGGCCACCATATCCAACTCCTGAATGACATAACTCGGTTTTCTCATCTTTAAGATGTACATTCAATTGATGTTGAAGTTGTATACATTTTCATTTTGAATATTAACTGAAATATTCAGTTTTTTCAAGATTTTGGTCAAAACCGCATACTTTAAATCGATCATCTCATTATTTATTCAAAATGGCTGCCAACTATATTTTCAAAAGTACCATGGTTGTGTTCCTTGTCCTCAGAAATGTACTTTTTGCATTTTTATTTGTGTCTCTAAGTTGATAAGAAGCAGAGATTGAGACTTTTCTAGTTTTTGGGAGGTTTTTGGCGGCCATCTTGAATATCTCAAATTGCCCAAGGATGAGAGCTCCACACCCACCCTGATGATTTTACCTAGACCCTATACATCAATAATCAGGACAGATTAAAAACTTTATCGGAAAAGTTGGGGTCATCCCCTCCGGCTTCCAGACTAGAATAAGCCACACCCTGACACTGGGCCAATCCTATGAACCGCACCGCCAATCTGACTCGCATACTAGCCGTGGCTTCTATGCAAGGTTTTATAGTATTAAAACTGAAGAAAGATTTAACTCGCCCAGTCATGAGGAAGTCCCACAGGTCTGTTTCTGATGCAGCGTTTGATGCATGAGTAACTAATCTTTGATTCTACAGGCCCAATGGAATCAATATATTCCCGAAGGCTTTGCATCACACCCCAACACAGCTCAGGTGCATTACTTGATGGATCTATATAAATGCAGCAGGACAACAAAGGGTTACTTATTCTTTGAAAGAATTAGTTCTTCAGGGCCAGAAATGATGAATTATCTGTAAGATGTCCTAAAAGTACCACATCATTCTTTTTTTAGGCCATGTTATCTGAACACTACAACTTCTTTTTGCATTCTGAAGAAAACTTTTAAATAAGGACGAAATTTGCCATCCAACTACAACACTACTTACTCATACCTTGTACATATTACCAACAAAACATTCAACATAATGGTGTTATGGAAACATGTACAAAGAGTAACACACATGAATTTGCAACATACTTGAATTGAATATACTGTTGGCAAAGGTGTTACACATACACAAAGCAAAAGAGCAGCGTCAAAAGGGTGTCCCGGTTGCCTCCAAAATGACTCCCCTCTCTGAGCCAGGGAGCTATGAGACTCCCCCAAGTGACTCCCTTCGGCCAACCAGGGAGTCACCTAGGTTCCTTTAAGTAGCCTGAGTCATTCTGGAGACAACCGGGACTCCCTTTTGATGCTTCTTCTTTTCTCTGTGTAGTGTTAAAAAAGTGCTGCAAAAGAGTGTGATAAAAAGTGTTTAAACGTAAAACACTTTTCATGCAGTTTATTTGAATATGTCAGGGTTTCTGTGCATTGCACCAACTTCAGTGCAACAACGTGTTATTCTTACCCGTACCTTTTTGTAAATCTCCCTCCACAATGTCCGTCATCCATGCATCAAACATGTTGGTCATCAGTTGACTTCGGACGTGGTTTGTTGAGAACCAGAACAAGAACAGCGCAAAGTCTAACGTAACTACCGTCTTCCTCAATGTAACTTCCTCGAACCTGACCGACTTCCTGGGTGCAGAGTCTCTGGGTACTGACTTCTTCTCTTGTCTTGGTGGTGCAAGGCAGGGTTTCGCTGACATTAAATCTTATTGGACAAAGAAAACATGAGAAAAATAAGGTCCTAAAGTGAATACCGTATTCGACGTAATAAGCGCACACATCTTAATAAGCGCACACCCCCCATTTTTGGCCGATTCTTATGCAATTTTTTACCCCAATCAAACTCTACTAAAAGGTGTTCTAAATCATTTTTTAAGCGCACTGTGCGCTTATTACGTCGAATATGGTAGTCCTTCAATTCCTCTGATTTTTAAAGTGTTTTATTAGGTAATTAGTTACATACGTAATCACAATGATTCGGCAGATTTCTGTCCTTGCAGCAAGACCTCTTCTATTGTCACTCTTGATGAAAAATGCATTACTTGTCATCCTTATAAATCTGTTTTATATTACTAGATGAAAATGTGTCGAAAAATATTAAAATGTTTTCAATGTGTATTTCTCTAGCTGACCTTTCATCTCTTCATCCTTCATGTCATTGACCTCAGTTTGACCTTCATTGTTGACCTTGAACTTGGGCAGCAGGAACCATGTTGATATCAGAACGAGGCACCAGATACCCGCCATCAGAACGAGGCTGTCCATGAGGGAAATTCCATGGTCATGAGCAATCTGTGGACAAGGTGATAAAAACTATTTTTATTCTTTGGCCGAGTCTCATGAGATGGCAACATTTAAAACGCCTTGACCTGTGTAGTCTTTGACCGGGTGTAGTCTTTGACCGGCAAGTTTCAAAAGGGCTGAAATGGGGGCTATGTACTTGTGCAGAAATGGGGGAAAAGGTTAATGGATATTTTAACACTATATATAATCATTAACTTCCCTGCATTTCTGTGTATATAGCCCCTAATTCAGGTCAAAGACAACACCTGGTCAAAGACATTTCAATTGTTACAATCTCATGAGACACAGCCTTTTAGACTCCCGTAAAACCTCACGTATAAAGCCAGAGAGTCACCTAGGCTAGGGTCGGGTTGCCTGAAACACACCTTCTTTTGGCCAATTTAGCAATGTCTAAACACACCTCAAATTAGCAATGTCTGAACAAACCTCAAATTATCAATGTCTAAACAAACCTCAAATTATCAATGTCTAAACAAACCTCAAATTATCAATGTCTAAACAAACCTCAAATTATCAATGTCTAAACAAACCTCTAATTAGCAATGTCTCAAACCTCAAGGAAAATACAGACACTTTTGCATATTTCAAAAAAGGTGAGCTGAATACCAAGTGTCTATGGCTGTGTCTCATTAGAGTGTAACAATTGAAACATCTTTGACCGGGTGTAGTCTTTGACCAGATCTAGTCCTTGACCGGTGTAGTCTTTGACCAGCAAGTTTCAAAAGGGGTGAAATGGGGGCTATGTACAAAGAAACGGGGGGGGGGAATGTTAATGGATATTTTTACACTATATATTACAAACTTCCCTGCATTTCTGTGTACATAGCCCCCATTTCAGCCCTTTTGAAAGTTGCTAGTCAAAGACTACACCGGTCAAAGACTACACCTGGTCAAGGACGTTTCAATGTTACAATCTCATGAGACACAAACCTATAACTTGTCCATAAGGACCTACTATTTACTTATACTCATAAAATGTATGTTCATTGAACGCCATTAGCTGGATTATTAGTAAGACATGCCCTAGGCTACTGTAATAATTCAGGATAAATAACAGAAATTTCAACTTCAACTTCTATTGACTCACCTTGACAGCAGTGTATGCGAATGAGGTGTCTATCCCGGCCATGAAGACAGCCATCACAGTGGACATCCTCCTCTCACTGAGGAGGGTAACCTGCAACTACACGGGCTAAAATTGTAAGGGGTTGGTCATTTCTTAAAGCGACTTTAAAACCGGTTTTGTTTGACTCTGCCTCTCATGTTGCTCATAGGGACATTGGTCAGGCATGACCAAGTTCTATTCAAGAACAAAACAAGATATGACTATTGCCTTCCTCAATGGGACTTAGCCTAGTGTTGGGGCTAGGTTTATACAGGGTTTATATGACGGGTTCTGTTGGATGCTGTGTTGCGAACTCCGTCCGAACCCTTCAGCCCGACGGCAGGTGGCAGCATCTGCTCCGGGCTTGGGGTATGGACAGAGGTCGCTATAGGCTTCCGGTCTGCGTGTGCGTGCGCAGGCTGGCTGCCTATATATACCCAGCATCCGATAGGACTCGTCGGTCACTCTGGATCCACGCTAGAACAGAGGCCCTGTGATCGTATCGGCTGCAAGCCTACTGACCCGCTCCGAACTCTATAGGGAGTTCGCACCCCTATAGCTTTGCCTGTCTAGGTTACTGAATAAACCTCTGATTCGCAACCTGTAACACTTGATCTGAACTGTGTCGACTTTGGTTCTTTACTTAATACTATAACAATATTATAAAGGACAAAGTATCGTTTATTACACTAGAATGGAAAGACTAAGGTGAGTTTGTCAGTTCTGACCACTCTAACAATATTAATTAATGTAGGTTGATTGTATAGGGAGCCAAAAAAACTTGATTAGGCACTATAGTGACTGAGGTATTGGTCTTATAGGAAATCAAAGAATATCAGTTTGGGCTATCTTTCAAAGGGTTGAGATACTCACGTGAGAGCTGGTCATGATGAGTCCGTACCCACTGACACCTATACCCACAGCACCAATGAAGACCAACCACTCAGAACCTGCAAACAGAAGGCAGACTGTCACACACTGACACCTATACCCACAACACTGTCACATCCTGTCACACACTGACACCTATACCCACAACACTGTCACACACTGACACCTATACCTACAACACTGTCACACACTGTCACATACTGACACCTATACCCACAACACTGTCACAAACTGACACCTATACCTACAACACTGTCACACACTGTCACATACTGACACCTATACCCACAGCACCCACACACTATAACCCAGTCACTAAACTAGAAGCAATAATTTACTGACTTAAAAAATGTATTTCTTATATTCAATCCTATGCAAAAGCAATAAGAAGTAATTCCATTTAAACTTTCAATAAAAATCAATGTTCATACTAAGTCATAATGGGCTTTATTTATTATCACTTCTACCTGTAATTGATTAATCAAGCAATACATGTATCAAAAGGATCAATAATCTATATTACCAAAGTCTGCAAAGGCGACTTGCAGATGGGAAATCACTCCGAGGCACCTGTGTGGGCAAATAATTAAAAGTGTATAATATATGATTAATCAGTTAGAAATGATTACACCCTGAATCTTATAATCGTAAAAACTAATATTTATAAATGATTAAAACAGGTATTCCAAAAGAGTTACCGTACCATCGCGATAAAGCGCCTGGTCTTGAAAGAGCGCCGGTCTTGAATAAGCGCCGGTCTTGAATAAGCGCTGGGGGTATAGAGGTCTCCAGATGATTCTTAAGCACTAAAAATGTGACCTTGAATAAGCGGCTGTCTTGTATAAGGGCCTGGGTAAGAGCACCACCAAATTGAAGAGCGCCCCGGCGCTTATACACGACGGTACGGTAATTAAGAAATCGCAGACAATCGTAAACCAATTTTAGGAAATTGAATGCAAATACAAGGATAAATGTACAACACGGCTGATGTATGGACTTTATTGCAAAAAAGGTTAATGTGAGTTAAGGGTCTTTCTGAAGTTGTTCTACTTTTGTTCTAGTTACATATCGAGTGGTATGTTAAATGTAAAAGGCACTTTAAAAGATTATTTATTTTTCAGTTTCATCGACCAAAATTCATGAGAATTATAATTTTGAATATACTGATACAGACAACAAAATATGATGAAACTATGATGCTTACACAATGATCGACCGTGTAATCCTCAGCCCGAAGCGATCGAAGAGAAACCCCATTGACAACGCGCTCAGTCCATAAGCCGTAATGGCTACTGTGTAAGCATTAGAAAGGCGAACTTTCTGTGCCAAGCAGGGCCCTGCAGCATGGTCCTCGTATAATAATTTACTATTCTCAAATCTATTACCATGGGAAACATTCTGTATCTCTGGTGTGATGGTGAAATTCCGCTCGGGTTGGATATCGGTGGTATTCGGTGACTCGCATAAGTAGGCGTAGAGTTGATTATCCTGTAATATAGAATTATATTAATTATAATGTTCAATTTATTGCCGTTCACAGCATGTGTGCTGGAAATAGAGACAGGACAGAGAAAGGTTTGAAATAGTTTCGGATCATTGTCATTGATATAAAAGATTCCTTTATTCTCAGGTTTCTTCAAAATCATCATAGTTTTAATCTGATGATTAAAAAAATTGTACTCACCAATCAAGTGATTCTAAAACTTATATTTCACTCTTAGTTATTTCAAACGATTTTCGGAGGCAGTTCTATTATTTCTTAATGTATGACAAAAGAGCTTAAAGCCTGCAAAATAAACAGTGTTGTCCTACCTGCAAAACATACACCAACGACGGCCACCCAAACAATGCGCCCGCGAGTACAGTCCCCTCGATGAATGTTACGATGAGAGCCGCATACCGCCTCCACGACTCCATGATCCTGCTTTAGTAATATGTCATTGTTTACAGAGAGCATCATAATTATCTTCTGCATTCATCTGTAGATTTTGTGCCTCGCTCTTTGTAGTGAGTTAAGGGGACTAATTGGCATTGTTCTTTATTACTGGATAAAAGTACCAAAGTTATTTTACACATGGTTTGAACTAAGAATATTACACCCATATTGCATTTTGGGGCTAATTGTTTCATATTTATGACAGTCAATGTCAATTACAGCAATATTATTAGGTCTCAGTAAAAGCTGCAAAAGATTAACTTATAAAATCATTATTGTCATATTTCACATTTTTCAGGAAAATGACCCAAAAATGGTGGTACACCAACTTTTGTAGTTTTATCCAGAAATAAAGTAAATTTGACTTAACTCGCTAGACTATTGTGGCTGGCCATCGCTGCATCATGGCGCCCCTTCTGGAGTGCATCATTCTGGATGCAGCACTGGAGAGTTAATCACCAGGGCTGCATCCATGCATCATACTGACAAAAACACATAGTGCAGTGAATCATTTTATGCCATATTTGGCTGAGAGAACTAAAAAATGGCCGGACTGTATTTTGCATACATCGCTGTATGTGGATGTGGTCCATTGAGCACACTCTCCTACTGTGAGTGTACATCAGATATGATATGCATGACTAGCTGCATATATGTGTTATAAGCCTTGGACATTGGTAATTAGCCATGGCTGGTGCCTTGGATAATTATCCTGTCCTTAGCTTATAAAACTTATAAATACAGCAAGTCACTTGTACTATATCTAATACAAGTTGCCATTGTCAGTCCTCTAGGCATCGGGCATTACGACAACCTAGGGCTGCGAACAAAACCCACTACTTACAGCCACCGATGGATGAACAGGTGATGGACAGAGACTGGAGAGTGACAGACAAGGGTTCTGAATCCTCCTTACTTCAGTATGGCATGTTTACTGCAGTCTGCTTACGTAGGAAGCTGGTACGTGTATGTGCATGATCTGCTGTGAACTTTAGAAATGAGTCATTTATAATGAGATGGGGGATGAGTGTGTGTGTGTGTGTGTGTGTGTGAGAGAGAGAGAGAGAGAGAGAGAGAGAGAGAGAGAGAGAGAGAGAGAGAGGGAGGGAGAGAGAGACAGACAGACAGACAGACAAAGAGAGACAGACAGACAGAGACAGAGAGACAAAGATAGGGAGAGACAGACAGACAGACAGACTGACAGAGACAGAGAGAGGAGGCAAACTTCGAGACTTTGAGGCGGGGTTGGAAAAGCAACACTTCACTTAACCCTTTAAGGACGGATGTTGCTAAAAGATGGATTTGTCATCATGATGCACCAAAGCAGCCTCGGCGAGGAACTGCACCGGTGCATCATGCCGACCCTTTGGGAGTGTCTCAACCCTGTAGGGTCGGCATGATGTATGAATGCAGCACTGGAGAGTTACTCACCAGGGCTGCATTCATGCATCATGACGACCAGGTGCATGATGCATTAAAGCATCCTTAAAAAGGTGAATATCTACAAAGAGGCTACTATAGTCTACGGTTCATCTGAACACCCATGATACCCCCCCCCCCCCCCAGCAGTAAATAACCACCTCATTAGAAAGGTCAACTTAAGTATACATAGGTAGATATATATTGATAACCAATTAGCGCTAACATTTTAAGGGGCGCATAGGGTTTTAATACATTATGCCATTTTATTGCATGAATGCATCCCTGGTGAGTTACTCGCCAGTGCTGCATCCAAGCATCAAGCCGACCCCCCAGAGTTAAGACACTCCAGTAGGGTCTGCATAATGCACCAATGCAGCACCGGTGAGATATTCGCCTTGGCTGCATTGGTGCATCATGTCGACAAATTTATCTTTTAGGGCAGAATGCATTAATGCACTATGCAGCCCTTAAAGGGCTAATGTAGATGTTATGATCAGGTGATGGCGTCACACAGCCTGAAAGAGAGTCGGTTGTCAAAATGTTTATAAATGAAAATAAGTGATCACTTCTCTTCCTTAACAGGCATTATCATAATTAATAATACACTCTATGTGGGGACTTTGACAACATCGTGTGAACACACATTTTATTATATTTCAATATGAATTTCTGATAGGTTACACTTTGACACGGATTATGATGAAGAGAATTTGAACCTACCTTAAAACCTCGCGTATAAGCCGCGGCTAGTATTAGTACTAGTATGCGAGTCAGACTCAGCTTTCTTTTGATACCGAACATGCCTATATAGGGTGCGGCTTATACGAGAGTTCCTATTAGTATACTGCAGTACCAAATTGTCAATTTTCAGACCTCCTCTACGGCTTATATAATTTGTCAAAGTAAGGGGTGCGGCTTATACGTCAGTCAGGCTTATACGCGAGGTTTTACGGTACTTATTGTATTTTTGAACCTATACTTACTCTAACGTTGAGCCTATACTTGCTTTAGCATTCAGTCTATACTTCTGTGACATCGAGCCGACTTACCATAACATTAAAGGGGCAATATCACCACTCGCACCTAACCACATAGTAGACTGGAACAGTACTAGAAATGTGAGTCGGATACGCTCGGTGATTACGCCACTTTAAGCCTTTATTCATATTTTAAGGGGCAGACCCAGGAATTTGAAAGGGTGCTACTAACTAGACTAATATATCAATGTTAATGGGTGCTTTAACATATGCCATAATTATAACCACATCGAAATAAAATTTGATATATATATATCGATGTCAAAATATCCATTAACTTTTCCCCGGCATTTCTGTCTACATAGCCTCCAATTCAGCCATTCTGATGCTTGCCGGCCAAAGAGGTCACCCAGGCAAAGAGGTCACCTTGTCATAGACTATCAACTTGTAACGATCTGGGGAGACTTAGCCCTAACTCTATCCTACAGCTTATAATACCTGTCCATGCCTCCATACTGACACACAGGTGGGGTCTATACCTGGGGGTATACACACCTTATTACATGCATATCACATTAACGATGCCTCTCAGATAAGGGCAAGAGAAATACAGTTATGCTTAGGGTTTACATAGGGAACTAGCCAGGTAGGTAAGGAAGGGGAGGGTACTATCATTTTGTTTGTATTCTCATGCTACAACAAATGATAACCGTAAAACCTCGCATTTCCTTGAAATTTTAGGATGCTTTGCTCTAAAAAGACGTAAAAAAACCCATCAGGGGTATCAAGCTGAAATGCTGAAAAAATGGTCAAAAGCTACATCCATACCAGTGGACATCTTCTTTATGGATAAAAAAAGAAAAGCAAAAATTGATTTTATTGTGCCGAAGAAGACCTGGTGATACGAAACAAACTTTCCATGTTTTAAAAAATACGCAACATTTAACACATTAAGGCCTTTCCCTGGGGGCTAGCTGGCCCCAGGTATTTCCCATCAAAGTGCAGTATGTCCTACTAATGGCATTTCAGTGTATATCGGTATTGAACCATAGACTCAGACGACAAGAGAAGGTGATGATTTAAGGAAGATGTGTGCTATTTGTAGATAAATGTTGGTTTTATAAGAACGTCTATAACCTTGCACATGTCTCAACAATCTTGTAGTCTGACATTGTATCTATTTGGAGTTATTCTGACTGAGTTGGACCTCAGAAGACTTAATTAACAAGTTCAAAAAATGAGTCTTTCCTGTTACATCAGTTTACTACAGTGATATTCTTTAGCCCTCTATACAACCAATCTCTCAGTCACTATAGTGTCTAACCAAGTAAGTCATTGTTTGGCTTCCTATATGGACCAACCTACGTTAGTTAATGTAGTCAGGTTGGTCACTACTGACCAACTCATATTAGTCTTCTCTGTTTCAAGTCCTTTTGAATAAAGCATTAATCATATGTTGTTTTGCCTCCGTCATTTTTTTAATAAGATTTGGTCATGCCCGACTAATGTCCCTATGATTAACCTGGTATAGTCACTTCAGACTAAGGGCCGCGGCATTTAGATTTTCTGTGTATAGGAGATGATGTCGGATGATATCATGTGTATTTGAAACTTGACTTTGGGTCATATAGGACCCCTTTACACCAGGTCATTTGTGCATAAATAAGTGAATATTTCATTCCTTAAGATATCATGATATCAAATACACAGCAGAGGCATAAAGCGCTAGATCTATGTACACTATAAACAGTTGGTTGCCTTTTTACAGTAGAATCTGCTGTAGGTGTACAGTTTTTGTAAATTGTTCCCTTTGTCTACTGTACAAAGGGAACAATTATTTACAGTGTAGAACGCATGTTGAACTCCGACATCTCACAATTGAATAAACACAATACAGACTAGATGTGTAAACACAATTGAATATAAACGGCTGTTCAGATAGATACGTGTAAACGCACACCACACTCAAAAAGTAAACTTGTCTCCAGACTCTTCCAAGTGATGGTCATAAAATAAACGAGTTAAAAACTCATCTAAGTGACAAGGAAGTGGGTCTTCTAGCTGGAGATAGAAGACCCACTTGGCATGTGCCAGCCAAAAACCCGACATTTGCCAGCTCCAGATTCTATTTGTGGGATGGTAAGCTGATAGGTTAGACAACTTTTGACTCGTTTATTTTACGATAGTCATTTCAACGAGTCTTGTGACAAGTTTACTTTTTCAGTGCGGACTATAGATCGTGACCATCGATATCCCTACACATAACAGATGTGCATACATACAGTATAGACTGGTGTACAGCACCGTTGAACATGGACAGAATAATTGATACTACTTTTATCAAAGAGAGGACATAATTTAACAAAAGAGTGGGGCCGGGTGGGGATGCAGGGGGGGGGGGGGGTTAGATACGTTTGGTAGAATTTAGGGGAGCGGGTAGAATTACTTTAACCCCTTTAAGGGGGGAGGGGCAAGCCCATGGGTTGATGAGTGTGGGCTAGATTTAAACCAGTTTCAGTAAAAATGCCTAAAAATTCCCAATCCCCCTGAAAGTGTGGAACCATAGTCATGTATATTGTGATATCTATACTCTCTTCATTATCTACATTGTACGTCCTGCCTTTTCTGTGTAGAGATGTATATGGTTTCTCAAATTTTGTATATAAGTTACACTATTAAGCTGGTCGTTTGGACTTGGCATGTAACCAGCTTATAATTGTTTGATAAGTGTTATATTCTCACCTGACCTACTTTTGACAGGCTCAACATGTTGTGTAAAACTGTGTTAATTAATAAACATTTGAAAACTCAAAATCAAACTTCAGTAACCAGATAGTCATATATTCAGTTTAATATCTGTCAGTAATTTTGGTAAACTTTAATTTTACTCACCTATGATGTATTCATACACCATGCTGACAATAAGTCATTGTATCCATTGAAGCACAATATATTCTGACTTTTCAAACCTAATCAGTTTGATGCGTGTATCGACCACTTTAAAACATATGCCACTACAAATGACATCCTTGTTTCTCATCATCGCGCACTTCAAATTTTAAGGGAAAAGTTGATAATAATTGACAAATATGGGCATATTTGGTATCAAATTGAAGCAGTGGCGCGAATACAATGGACTAGAGGAAATATACCTATTCAAAACGTTTGTAGATTATTCATTTCTTAATCATTAAAATGTGAATGTCAAGTTTGCTGAGATCCTAGATCCCCCTACCTATTTGGTCTTCAGCTTAGTGATGAGAAACAGGGATATTATTTGGAGTGGCCATATCATGTAAAAGCTCGTGAGAGCACTCATGCTTCCATACAAACATAAATAATTCAAGAATAACCATGAAATGCTCTTGTTTATGTTTCCTGTAACTCTTTAAGGACGGCATAATGCATTAATGCATAATTGACTTCATCGTCATGATGTATGAATACGACCCTGGTGAGTAACTCGCCAAGGCTGCATTCAAGCATTATGCTGACCCTACAGCATTGAGACACTCCTGAAGGGTCAGCATGGTGCCCCAATGCAACCCTGACAAATTACTCTCCATGGCTGCATTAGTGAATCATGACGACAAATATCATATTATAACATGCCGTCCTTAAAGAGTTAGGGACAGCACAGTACTCCAGCACAGAATGTCCTTTTGTCTTGAAGCATACATAAAGCCTTTAATAGTGCATGAGGCCAAAAACAAAGTTTGTTTCAGGTCACCCGACCGACCCTATCAAAACAGTGCCGACCCTACATTTTTTATGCAATTTTGGAGAAATTTTCGTATTTTTACCCGACTTTTCTTTTTTTTTGGCCTGAGCAACTCGCCAGAGCTGCATCGATGTATCATGCGGCGTTGATACACCCCTGAAGAGTGGCTGCTGAGTTGGTGCATCATGATGACAAATGAACAAGTAGCCCCTAGGGCTGTGTCTCAAAACCTTGGGACAATGTTTTTGTCTCTGACCGGGTGCCGTCTCTGACTGGGTGCCGTCTCTGACCGGGTGCCATCTCTGACCGGCTTGGCTTGATATGGTCAAAATACCAACAGCAGGAGGCTAATTATAACTATAATTATGATTATGTAACAACCGCCATAACGTTTTTCTAAATCCTTATATATATGAGTACAATTCTTTTTAAAACACCTTTTTTCTGACACCTGGTCAGAGACGGCACCTGGTCAGAGACGGCACCTGGTCAGAGACGGCACCTGGTCAGAGACGGCACCTGGTCAGAGACGGCATCCAGTCAGAGACAAAAACATTGTCCCAAGGTCGTGAGACACAGCCCTAGGCATCATGCTGTTCTGAAGGGGTTATTTAGGCAGGTAGATACATAAATTATGTAAATGAGGGGCCAGATGGGGTCAGCTGTGTGTGATGCCGTTATTTCCATGTGTGGAGTATGAATGGAGCACGTGCCCAGGGGGGCCACTCCCTTTCTTTTCTATAGTAGCTATGTGTGAACATCACCTCAAATTAAGGACCCTTATCACGGGGGGCAAATCAACAAAATAGTACCCTTTTAACAGGAAATTGAGCAAAGTATAATATCCTAATCACGGGGGACCACAAGAGAAATTCTCTTACCAAGAGCTATCAATGGAAATGATAGAAATGACCCACAAAATATAAATCTAATCCATGCCCCAATTTGGAAGAAACATACAAATCTGTCTTTAAAGTTGAGAAATGGTAGATTAAATTGTCATCTGAGTCTTTCCAGTCACTTGCCTAGGTCCCAAAAAGATACCCTTTCCCTTGGAATCGTGTTCACACATAGTAAGTAATGCTGAGGGAGTACCCCCAAGCCCCCCCTCCCCCCCCGGGAGCACGTGTTGCCTTCAGTTCTATAGTTGTACGGTATATGGTGCATGAGTATTCAAGTTGTAAACCACAGCTGGCGGGGAGAATAAAATAACTCGCCTGCCTGTATTTAGTACGTACAAAGTAATCACTACCAGTGGCGGTTAAACCACACCCAGAGCCCTGTATTCAGTATATTGGCTTAGTCACAGCTGAGTACACTCCGCTGTGACTCGTGACCAGCCTTGACTGCCGCTTGACTGTTGCCAATATACTGAGTAAAGGAATCTGGCTGTGGTTTAACTACTACATAGAATAATTATACATGTACACATAAACTGTATAAGTCACCAGCGGAATACATATTGGACTGAAAAGATTCACCCTCTTTCACTGCATACGTTTAAATTCTCTCCTCACTGTTCTTACTCCTCTCACCATCCGTCCCATGTTTCCTCTTGTGTGTTTTTCATTCCTATTGGCTCCACTATTCCTACCTCTCCTTCCTCTTCACATTTACACCCAGTCCCCACACTTACCGCCTATGCATTTTCTTCCTTGCGCAAACCTCCCTCTCCCCATCCCTCCACCTGCTCTCCATGCATCTCGACTTCACCATTCCTACCCCATTACATTTCCTTCCCTCAACTCTTCACATTAACTTCCTGCTCCTGCTTCTACACACTCCTTCTCTTTCCCCTGCTAATTTGCTTCCCCCTTCCCTCTTTCTCCTTATATCCTCATTGTCCCATATCGGTGCCTCCTCGCCCTCTTCCATCCTACCTACGTCTTCGTATCGCCTCAGCCGACCTCTCCCCATCCCTCCTCACTGGTAATCTAAACACTACCGGGAATTAGTCTGTAGTGGCTACATCACGTTAGTAATACGAATATTGATGTTCAAAAATTAAGAGGCAAAACAAAATATTACTAGACTAAGGCCTTACCCTAAAAACCCAATACCATTAGAAATGGAAAGACTAAGGTCAATTGGTCAGTACTGACCAACCTGACATTATCAACTAACCTAGGTTGGTCGCATGGAGAGCCGAAAGGTGACTTACTAGATTAATCGCTAGAACCGTAAAACCTTGCGTATAAGCCTTGACTAGTATGCAAATCAGATCGCTGGTGCGGCTTATGAGATCGGCCAATAGTCGGGATGTGGCTTATACGCGGGTTTTTGCTACTATGCTACAGTAATAAAAGGCACCATAATCAGATGGCTGGTGCGGCTTATGGGATCGGCATAAAGTCTAGGTGCGGCTAATGCGTGAGTTACACTGATATTCCTAGGCTCCCTATACGCCCAACCTGTCAGTCACTAGTGCCTAACCTAGTTAGTCATTTTTGGCTCCCTATACGACCAACCTAGATTAGTTGTTATTGTCAGGTTGGTCACCACTGACCAACCCACCTTAGTCTTTTTAGGTCCAGAGGGAGCCTCTGAGTGGTCATCACAGGTGGCCCCCAACTAGTGGTATACAAATACAACACACCAATGATCGACCTAGGTTAGCCACTACTGACTGACCCTTTGGTCATTTTTGAATATAACTTTGCCATTGTGACTAACACTCATATGACCAACCTAGGTTAGCCTGTACTGAATAACCTTTTCAACCTATGGATTTTCAGTGTAGGCTTATACGCGAGGTTTTACAGAACTACTAGCTAATACGCGAGTTAGGCTTATACGTGAGGTTTTACAGAACTAGTAAATGAGTTATTAGCTATTAGTGACTAAGGCCAGAATACACTGTGCAACGACGAAAAAAAAACCGGGGGCAGACCTACCTGACTAGACTAATTTGAGGTCACTGAATCCAAAAATGATGGTAAAAAGTGCCTCATAAGTCTCAGTTTCAAGATATTCCAACCATGATTATTTGTCGGTCTACTACTGAATATATGGTCTGACCGATATACAGCAGGGACAGCATTCATAAAAAATTGTCAATTTTGTTTGCCTGGCAGAGATAACATGACTCTGAAGCACATTTAGTGGTAACATACCGTAAAAAACAGGATTCTACACTGTTATGAAGCTAAATTAGTGATATTTTACTGATATTAATTGAAAAAATACCATAAAATATATAGATTCATCCTAAAGCGATATAACATTTTTCTAAGCTACTAAGATCAGGATTGTGACCCGTTCTGACAAGAGGTACCTCCAGGGAAGCTATTATTACTGTTTTTAGCCCCCACCAGTGCCAGGATCCCAAAAAGAGTAATAAATAGGCAGACAATGCAAATGTCATTTGCTCGGATAACCTTTTATGCATAATACAATGATAGATTATTGGTGTTACATCTTTAGGATTAAGATTTTATATCTATAATGGTTTTTGTAGACAAAAATGGTACAAAGGCCAGTTTCTGGCTACCATGGTAGCCATTGACACAGTCAAAATATTGGATATTGGCTCTAGAATATTGGAAATGTCATCAATATCGCAAACCTGAAAACAGGCCTTGCAAATTCATTTCAGAATGAATTTCCTACTAAAAGGTATCCTTGTATGAGGATATTTGACCATCAAACCTAATTTTACATGAAACATTAGCCAGGTACATTGCTGGAATATGGTCAGAGGTGGTCCTTATGGGGAATACAATCGGAAGACAAAGCGACCTTTTTAAGCACTAGTTATATGTTTCAAAGTGTTATTTTGGACCTATTTATTCATAAAGAATATTTATTTCTATAACAGATCAGTAATATATTAATAATGTAACTAGTTAAAAATGAGTTTTTCATGAAAAGAAGCATTTTCCTACTTTTTGAACAAATAGAGTATATATAAGCTCTAACTGGGTATACAAATAAGACCATGTGAATATCTGAAAACTGAGACTTACCACACAATTTTGAGTGCTATTTTTGAGTTCCCCAGGTCAAAATGCATAAGAATAATTGAGTCTGGTCCCGGTTTTTTTCAATTTTTGAAAATTTGTTGTACAGTGATATCAGTGCCCCTACCTGGCCGGTAAACATGGAGTGTGTACCATGTAATTGATTCCCTCCGGGCAGGTTACCATCTCAACACCTCCCACCACCCACCCACTCACTCCTCCCCATCTCACCTTCAGCACCCCCATTATTGATTATCAACCCTTTAAGGGCCGCATACTGCTTTATTATGGTATATATAGTCTTTGTTGGTATGATGCATGAATGCATCCATTGTGAGTGACTCACCAGGGCTGCATTTATCATGGTTAACCTATGAGGTTGATATACTCCCAAAGGGTTGGCATGATGCATGAATGCAGCTCTGGCGAGTAACTAACCAGTGCTGCATACATGTATACAATTAACAAATACCACACCACAATAAAGCATCATGTGGTCTTTAAAGGGTTATTAACTCCCTACAGTCAGTCAGTCTCTGCTCGCCCATCCCTGCTCTACTCAGTCACGCATCGGCAACCAACAAGGAAGTACCCACCCACTGGAGGCTACAGTAACAGTAGGAGTTAACGTTGAAGCCCCACGTGTTGGTACCCATACAGCAACAGTGGGAGTTCAGCCGGGACAGGCACTGACGCCTTTATATAGGGTGGGTGGGGTTTAAGGCTACTCCTCCAGCTTCTCAGCGCTATTAAATTCACCATGGAGGAACCTGTACCGTTACTATAGTGTCATACTCATCAGTGTTAGTGGTGGATACCCCAAGTGGAGGACCGTGGAGGACAACTGGAGGTGAGTGAAGCGGTTTGATTAATTAAGGGTAGATTCACCTGGGGTCGGACACATACCTTGAGACGGAGACTTGATTTTGTGATTATTGAAGCAGTCTTAGGCCAAAAAAAGAGATTTATTTCAGGTTACAAAGTCTGAAAATCTAGGTAGGGTAGGTCCGATATTTTTTCTTGATTTTATTCTTTTTACTTTGGCCTGAAAAGTAGCCAAAAATGTACTGCCAAACCTGAGCTCCCACTCACGGACAACAGTGTTGACTCGTGGACTACCTAAGCCACTCTGAAATAGCCCAAGAATTACTTGAGATATAAGTTTTATTTTTATTTCTATTTTGAATGAATCTTGGCCAGCATCTTGCTACAATTAATGCACTATCATACCATGCGCGGGGGGGGGGGGGGGGGGCGATGCGGGTGAAAACGCACCAGTGCGAGTTACCCACCGGTGCTTTATCGATGATTCATTGTAATATTTTGAGATGAAGCCTTGAGATATTATCATGCTGTCATTAACCTGACTAGAAGCACGTCCATAGAAGGCACTGGAGGGGGTACACTGGAGGGGGTGTTGGTGGTATCTAAGAGACCAGTACACAGGGTAAGGAGATGGTACAACTTAACAATGCTTAGTCGTACTACAGTGGCCCAGGAGGGCCAAAAAGTGAAGTTTCCATTTCAATTTTCACTTTCAAAAGTAAATTTTCATTTCAATTTTCATTTCGAAAACTGAATTCTCATATCGAAAACTGAATTCTCATATCGAAAACTGAATTCTTCTATCGAAAACTGAATTCTCATATCGAAAACTGAATTTTCATTTCTGAAATGGAATTTCACTTTTTGGCCCTCCTGGGCCACTGTACATATCATAGTAATTACTTCAGTTGCGAAATGGGAACCCCTATATCAGCTACATGATTCCAGGGGCTGCGGATGGGGGTAGGCTGGAGGGGGGGGGGGGGGGGGAGGGTGAGAAATATTCCAAATTTTGGAGGTCTAATTTTGGATGTTTGCTGGTTAGCATTTTTCTTATTTTTCATATCAAACTTTCAAAAATATCCCGGTGTACATTCAAAAATACCATGGGGGTAGTGTACTGGCTAGATCACAAATTATACTGTGTCTTTCTACAAACTCCCAGGTGATTTGTCGGGTGGCATGAATGTACATAAAATAATATATGTTTTTTTAAAGATAATATTCAATGTGTAAGTCTGTTTTGCCTCATCTGGTCATATTTACCATGATAATCAATGTTGATGTATACGTCATAATATTAGACTGGTTATAGGCCATACATGGGTCGATTCTGAAGGTAACTGGTAATAGCCACAGTAGCTAGTTCCACATGGTTCTACAATTAGTCAATAATCATAATTGATTGATCAAAAAATCAATTATTGCTCTAGTTATTGGCATTAGAATACCTGGAAACTTTAAATTAAAGCCAGCATCGCCAGGCGAATACAAGCGCTAGATAGATAGATATAGTTTTAAAACCGACACAGCCCAAGGCTGGTCAGCAGGTTCACAGGGCCCATACGGACCGAACCTGTTACAGGCGCTTATTTCAGATCATATTTGAGTGTTTGAGAATTATTTTCAAGACCGCTCTACCACAGGTGCTTATATACAAGGCGTTTATTCAAAACCTGGCACTTAAATGTAACGGTGTTGTACGTAACTATTTTCTTCCTCCCCCCCCCCATATAACTCATTGGATGTCCTTTGATTTCACGATGCATAAATGCAGACCTTGCATTTCCTATTGTGTTTCTATATGACTCATTGTTTGTACCCATATGTACCTAATTTTACAGATTTAGGTTCTGAACATCGCAGTGTAAGTCATGGGTCTGTCTGAAATAAAAACAATCTTACAAATCTTACAAATCTAAATTTATTATTTCAAAGTTTATGCCATGCTAGATATATTTCCCCTTTAATCAATATTAGACATCATTCTCAGATAACAACTCCTCCCGATTTCTCCCCGTATAAAGACAATTGATAATTATTGTTAAAAAAAGACGACAACATACAAAATGTATACCAGCAGCTTAAATCCACTTTATAGTCCCAAAGTTCCATTATTGTGAAACTCATCCCCCTCACATTTTACATTTTATATTCAGTGCCCAGAGTTGTGACAGTGTGTTGATGGACGATGCACCAAGTGTATACCCCTGCCTAGTGATATCCCACCTGGGGTGCTGACCGATACATCATTGATGAGTTAACCCTTTGAACCCCCTCCGCCCCGATATACACGGGACTAGCACATCTTGGTACCTCAGGTAGTCGGGGGCTAAACCCCATCTCCTTATCAGGCTAATCCCCTCCCCTCACACCTAGAACAAAGGTGCTGATAATAATTCACCCATGATGCACTGCTCTGGAGTCTGGGCCCTAACCACAATGCATTGCTCTGAGCCAAGATGGCGGCCCCCATAGCCTAATGTGTTAGTCCCATTATAACTGTCCCGGCTCAACACGCTGCGCCCGCTGTCGGCATGATGCTTGAATGTAACCCTGGCGAGTAACTCATGTTAACTCTATGGGGTTGATGCACTCCCGAAGTGTTGGCATAGTGCACCAATGCACCGTTGGTGACCTATCTTGATGGCCAATGTTGCCCTTTAGCGAATATGGCTAAAATAGTTGTATGTATGTGCTCCTTTTCTGATCTGATTACCTGTCTTTTACACTGACCAGGGTTGTTATCATGTCAAACAATGACTCCCCGGGTAGATTGGTGCATTATTATTTAAGATGTCGATAGAAGATAACATTTGTTGTCATGATGCACCAATGGTGCATCATGTCGACCCTTTGGGAGTGTCTCAACCCCGTAGGCTCAGCATTATGCTTGAATGCAGCACTGGCGAGTTACTCGCCAGGGCTGCACTCATGTATCATGACGACCAAGATCATGATGCATTAATGCATGATGCAGTCCTTAAAGGGTTAATACAATCACCAGGCCCGGATATCGGAGTACAATCTTCTTATTTAAGAATCAAATGAAAACAACTTATCACACTAAAAGTGATAATGAATAGTGTTACCCTGTATGTTACAAATATATAAATCAATTGAATATGTAAATCAGTGAAGAAAATTATAGAAAATATTCATGCTTTCTATTTTATGCTGTAGAAACCTTAATACTTGTCCGATTTACAAGCCCTAAAAACTGGCATGTAGGCAAAGACCTACAGATGACAGCCAGTCATTCAGGCCGGCAGTAGCCACGGCTTTGTGCCGGCCTGAATGACTGGGTATAGGATTTCGTATAGCCTGGGGATGCCTGGGTAGGAGGTGCCCAATCACGTGGTGTATAGCGTTGATGGATCCCTTTGATGGTGGAAGCATTGATTCACTTGAATAGCCTCTCATACCCTGGTCCGCTGTGCTGAAGATCTATTGGCAATGTGGCAACTTTAGAAAGCAATACTTTGCCTATTGCTATCTCATATACATTATTCATATCTACCTACCCACATCCCCGATCCGTTTCTACATCGGATTCCACACTTTCACGCGCTGAGATTTTTGTGATTTGCAAAAGTATGCCAACTGGGATATTTATTTTGAAAATTTGTAGGAAGCCTCTCGCCCTCCAAAATATGTGCTGTTAAGGGCAGTGATCAATTCAAATTAAGATGGCCTTTGGTGAGGGTAAGGCATTCGGCTTCGTCATATATGGCCCCAGTCTCACCTCGAAAAGAATAATCCACAATCACCACCGAGCCATCTTTCTTCCCACGGCTCACCCCAACGCAGCAAATATTCACCTGCAGCGAAGCTGCTGGTTATGAAAAAAAAACCCAGCATGCATTACTATAGTTGAATGAGTGGACTCTGACCCCGGGGGGGGGCACTTAGTATATTTTGTATACACAGGTGTGCGGCTGGCAAGGGTAGTTTTTCAACAAAATCTCCCTAAGGGTCCTGTTTTAGAGAGAAATGTCCCTAGCAAGGGTCTACTTTTGACAAAATCCCCCTAGCAAGGGTCACTTTTTCACCAAAATGACCCGTATTTCACCAAAATGTCCCATTTTTTCCAATTTTTTCGCAAAAATTTTGAGGACACCGGTAAGATTTCTCCATGAAATTACTCATCCATCGTACATTTTGTGTTTTTCCTCTTCAAAACCAGGACTTTTCGGCCGAAAGTGCCCTAGCAAGGGTAGGTTTTTGAAGCAAAAGCTCCCTAGCAAGGGTAAGGGTTGTCATTGGTCCAGCCGCACACCCATATCAGAAAGAATTCAAGTACCCCCCGGGACTCTGACCCTGATAGGGGCAGAAAAATATTTGCCGGCTGAAGGTGGAGGGCTGCAAAATTTCAGTGAGCTCACTTGAAAATCTACCATACCCCTTTTGTAAATACTGACCACTCCCGAAATGCATAGGCAGAGTAAGGCAGGCTAGTGCAATGTAGAGCAGGGCAGAATAAGGCAGAGCAGAATATTGTAGAATGAAGCCAGGCAGAGTGAGGCAGGGAAAAGCAGAGCAGAGTAATGCAGAGTAGAGCAGAGCAGAGCAGGGCAGAGTGGAGCAGGGCAGAGTGGAGTAATGCACAGGAGAGCAGGGCAGAGCAAAGCGGAGCAAGGTATAGTCACTACTGACTATATGTCTTATCAGTGTAGTAAGTATATACATATATTGGGACAATAAATAGTCTTAAATAAAAAAATATATAATAAGAGAAATATTCAATGCCAGAGCTTTATTCACTCCAAACAATAACGCAAAGATACAAAATTATGAAGCATCCCTAATGTGTTCTCATCATTTTCAGTCATGTAATTAGGATATGTTGTAATTGCCTTACTGTTTATCATTAAATACAGCCATAGTCAGTGTCATTTTTCACATTGTCATATTCCAAGGGGCGTTTGGCAATTCGACCATCTACTCAACATTGTTTGCCAGGTTTAGTTTCTCACACATTATTCACTTAGCTAGAATCTTCCAGTACATCGTAACCCATGGGAGCATGCACTCTGCGTGTGGAAAGTACACCTTGTAATCTTTGAACTCCAGAACTTAGACAATAGTGATGAACCTAGTTAGTCATTCGGTCCCTATACAACCAACCATGGTTAGTTAATACTAAAAGGTATAGTCAGTAGTGACCAACCCACCATAGTCATTCCATTCATTTGAGTATTAACCCTTAGCCATATTTAGCTTTACTTTAGTCATTTTTGAATATCCGTTAGTCATTCTGACCAATATTCTTATGACTAACCTTGGATAACCACTACAGAATAAGGCCCGGAGCATTTACCGTAAAACCGTGTGTATAAGCCGCGGCTAGTACACGAGTCTGATCGCCAGTGCAGCTTATAGAATCTGTCTCCAAGTGGGCATGCACTTATACATGAGTTTTTAGATGTATACTACAGTACTAAAGTGGACTAGTCTGGGTGGACTAGTGGACGAGTGAACGAGGAGTGTGGAAAAACCCTCCCCTCCTGCATTGGGCTTGATGCATAACTCCCTCTGTGATTCTGTCACCATGGTAGAGAGTTAGACATTTGGCTGCTTAAGGGTGAAGACATGTATTCATTATATAGTACTAAAGTCATCATATCCAGATGCTCTGATACGAGGCTTATATGATTTTCCTAAGTTAGGGGGAGGGCTTATACCAAAAACCTCACGGATAGGCCGCGGCTAGTATGCAAATCAGATCGCTGGTGGGGCTAATAGGATCGGCCAAGAGTTGGGGTGTGGCATATACTTGGGCTTTCGCCACTATGGAACAGTACTAAAGTCACCATAATCAGATCCCTGGTGCGGCTTATAGAATCGGCTAATACGTGAGGTTTTATGGTTAACGAGTTAGGCTTATTTGCGAGTTAGGCTTATACACCGGTTAGGCTTATATGCAAGGTTTTACGGTAGATTGTCAGTGTTAAATCACGTAGAAGTGGCACTCCCTCCGAACAGATGTTGAGCAGTGCGGTGAGGAGGGGCAAAGGAGAAGAACAGAATGAGACCCTGCAGGGTGTTCAGCAGAATAAAGGTGTACCAGACAACCTCCAAGTTGGTGTAGGAAGCAACCAGCCCCAACAACCAAGTAAGCCCCATCAAGGTGGACAGACGCAAATTCATCCAAAAGAAATCACGCTCATTGGAAAGCATGTGTTTGTGGTTTGCAGTTTTTCTGATTCTAAACACCGTGAACATGATCAAGAGGGCGTTGAAACTGACGATCAGAGAGAAAGGTATTACAAAGAAGTAGAGTAGCGCGCTTTGGCCGTTGAGCCAGCACCCCCCATCCCTGCCATACCTCGGACTGAGCCTGTAGTGGTCTGTGACGTCTAGGACCACAGCTGGTATCACTAGATACAGAGGGCTCACCCAGCCATAGAGTAGCAGCCAAACAAGCCGTCCTCTGATCGAAGTAACGGCTCGAGCCTTTACCATAGCAACCAGACTCCTAAACCCCCAAGCCATCTCTATGGCAGTTGAGTTCATTAGATAGAAGTAAGCCAGCCAGGAGTAGTGCTGGAAGATACCCACTACACGACAAGCCAGCGTCTTGTCAGGAATGAATACTTCGAGGACAAAGGTCGACTGGGACAGGAAAAGAGCAATTATTAGATTGATCAGTAGGATCCGCACTATTCCTTTGATAGGAAAGATACAAAATGTGACCAGAGTGAAAAGCAATGCCAGAAGTGAAATCACATTACCAACCAGGGTCACTATCCCTTTGATATGGTCATTTTGAGAGCTGTTATCTTCACCTTCCCGGTCTTTGACGCAGATTTTCACCAATACTTGGTATGCGTCCATTTGGTCAGAGCTCTGGTGAATCATCAAGGGAAGTTCATCAAATGACCATGTGTGACCAACATCTTTCACAAAGACTTTCTGCTGAAATGATGTAGCATAGAGGACGGCATCCTTACTATAAACAGCTTTACCTACTTTACACTCAACACTCTTGGAGATATCATAGTTGAAGAACAATATCTGCACTGGTGTTTGTCCATTGTCATACAGAAAATCATGAAATTCAATAAAAAATTCCGGTTCTATACGCAACCCATGGAAAAATTTCAGTTTCATAATCAGACACCCATGTTTAGTGGAGTTCATGGGGGAACCTTGTAGAAAGGACAGAGCTTGAAGTGGGAGTACTTCACAGTTGACATCTACAACCAGGGCTTTAAGTTCCTGGACATAATAATTCTTTCTGACGCTAACATTCATTTCTGCTAGGTTGATGGAGGCAATGGCTAGTGAGATGAATACTACAGTGTATTCTTCTTCTTCTGATTTGTTTAGAATTTGAACAATAGGCTCATCAGTGCGAGAACATGTAGCACCAGTTGCAGTATACCCTAGTTTACACAAGGTTGGAATACAAGCTCTACTCAGAGCGTCAAGGATTTGACCGGGAGGGCAATCGGCACTACTACCGATTATTTCAGAAATATCTTGGTCCGCTGTGTACGTAGTGGATGAAACATCAACTAATACTTCAAAAGATCGAAATGGTTTGAAACCAGCTAAAGGGTCACATACCTGTGTCATACATGAGTATGTGTAGTCAAGAATACTGATGGAAATACCATTACACAATGCACAATGGGGATTGCTGAATAGCCTTCGGTCTTTACCGACAATAATCACGGATCGATAAGATTCACATATACCAGAAGTGTTCACCTGCTGTTGTTGTTTTTCTAACTCTTCTGGTGTTTCAGAAGGACATTGGCTCCAACCGGGGTCATATTTAAGGGCGAGGAACCGCGCAGTGTTATCAGGCAGGGCACTCATGTTGAACGTTATCAAACAATGCTTGCCAGCTAAGTCAAAAACTGTATCTAAGTCATTAAAAGCCAAGGCAGACCTTACTTCATCCTCTATTTCTCCAATTTCACAATACACAGACAAGCTGATAAGAGTATATGACTCATTACTTCCATGACACATTGCACAATACTTGTTTCTGAAAATGAAGTCGTCATACACTGCGGGTGCATATTGGAGATAAGTAGATGCTGAGAAGGAGCTCGGCTGTTCGCACTTTTGAACGGTAGTTGTATCCTCCCGTGCCCATTCAGGGCATTTTCCGATCCACCAGATTTTCCTTGCAGGGCCATTCCATTGGAGCGCATCAGGGGTAAGATAGGACATGTAATAAGAGTGCTTTTGTAGGTATGCTTCAGGGATCGGTTCTGTAGCCTCGGCCGGGCAGGCTTCTTCAAAGTCTGGGCAGCAGTCGTGGAAGAGCCTACATCGCTGGTCACAGCTACAAGCCTGCTCCAAACAGTCGAAGCGCTGGTCACATCGGTTTCTGCAAGTCTGTGTAGGACAGAGGTCTAGTGCCCAGGAGGCCAGCTGGGTTACATTCAGACTGTATGCCCCTTGGTCTTCAGTGGTGCTGCCCTCATCGGCAGATCTCCTCCATACTTGAGCATGGCTTCCCGTACTGGAGGCTGTTCAAAAATATGGAGATCGATATTATAGAACTCTATAGAGCATAAATAATTTTACTTTAATTTAAATCAAGGTGTTATATGCTGGTGAAAATGTCTTCTTTTATCTCCATCTGTTTATTTTGGATTGAGCCACTACATTCATTTTAGAGGACTCATACTTAGGCCAAAAAAAATGAAAGTGTTTCTCATCACCTGGGATTGAAAAATGTGCCGAGGGCATACTTTACTTTTATCATTTTTTTTGACTGGGAGCTGAAATATATCGGGAAATTAAGAGCTTTTGCACGTGATTTTCACATTTTAGTAGTTAAAAATTGTTCGATCCGCAAAAGTTTTAGACAGGTTTTTCACTAAAAATCTAATACCAATATTACGATGTTAATGATGCACACTTTGGAGGAGGTGATAAATTACAAAGGGTGAAACCTGTGAGCTGAGTTGAAAAAAGTATAATCTCTGCTTTGAAAGGAAGATCACTATACACTGATAATAATGGACCTGAAAATGTTAGTCACTACGGACTACATTTCTATAGTCACATGAATGTAGCAAAAACGACTATACCAAGTTAGTCACCTATGTCTATAGTAAGTTAGTCATATAGTCAACCTATAGTCAGCCATTAAATCGGCTGATTTGGGCTATATAGTCAAGTGACTATGAATTTAATGGTTTCATGGTCTAAAGTAGTCACTATGACTAATAGATATAGTCAATCATTAGAAATAATGGAAACTTAAGTACTGAAGGCAGGTCGAGGTTCAGCAGGGTAGACATGGCTAGGATAAGGCAGGGCAGGGGACAGGCTAGGATAAGGCAGAGCAGGTGACAGGCTAGGACGAGGCTGGGCAGGGGACAGGCTAGGATAAGGCAGGCCAGGGGACGAGCTAGGATAAGGCAGGCCAGGGGCCAGGCTAGGATAAGGCAAGGCAGGGGACAGGCTAGGATAAGGCAGAGCAGGTGACAGGCTAGGATAAGGCAGGCCAGGGGACATGCTAGGATAGGGCAGAGGACAGGCTAGGATGAGGCAGGACAGGGGACAGGCTAGGATAAGGCAGAGCAGGTGACAGGCTGGGATAAGGCAGGCCAGGGGACAGGCTAGCATAAGCCAGGCCAGGGGACAGGCTAGGATAAGGCAGGCCAGGGGACAAGCTAGGATAAGGCAGGGCAGGTGACAGGCTAGCATAAGGCAGGCCAGGGGACAAGCTAGGATAAGGCAGGCAGGTGACAGGCCAGGATAAAGCAGGGCAGGGACAGGCTAGGATGAGGCAGGGCAGGGGACATGCTAGGATAGGACAGGGGACAGGCTAGGATGAGGCAGGGTATGGGACAGGCTAGGATAAGGCAGGACAGGTGACAGGCTAGGATAAGCAGGCCAGGGGACAGGCTAAGATAAGGCAAGGCAGGGGACAGGCTAGGATAAGGCAGAGCAGGTGACAAGCTAGGATAAGGCAGGCCAGGGGACATGCTATGATAAGGCAAGGCGGTTGACAGGCCAGGATAAAGCAGGGCAGGGACAGGCTAGGATAAGGCAGGGCAGGGGACATGCTACTTGCTAGGATAGGGCAGGGGGCAGGCTAGGATGAGGCAGGGCAGGGGACAAGCTAGGATAATGAAGGGCAGGTGACAGGCTAGGATAAGGCAGGCCAGGGGACAAGCTAGGATAAGGCAGGCCTAGGGACAGTCTAGGATAAGGCAAGGCAGGGGACAGTCTAGGATAAGGCAGAGCAGGTGACAGGCTAGGATAAGGCAGGCCAGGGGACAGTGTAGGATAAGGCAAGGCAGGGGGCAGGCTAGGATAAGGCAGAGCAGGTGACAGGCTAGGATAAGGCAGGCCAGGGGACAAGCTAGGATAAGGCAGGGCAGGGGACATGCTAGGATAGGGCAGGTGACAGGCTAGGATGAGGCGGGGCAGGGGACAGGCTAGGATAAGACAGGCCAGGGGACAAGCTAAGATAAGGCAGGGCAGGTGACAGGCCAGGATAAAACAGGGCAGGGACAGGCTAGGATAAGGCAGGGCAGGGGACATGCTAGGATAGGGCAGGGACAGGCTAAGAAGGGGAAAGGGCAGGGGACAGGCTAGGATCAGGCAAGGCAAGTGACAGGCTAGGATAAGGCAGGCCAGGGAACATGCTAGGATAAGGCAGGCCAGGGACAAGCTAGGATAAGACAGGCCAGGGGACAGGCTAGGATAAGGCAGAGCAGGTGACAGGCTCCTATAGGCTCCTGTGTAGGCCTATCATGCTCTGTCAGTCTAGACATACACTGTTCATGTATTTCTATGTTATCAAAATTGGAACAAATTACCATAATAACTCTATCAAACATGAGAACCCATGCACCTTATAACATCTTAAGTTGTCATAGTCAACTGTAACATAACATATAACAAGCAGGGATATCCATAGAACAGTGGTTTAGGAGAGGATGTGCCTACCTGAAGTCCATGGACCATTCAAATTTGAATCCTAACTGTTTCCTGTGCACACATTCCTGTGACATCATCAATTTGTGTGATCCACATATAGTCACTCCTGACTATCTTTATGACTAATATGTGACTAAGTTGTATAGTCCCCTGACTATGGGGGTCAAAATGTGATGGTATAGTCAGTACTGACTATAGGTTTTATTATCAGTGTAAAATCACTAAAATCACGATTTCCGAAGTCAGTCTAAAGCACCATATCACCACTAAGTAGGAAGGTTGAGTAGCTGGGTCCAGTTGAATCCCTATTATCCTCTCATTAATTTATTAAATTAATTAATCAATCAATAAATTGATAAATTGATAAATTAAAGGATGAAAGACGCTATCACCTGATGAAACTAGCATTTAAAGCTTCCTTAGTTGAAACAGCATATAACAACTAGACACCGGGATCAGAGACTGTTGGGGCAAGATACACAGAGAAAAGAAGTAGAATCATGGTGACTCCCAAAGAGGCGTCTGGACTCGATCACTGAGGGAACTCCCCCTATGACTCTAAAATGACTCCTAATCATAAGGGAGTCTTAGAATAGGAGTTATTATAGAGTCCTACTAATGTTAGGGGGGTCACTTCAGAGACCCGGGGAGAGTTAGTGATCAAGTCAGGAGTCACAGTGATTCTACTTCTTTTCTCTGTGTAGATCCAAAAACCCTGCCTATGTTAGAAGTCTCAGGCACAGAATAGCTGGGAGTTGGAACAAATTACATGTTGCAAGAGAGCCTATAAGGAGGGTCCCAAATTCACCAACTGGAAAAAGAAGTTTCATAAAAGATATTATAGATGGGTATGTTTAAACTATATATAGGCAGAGGTGCACTAGTTTTAGCCTGTTGACTTGGTTATTTCACACATTGGCCCAAAGCCTTGTTAACATTCAATAGCTTAAAAGGAGTGTACCTTTGTGCTTTTTTCCATGTTCTTTGATTCAAAATGCCCAAATTTAATATGACAAGGGGCAGCCTAGAATTTCTTCCAAATGGTGTTCAAATGTAAACAAACCACCATTTTGATGATGTAACAGACCGTGCGTTATTCAACGGCTTGGTAAAATATGGCTCTCCTTGGTTAAAGGGACTCGCTACTTGTTGCAGGATCACTGATGTTATATTGACTTTTGCATATAACTCAGGATTATGTTAGTTTGATTTATTGTCTAATAGAAAATCAAAAGAAATTGCCATGTCACGGTACTATCTTTCATGATAAGGCCATTTGAGCAAAGGAGTACCTTAACTATAGAAATGAATAGGAAAACAGCATTTTCACATTATCTGTCATGGATAATCCCCTTCTTCTATTGATATTGCAACCAAAACTTGGGAATGTATAATGGACATCTATACAAACATTTTAGGTCCAATAAAACAGGGGGTCACGGATGAAATGAGAAAGGATGAATTCTGGAGAGAAAAAAATTGCCTTAACTATAGGATCCTATGGGTGTCCTAGCAGTGAATATATGTGAACAATGGAGGTATACTGTCAAAATAGCAAATACAAATAGTTGATTTAGGGAAAGTGGTCTAGGTAGGAATATGAATACAGCTTAAAGAATACTTTTCATGAGCTTCGATTTTTGCCGCCAGGTGGCTTCTGTGTAGGAACTAGCAATTCCCTTTAAATGAATGCAGGTTCGGTCCGTATGGGCCCTGTGGACCTGCTGGCCAGCCTTTGGCTGTGTTGGTTTTAAAACTATATCATCTTAAATCAATGAGGCGGCCCTATTACATAAAAAAAACAAAAAACCTATATGATGCTATATTGTTGACTTGGAACCGACCCACATGACTAATCAAAGTCTGACCAAAGTTGGTCAAAGTTCTTTGATTAGCAAGGAAATACCATCAGTCCTAAATACCAATAACATCAGCATTATTTATTTATTTTTTTATGGAATACGGCACTACCATTGACTTAACCAAGGAAGGCCGTATTACACACCCCCTGTTAAATAACCCATGGCTGTATTTCACAGCCTGTGACGTCATCAAAAATGGTGGTTTGTTTACATTTGAACGGCATAGAAAAAAGCTATTCTAGGCTCCACCTATCATAATTTTGGTATTTTGAATAGAAAAAACAATAAAAAATGAACACAAAGGTACACTCGTGAAAACGCGTGAACCTTTATTCATTTATCGTATTTGTTTAGTATAATTCCTTCATTTTTTGATATTTAAGAAATTGAGCCAAGGTGAACTAGATCTCTCTCCTATGGCCATACCATCTGCCTGGATAACAAGATCTATCCTTCACATTCTGAAAACTAACACCTTTTTGCTGTTAAACCTAGTTCATGGCTCTGAGCCATTCCTTTCCTTTACTTATATTTATTTCCTTTTATTTTCTTTTACTTTTGATACAAGTCATGAACATGCAGAGACAGGGTGCATATGGACATTTGACTGCACAGAGAAAGGAAACAGCGTCTTTTAAAAGAGAGTAAAGGTTGCCTCCAGAATGGCCCTCTCTAGGGGAGTCCAGGTCGCATAAGGGAGCCAAGGTGACTCTCTAGCTGATCAAAGGGAGGCACCTGGGGGGGGGGGGGTCATATAGCTATCTGGGTCATATAACTCTCCCAGATGAGTCCCTCAGCTCAGTCAGAGAGTCACCTAGGCTCCCTTAGACAACCCTAAACAGGGGGGTCATTCTGGAGGCAACCTGGACTCCCTTTTGACGCTGTTTCTACTCTCTGTGTGGATGTATTTTATTCGCTTCAGTATGAATAAAAGAATTTTCACTTCAATTCAGTTACTTATAAGGTAGCAAATTTCATAAAAACAATACCTTGATTTTTTAAATATTTAAAAAAAAAATTGTTATGCGTATTTATTCATAGATGATTTTCAAAATACAACAATCAAAAAAGTTACATGTGATCTCCTTGGTTCGGTATAAGAGTCCAATGAGTACATGTGTTAGGCAGTTAAACTGCATAGTCTAGATTGCCAGAAGAGAATATATTCGGCACACATACAGGTATAGGCTATAATAATCAACTAGCAATTGGCATATCATTAGACCAATATATGTCTCACGGTATGCGACTTATACATATCAATTAAACCGTGCAATTATATTACTTATAGTAGTAAATGCAGAAACATAGAGATTAGTTTTATTTTCCTTGACACAACCATACCGGATCAGAATTCTCTCCTCCTGAGAGAGTTGCTTAGGGTTATCAGCAATTATCACTCATTTATACAGTTTTAAGGCTGATAGTTTCTGCCTCTGACCAATCATGTAAGTGCAATAGGAGTTAAGTGGCAACCTTTGGATGTGTTCAAAGTATTGGCCATACACTTATTATGTAGCAGTACAATTCGACCGAACCCCTATTTTAATATTGATAAAAGTCTACATTTTAAAGCAACATGGAATGATCAATAGTAGCCTCCTAAATTAAGTTTTTTTTGTAGGTAATTACCGTATTTGACGTAAACAGCGCATAGTGAGCTTAGAAACATATTTTAAAGTAAAAATACAAAAAATAAATTTAATCCTAACAAGCGCACACCCCTACACTCATTTTCCCCATTTTGTCTTACTGTTGCAGTCGTGTATTTGACCTAAAACGTACACAATAGACATAACAAAGTATTTGACGACATATTTCTAGTAGACAATAGCTCATTTTGACTAAAAGTTTAGGAGGTTTACAGTCTTAAATGGGCACAAAAAGGGGTGTGTGCGCTTATAAGGGGATCTGCACTTATTAGGTCAAATACAGAATCTCCCTTGTGTAATGTAATATTCGAACGGCAGTCGGCCAAATAAATCTAGATTTAAAAGAAAAGTCCAGCTTATATTATGTGACCAGCCCAGAAATGACGTCACAGAGGATCAGAAATGTATCAGACATACTCAGTCCATATCCATTGATTGGTCTAGACAGCAATATGACAACGGCTTGATTGATTGCTCGGTAATCTACACCAATCAGTATTTCAATTGATATCTACATAATTGACCTGAATCTAACCTAATGTAGTGGATTTGTGCTTTAAATGGGTTTAATAGGTAATGAAAAAAGAACCACTATTGTGCCAAGGTTGGATTCGAACCCACAATCCTCATTGAAAAATGATCCTGGATTCTGGATCATTTTCTTTAGATGTAAATTTGTTCATGTGGACAAATGAAATCACGCTGGTCTTTTCTTTTAAAAATTAAGGACTAGACATAATAAATAAAGATGTGGAGTACTTACCATTTAGAGTCTGGGTGGGAAGTTCTGCTCCTTGGGCGTGGAGGAGAAGGTGGACCCAGCAGACCAGCTGAAGCAGTGTGATCCTGTCACCATGGTGAGCCATCCTGCTCAGTGCTGCGCTCCAGTCAAACCGCTGCCTTTATACCTCGGCACTAATGACTGCTTTACTGAAGGAAGCTTCAACAAGACAGGCGTGCCCAGATATTAGCCCTTTAAGGACGGCATGATACCTTCATGCATCATGACCTTGGTCGTCATGATGCATGAATGCAGCCCTGGTGAATAACTCGTCAACGCTGCATTCAAGCATCATGCCGACCCTATAAGTTTCTGACACCCCCAAAGGGTCAGCATGATGTACTAATGCAGTACCGGTAAGTTACTTGCCAGGGCTGCATTGGTGCATCATGGTGACAAATGTTATCTTTCAACGACATCCTACCTTAAAGGGTTAAGGAAGCATACACCAGCCCACCCACCAATCTGTATATAGTAAAATTATAGATAAGTCTTTTGTACCTTGGCATATAATACATAATAAATATGCAGGAAGTGATATTTTGCTCAATAGTAGACCAAAGTTTCTTCAGTTGCGGACAGAAAATGATACTATGAAAAATATAAAGAGACTCTTTAGTACAGTGGCATATAAATCAGGATGTCCATGTAAATAGCACATACATGTGTATGATTATCAATTAGCATAAGCATGGGGTCATTCCCAAAAATTATTTCTACTGATGCTGCGGTAGTAATAACTGTCATATACCCTCCATATCATACTTCCAATGATATAGGAAACTCCCACTGCCCCCTTTTCATGATAATGATAGACCATTATCACCATCTTGGTGCATTTTCTTACAATGGTGGTTCTGTTTCAACCTGTCAATCCCATAAATGAAGAGTCTGAAGTTCCTATAGTAGTCATCCAATAAAAATAACCTCACTTAGAAAAGTGACAATTACCACATTTTAGTGGGAAGGGGCGGGGTCCAATTAACCGAATGCACTATTTGAGAGGCGCAACAGACTTGATCAGATAAACAGGGCTAGGCCAAAAAAGAAAGTTTTGTTTCAGGTAACATGGGAGGAAAATGTAGGGTCGGCAGGTTGGATTTAATTTTTTTTTAAACATGAATGTACTAGCCAACATTTTTGAATACCCTAAAATTGACCAAAAAAAGGGTAAAAATGTGAGAGATTCTTCAAAATTGCATAAAAAAAATGTAGGGTCGGCCCTGTTTTGATAGGGTCGGTCAGGTGACCTGAAACAAACCTTTTTTTTTGGCCCTATTTCAAAACCACTATGAAAGCGGCTCCTGATGGGTCAAAAGGGAGCTGGTGACCCTGATTATTTTCCAGGCGACCTGGCAACCTGGCGACTTGGCGACCTGGCGACCTGGCGACCTGTTACAATAATTTAAGCGACCTGGCGAGTTTTTGAAAAAATATGACAATAGTATTTAAATGGTCTGAAAAAGCAACTTTGTGACTTTTATGCCTTAATCTTGGCGACTTTCCGACCTGAGTCAATTCTCATCCTACGAGCGCCAATCTGCACTGACTCCATGACTCTAAGATTATTAGAAAAAGCAAAGGGGGTCATAATAACCCAAAACTCTACGGTAATGTGTCTGGACCGTTGTATGCCTTGAGTGTATGCCTAGTTGTATGGCCTCGAGTTCGTAGCACGAGAGGGCCATACGACTAGGCATACACAAAAGTCATACAATGGTTTAGACACATTACCGTGTGGTTTTGGCTTTATTATACCTAGCCAAATGGCTTAAAATTATCTAAAATATATCATAGAACTAGTTCTCTGATCCCTGGAGATTTTGGGAAAAGCAGGTTTATTGTGGGAAGTTTAAATGCTGAATGACATGATGACTGGGACTGTCACGGCAGTCTAGTGGGTGTATGGCTGTATGCCCACGGCTAGTCCCAGCCGTGGGCATATGGCATTTTTACTCCACACCGTGGCCATACAGACTCCTAGGCTTAATGAATGTGATTATCATATGCTAGGTATAATAAAGCCTAGACTCCTATACAATGAGAGTCAGTATAGTCTTTTCTGCTGTCCCATGTCTGGATTTTAATTCCATTGGTTTGATTCTATCTCCTTTCCCTGAGTTCATACAGAACTTTAAGTAATGATCAGTTAAAGTCAGTTTTATCATTACTAATGCGTAGATCTTGAACTATTTTGATTATTGATTCGATAATTATCTATTAGCACAATGAGGTCAAATCTAATCCATACTGAGAAGAAGTGCCAGTTATGTTTCAATACAATACAATGCACATTGTCCCCTTGTTTAACAATGTATTGGGCGACCAGCATATAGTACATTTATGAGTGCTAAGTGTGCTCTTAGCATTTATAAGTTTTTTCGGCTGCATTATTGACCAATATCGATAACATATGAAATATACCGATTGGGCCTGTCTAAATAATACATTAGTGCATGCTCAGTCTGCAACCATCCACGGCTACACAGCTAATGACTCTGCTTATATGAAGGGTCAATTTGAGTTGACTCTCTACTATCAGTGTCAACTTGAATTGACTCTCTACTATCAGTGTCAACTTGAATTGACTCTCTACTATCAGTGTCAACTTGAATTGACTCTCTACTATCAGTGTCAATAGCAGAGTCAATAGCTGTTTGACACTCCATCTTTGTCAGAGCCACGTGGGGGACACGAATGACACCATTACTTTTTTGGGTGTACTCAAATGGGATGGCAGAAGATGAGCTTAAATTGCTAGTGTAGCATGCCCAGAATATATGTATAATATTTACTTTCCGAATGGGTGCTGGTGGTGCAAGTTAATGATACTCAACACAATCTATGCATATGGCACCTGGTGGCAATAACTGGAACTACCTAAAACCATGATATTTGCCGATTTCTCCCACTTATACGCCTATGTCATGATCTTCCTTTATCTGCCATCCAAGTGTAACACCTTGGTATTCTATGTATCTTAATCACTATATTACCTATCTGCCATGCCCATAGGCTCATTCAATGAATAGATAAGAAATTACTTGGAATAATTCAGCATTATTTCATTTTGCCTATGACCCCCTATTTTCTTGTTTTAAAAATGTTCCTAATGATCATCTAAATGCATGCTTGCATTTTTATTGAGATATTGTACTGAGATTTCTCTCTGTGTCAAAAAAAAGTAGAAAAATATGATTCACATGAGGGCCTATATGATGCATCCAAATTAGAATATCCTCCAAAAGGCAAATAAATTCCTGACAACAGATATCTTTTTCTTTTCTTTGTGTTCCATATGCATCAGGTCAATTGTAACACAGGGAACACACTTTATCTATGGTGTAGTATAGCATTTATTGCTCGTTGTGTCTTCTTAGGTTCTTCAGGTTCTCCTGGTTCTCCTTGGTTCTAGTTAAGGCCTGGAAACCTTCCTCTCCATATATACCATCTCCTGAGAGGACCTGCCCCCTGCCCCACGCCCCTCATGTGAGCACCAGGACCTGGATCTTGCCCCCAAGGTCCTGGCACCACCCAGACTAGCCAATAGGAGAGCAGGACTCCTCTCATGAGATGGTCACAAGATGCCCTGTCCACTCATCACCTGACCACCCAGTCACTAGCTAGGACTTTCCGGCTGACCCTAGCACCTAGAGTTATGTAAAAGTGCCAGGGTCTTATACAACATGGCTCAGGTGATAGTGACAGGACATCCCAGTGCATCTGCACCAACAATACTAATGATTCATATATGATTATCCATAGTGTCCAATTAAAAATGTCTAAATGTCTATACAGGGGCCATTCTGTTACACAATATCCCTAGAAGTCATTAAGAAAAAATGTTGGTGGATCTACAATTAGTTGGATCGTGTTGAGCCCCTTTAAGGGCCACATAGTGTTTTAATAATTTAATGCTCTGGGCCATTGTGTCATCATGAATGCAGTAATAGTAAGCAACCTGCACCGGCTGCATTCATGCATCATGCCAACCCTATGGCACTGATACACACTGGAGTTTGGGCATGATGCACCACTGGTACTCCATTTATACATCATTGATCAATGAGGAATAGTAGTAAAAGTTATTGAATTATGTTTTAACTCCCACAAAAGATCCATACCTTCATTTCCAAATCTATCAAAGTAATTTCAACATAGGGTCCCATGCATTATTTAAGTTTTTTTAAATTCATCAATTTGTCATGGCCTATACTGAGAGTGTTGTAGTGAAAGAGCCCTATGCTGGGAGAGTGTACGTTGAGTTACTGGCCCACTACTGCCCCCTTGTGTATTGACAGAGAAATGCCTGTATAAGTAAATGAGGCTATGGACATCATGTTAATCCGGCTAGCGGAACATATATGCTGGCCTGCCCTCTGGTATGTGCAATGAGATGCGCAGTGTATCTGTTGTTTTTAATTACAGGGGGTGCTGATATTTCTTACGCCCTCCCCCCTTGAGCAAGTGTGGAATATTTTGCGCCCCCCCCCGCAAGAAGGGTCAGAATGTTTTACGCCCCCCCCAGGAAGAGTCGGAAATTCTTGCATCCGCCAACCCCAGCACCCTCCTGTGACTAATAAATGAACACTCCCTAATTCCTATCATCATTACTTCAGGATTTATGGCTCTAGTTTATAACTCTCTCTTTTGTGCAAGGTAAAACGCCCTCTTGCAGGTATAAGCAGACCCAGAGAATAAAAAATATTATACAACATCTCTAAAGCTTCTTACTATGGCATAATGTTATATAACGTTTTAAAACGTTATTTTGACGGTAAGAAAACGTGTTTTTTTTTGTTAGCCGAGGAGGTACCCCATGACCTTCAAGATAACTCCTATTGAGGAAGAAATAACGATATAAAACAGTTTCAACTTTTGTTATATTTTCATTACTGACGTCCAGACACATATTCTACTCTCACTGCCAGATTTATGGCTGTGTCTCATGAAATTGTAACAATTGAAACATCTTTGATTTGGTGTAGTCTTAGACCAGTTTTTGCGAAAACATGCAGGACAGTGGCAATGTCCTTCTAAAATGTCACCGGTCCAGCAGATTCACAGGTGTAGCAGGACCGAATGCCTAGCAAACATTTTGAGCTTTTCTGAACTAGAAGAATTTAGTTGGGCTTCTAAAGCTGAAATATTTATGTCAATACTGTGTAAAACTATCTTAATTTGGCCATAGATGATTACAATTTAAAATGTGTTTTAATGGAAAAAACTCTTCTATAATTAAAATGCAGAAATTATCTGATATGGGGCTATCTGGTCCTCCAAAAATGTAGCCAGTTCTTCAACATTGAGAATTTGCAGGACTGAATGTCCTGTGGGATGAAAAAAGTTTTCGCAAAGACTGTTAGACCAGGTGTAGTCTTTGACCACTGTAGTCTTTGACCAGCAAGTTTCAAGAGGGCTGAAATGGGGGTCATGTACACAGATATAGGGGGGAAAGGTTAATGGATAATTGAACAATATATATTACAAACTTCCCAGTCAAAGACGTTTCAATTGTAACAATCTCATGAGACACAGCCTTATATAGACTCTTAAGTACCTCCTCAGCCGCCCAGGGATCTTTAGCACTCAGTTGATTGGCGATACGCACTGTTTATTTCCCCCTGCCTAGAAATCGAGCTACCACACAAGACAGAGTCAGTGAACCGCTTTAACACTGTAAGGATAGCGTGTCGCTTTTAAATCAATACTGGTCATGATGCATCAACACACACTGTAAAAAGTTGGTTGCCATGTCGGTAGGTGTACAGTGGATTCTACTGTAGGTTTACAGTTTATTGTAGGTAAACAGGAGAATCTACTGTATATCTATAGTAGATTATACTGCAAATCTATTCTACAGTAAATTCTACTGTAGATCTACAGTAGATGCTACTGTGTACTTACACTACCTATTTACAGTGCAGTTCCAGCGAGTATCTCGCTGGGACTACATTAGAGCATATTAACCTACAGGGTCGGCATGATGCGTGAATGTAACCCTAGCGAGTAGCTCACCAGTGTTACATTTATGCATAAATGTAGCTCTAGTGAGTTACTCACCAGGGCTATATTCACGCATCATAAGGACAGAAGGCAGAGCCTGTGAAAGCACTATGCGGTCCTTAAAGAGTTAACCGTTACATAATGGATGAGCTAATCGGCTCGGGGGAGTGGAGTTAACGCATGATTGACACCATGTCTATACCCTACATTGGGTCAGTGATTACTTAGAGTAAACCATTTAATGACAGCATAGTCCCTTAACCCTTTAAGGACGGCATGATGCCTTAATGAATCATGCCTTTGATCGTCATGATGGATGAATGCAGCCCTGGTGAGTAACTCGCCAGTGCTATATTCGATCATTATGCTGACCCTATGAGGTTAAGACACTCCAGGAGGGTTGGCATGAAGCACCAATGCAGCATACACGAGTTACTCGCCAGGGCTGCATTGTTGCATCATGATGACAAATATCATCTTTTAGTGACATCTGTCCTTAAATGATTAATGCAGCCGTGGTGAGTAAATCTATAGGTTGAAAAGATAAGTCAGTACAGACTATCCTAGGTTCGTCATATGTGTGTTAGTCACAACGGCAAAGTTATATTCAAAAATGACCGAGGGGGTCAGTCAGTAGTGGCTAACCTAGGTTCATCATTAGTGTGTTGTATTTGTATACCACTAGTTGGTGCCACCTGTAAGATATTATGATCACTCCTCTGTGGCTCCCCCTGGGAATTAAAAGACTAAGGTGGGTTAGTCAGTACTGACCAACCTGACAATAATAACTTACCTAGGTTGGTCGTATAGGGAGCCAAAAATTGACTAACTAGGTTAGGTACTAGTGACAGAGAGGTTGGTCGTATAAGGAGCCTAGGAATATCAGTGCACTATGTGGCCCCCAAAGAGTTAATATATAGATTGAGGAAAACCTATAACTACTTTGATGTACACTTCTCCTCTCCTATTTGAAACGCATACATGTAAATGAAATGAAATGCAATCAAGACACCATCAAAACAAGCCTATATGATTTGGCGCAAATTTCCCTCCAGAGTAGTTGGAATTCTTTTATTCATTCTATAATTCCCGGTAGCTAACATAATTAAATAACATTATTATATTAATTATTGCAGTTACTATGGAAACTGGATAATATAATTACCGGTAGCTATTACAATTAATTAGGTAATTAATTATTAATATATATACATATGTGGAAGAATAGAGAACACAGGTTTGGAGGAATATAGGTGCCGGGCATGCACCGTACAATTAGCCCTTACTTTATCACTGAAGTATCATATTTGTAACCACTTTATGTGGAATAACCAACACAACGCAGTGTGTTTCACAATGAATAGTCAATAAATAGCAACAAGTCACCAATAAATACAATAAATAACAGACATACCATAAATATTTCATAAATATTTTCATAAATATTCTAACATTGATATTGAATTCCTGAAAATTCCTAAAATATTTTCATAAATATTCTAACATTGATATTGAATTCCTAAAAAATTCCTAAAAATTTTCCACAAATTCCTAGAAATTAAAATTATAGTTAGAGGCGATACAGAGGTGTGTCCTCTACGGCTGGAGGTGGGCGAATGACGGCCGTTATGGCTGGGTGGCCTTATGTAGTACAATAACAACAGAAAGAAGTAACTACGGCAATGGCCCTTGGTGCCATCTCACGGCCAGCGGCCGTACTATGGCCAAAAGCGGACGGCGCGCCACCTCCAGGGGAAACAGGGAACTGCGGACCGCGAACGACCGGATAGCAAACTGCCACGCCCACCTCTCGATTATACATGTATCAGCGGAGTGATACACTCTAACAAAACACATATTCAGTTTATCTGTTTTTGGATGAACGAATTATGTTTTAAGATGAATATGGTTAAGAGTACGGTCATGATATTGATACATTAAGTCAAATACAACTCTTTCATTAAAATGACAGTTAAACTCCAACTCTGGGGATGGAAATAGGTTGTGACCCAATGAGCCCTAGCCTTTTTATTACTCCCTTTAGTGGGCCATAAAGTTATGTGACTTCCCTATAAGATGAGTCTAGAGCTCTTAGGTCACCAATGCCGGGAGTTGAGTGACTCTATTGGTCAGCCAGGGCTCCTTTAGGGAGGGGTTTTGAACATCACACAGTGAATAAATACTCTTATAAAATAAAGATAAAATCATTTTGGAGGCAGCCACGACTCCCCTTTGACTTTTTGCTCTGTATCCATCTCTATTCTTGTTTGAATGTTGAATTACCATCATAGTTCTGACACTGGGGCTGCTTAGAAGTAACAGTTTTTCATTTTAAGCATCGCACGGTTTCTCAATAGGCATTAAACCTTACCATATCTACATTATAGAAGCACAACTGATAAAAAATTGATTTTGCATAAAATATTACCATACCAACATCTCCATACAAACGGTACCCCTGGACATCCACCCCATCCACATTTAGCGGAATTTTGGTAATTGAATAATACTTATTTTTGCCACCAGGTGGCTTTTGTGTACCCACCCACATTACCCTTCAAGGCCGTAGACTAAACATGCTTTTTATGTCGCTGAATTCATCCACCTTTTTCAATATAGACCATGCTTTTTGTGTCAAGTTCTTATGCAATTCAGGATTTGGATTGGGTGGAGGACTACTCCAGTTAAATTTGTTCAAATAATCTGTGATTTCCTCCTTTGTCAACTTTGATGTGTCCAAGAAATTCATGAGTCCTGTTAGTCCACTGAACCGAGGATCGGTTCCCCCGAATATTAAAATGACGGGTGTGCCTAGAGCAACACATGGGAGAGCAACATGTAATCTAGTAGTGACTACAACTCTAGCTTGTGCGTATTTCTCCAAGTAGCTATGAGCAAGGATGAAGGATTTTAGTTCATTGGGCTCCGGGTGATTGTGAGCGATCTCTTTGGTGAGGTTCTCTGACATATGTCGTTTCACTATGAGTTGATATGAAGCAGGAAGATCTACAAGGTAGGAAATGTTTGATCTTGGCATTTTGTCGAAGTTATTCCTGGTAAATAGAGTCATACACCCTGTGAAAATTGCAGGCACGTTCAACCCTTCAAATATCTTGTATGTTTCAAAATCTCTTGTCCCAACAGGTCCAAATTTCACAAAAAAATTTGAGTTTTTCTTGATAGCTTCCTTTATAGCTGTTGAGTTGCCCGTCAAGTGAATAGCCACCATGGCAGGGGTGATATTGGCCATATCCCCGAACAGTCTACCCGCTAATGGCCACCAAGCATTAGTGATCATTGTAAAGTTACCCTTCCCAAGTGCCTTACAAGTTTCTGAGCAAGGCAATTTACCATCGACCGGTGGATTTCGATCTCGGGGGAGAATGGCATTGACTCGTGGAAGAAAGTGTGCGGCTGCAAGGCTCTGCACCTGATCACCCAGGTTGTAACTATTATCGTAACTCATGACGCCAAATCTTCTCTCCGGCATCTGCAGTTCCACAGGTGAACCAATGGTGTGCTGGAATATGCTTGTTGCATTGCTAGGACAGAGGTTCTGAGAGGCACCTTGTGAGCATTTCTTGTATGTGTTCTGTATGATATCAGGGAAATTTAATTTGATCGGCCAGTCTGTCAAATTATCCTTCAGATAGTCATTGCTGAATGCAACCATCAGGTTGTCAAGGAACTGACTTTGCCTCTGGAGATGACAAGTACCAATATGTTTCCCTTCATCATAGAAAAAACATGCATCCTCCTCAAGGTGCTTCAATTGTTGAATAAATAGGGTGTTGTTTGGAATAGGAAGCACCATGTCTATGAGAATGCCACCTTTCTTCCACAGCGATGCCAACGAGACCGCTACTTGCAGATGTTCTTCGAAGTTAGGCCCATAGAGAACTCTCATGAGGGGGAACCTTCTGACCCAAGGATATATTGAGGTGTCACTTGCCATGTCTAAGACTTTCAGGTGATTCAATATCATTTCACTATCACCCGCACCAGAGAAGGCATCAAAACAGTCGGTGGTCCCACAATGAACAAATATTTTCTGGTCCTGGTTGGCCGTGGCGATGTCCTTAACCAATGATACTGCAGACTTGGGTACCTTTGCCGTACGGGCCCAAATAAAGGTGATCGGTGGTACGCCATTTTGTTCCTGCACCTTCTGTGTTTGAATCTCAATTTTCTTAATACTGGTAGAAGAGACAGATGCATGTGGTTGGAATTGTACTGAGGGGATGTTCCGTATTGCCGAATCCAATGCAGTTTTGTTATTAGTAAGGGCTTCAGAATAACTTGCCACCCTTAACAATTGGGGAGCAGAATAATTTGCCAAGCCCAATACCATTACAGCTGATACACCAAACACACTGATCATTTTCAACATGAACCTCACATTAAAATTCCTAACTACAATGCCCTCCACTTTTGAACTATTCTCCATCAGATCAGGCTTATTCTCCTTAACTGATTTTGTGAAGAGGTAAAATCCAACAGCAGCAATACCAACACCTATAACCTGCTGCAAGGTTAAATACGCGCCCAAGATGGCTGAACCAATCAGTATAATCAACACTCTCTTCAGGACATTTAAGAGAGCGTGTATTGTGATAGAGATATTTCTTAAGATAATGATTGATGTGATGTGCTGTAGAGCAAAGCATATGCCTGGTATGAGAAAGTGCTTTAGCATTTCTATGTTCAGAGTCCATTCCTTGTCATTAATCAATCCTTGGTGAAGCACTGCAATTGGTAGCAAGAAGAGTAGGCCGACGCGATTACTGTAGAGAAACAAGCCGATGCCACCTTGAGGTACACCTGATTCATCTTTCCCGAGCTTCACAAAGACGTTTCTTGTCTGGAGCACTATGTTTGAGAGTGCTGCAAACAGCATACCGTGGTAGGAAAAACCTGTGTCAGAGACACACGTAATGGCCACACCCGCTAATAACACCACCATGTAGAGAACAGATATCAATGGTATCCTGTTTCTGAGAACAAAAACATCCATGCACAAGGCTATGCAGGGCTCGGTGATTTTAATAATGTGGGTCAGGCTAACAGATGCTATTGCTAAGGATGCGTTTGTGCACAACTGTCCAAGAGCGAAGGCAATTCCTATCGGAAGGTATGTTTTGAATGGTATGACCGTAGTATCCTCAGCTTTCGGTGCGGTTTTCGACATGACTAGTGACACTGCCGAGGCGACCAGTTCACCCACTGCAAACTGTGCTACTGTGAGGGGTAGCACGTAGGGGAACACCCTCACGGCCTGTTTCCATGTGATGTTAACCATGATGCTGCCACTGTACCAGACAATTCCTAACAGGACCAGGCCCGGCATCGTTAACGACTTCCCACACACCATGGTGCACTGAAATGTAAAACGGAGAAGTACTGTAAACGCAGAATAATTTTGTATGTACAAATTTTTGTGAATTTGAAGAAAGTACAATTTCACATGAACAGTATTTGAGGTAAAAAGCCCCCCATGGCACTTAAAGGCGAAGATCTCAGGACCCCTCCAGTGACAGTCGGAGTGGAGCCGGGGCTGGTACTTAGCCCCATATATCGGGACGCAGGAGTTTAAATGTCTTTATTAGAGTAGTAAATTAGCCTCAAATATCCATCTTGATAAGCCCCGTGTCTGTCATATACACTAGTACAGGTGTAAATGCTCTATGCCACACAAAGATGTGAAACACAATCGGAGGAACACATGTCAAAATTATCTGGAAAAAATTTGAAAGGCCAGGGGGCGCTTATTAGGAGGAGGGTGCTTGCTACTGTAAAATCTCGTGTATAAGCCGCGGCTAGTATGCAAATCAGATCGGCACTGTGACTTATACGATTAACCCAGGGTCGGGGTGCGGCTCATTGGCGAGGTTTTGCCACTGTGGTGCAGTACTAAAATTCAGATTCCCAGTGCAGGTTATAAGATCGGCCTTAACGCAGGATGCGGCTTATACGCGAGTTCGGCTTGTACATGAGGTTTTACAATACATTGAATACAGTATTTAAGAATTCTTTGAATTTTTTGGAATATATAGTAGTTGTATAAATATACTGGATAGATATTTGAGCTGTATGTATTTGTGAAAATATGTACAGTTCTGTTTTGGAAAGCCACCTATTTTCTATTTTTAGGCTAGTACTCTGCTGAGGCACTAGAAATAATGTATTCAATACCCATATTTGAATACAATATGGGTGTACCGGTAATACATTTGTCAGTGAATTTCCTTAATTCTCCTTTTCTTACATTTAAAAAAAAAAGAAAAAAAGGCCACTCTAATTTTACCTTTTAATCGTTCTTCACCCACACAGTCTGCAAGGTGAAGCTGTGAAGAACGATAAAAAGGGAATCCCTGGACTTTGACCTTTTGCTATACATGTGTTTACACAACATACATGGAATGGTGCCTCCTTGAAAGGAGGAGAGAGCGTTGCCGAAAAATTTCCGAAAAAATGACCAGTTTTCTTCTTTTGGTCAGGCCTATCAATATTATTCTCGACTGAGTAAATCTGAAGATAGCGACCCAATATTTAATCTTCTTAAAATCTACACACAGAAAAGAAGTAGAATCACTGTGACCCCCGACTTGATTACTGTGGTAACTCTCCCCAGGACTCTAACATGACTCCTTAATATTAGAAGGACTCTAAAATATCTCTATAATGACTCCTATTCTAAGACTCCCTTATGATTGGGAGTCACTTTAGAGTTGTGGGGAGAGTGACCTCAGTGATCGGGGCTGGACTCCCATTTGAGAGTTACAGTGATTCTACCTCTTCTCTCTGTGTAACTGCACTCAAAAACTAAACTTATCTCCAGACTCTTCCAAGTGACGGTCATAAAATAAAAGAGTCAAAAACTCGTCTAAGTGACAAGAAAGCGAGTCTTCTAGCTGGAGATAAAAGACCCACTTGGCATGTGCCAGCCCAAAACCCAACATTTGCCAGCTCCGGATTCTATTTGTGGGATGGTAACCTGATAGGTTAGACAAATTTGACTCGTTTATTTTATGATTGTCACTTCGACGAGTCTGGAGACAAGTTTACTTTTTCAGTGTGGGATATTGATCACTGAGGTGGTGGTTTTGTCGACCGTGACTCTCACATTGCTCTCCATGTACCTAAAGTGGATTTGAATCGATGCTGAGTGGCCCTGGTTACAAACAATACATAACTGCACACTCAGAAAAGTCAGCGTCATTGTCGCTAAAACCACTCTTACCTGAAAGTCAGGCACTTCTCTGAGTGTGTGCAGATGATGCGATGCTAGTACTTGAACTCACTCCATGTACCATCCAACCCCTCTTCAGACACCAGGATTGTTATGTATGTCCATCTGCCCTTCTCTATAGATCAATGCAGCAGTATAGGGCTCCTAGGGGTTAGGCCATGAGCGCAGCCATGTCCAACCCCCGGTGCTTCCTTTGGTTGCACTCTCTAGCCTAGGTGACTCTCTGGCTGACCTAAGGGAGTCACATGGGGGAGTCAGATAGCTCCCTTATGTCAGCCAGAGTCATCTAGGCTCCCTTAGGCGAGCTGGACTCCCCTAAACAGGGGAGTCATTCATGAGGCAACCTGGACTCCCTTTTGACGCTGTTTCCTCTCTCTGTGTAGACACAGAAAGCTGGAGGTTCACTTATCTAATCAACTCAAATTTCTCTCAAAGACTGCTCTTAAACTAGTAGATTAGAAAGTAGTCCTTTCCTACAATCTAACCATGAATGCTCACGAAGAATTTGCAGCTAGTATGCGAGTCAGATCGCCAGTGTGGCTTATAGGATTGACCCAAAGTCGGGGTGCGGCTTATACCTGAGGTTAAATGCTTAACTCGCCATAATCGGACCTCCTGCGCGGCTTATTAGACTCTCCCAAGTTTTAAAGGGGCGGCTTATAGGCCTAAGTGAGTTAGGCATGTACCTGAGAATTGATGGTACCTTACAATAATATCACAGGTGCTATTTGTACAGGTTACGCGTGGTAAAGTAAGTAAAGCATGGTATACACACAGACGTTTTGCGCCGATCCGACCCATCTCGACCCAACTGACCCAGTTGTCTCTAGTCCGGGCTGTTATGCATTGGCCAGGGCCATTTCAAGACAGATGTGACCAAAGCACCAAATTTTGTTTATGGATAGAAAAATATGTAATTAATGATTTCAGAAGGGGTGCCAACAAAAACTATGGCCAGGGGGCCGAGGGGCCCCTTGTAAACTCAGATTTTTCATGAAAAAAGTTAAAAGTCTGGAACTGGTATGTCTAACGTTATTACCATAAATATGTAGTGTCTAGGTCTATAAACTCTCAGAGATACTGACAACATACATATGTAGTTACTTATTCATGGGTATGCTCATTACTCAAGGTCAAGGTCATTTTTCAAGGTCATACTTTCCAAAAATGCCTCTTTTTCCAACAATGTCTTTAGAACATTAACTCCTGTGTCAAACAAATGACATATAGATCTTCAAAATGACATGGTAGCCCCGGGCATCAGCTTCGCAACGATATGCTAATTGTAGTGAAGTGTTAAGAAATGACATACTTGTTGTCACTTTAGTGAACTCTGTTAAAATTGCAAACTGCTCACAATGAACAGGTCAATTCTTTGTTCTGCTCACCACAATCATATTTTTATCCACAATGAGTGATTCTTATTCAGTTTTTACCAGAGAATCAGAATCTGCTTGGGGCCATTCTGGCATTTGCATACCTAGGTCTCTAATTAGTGTTTCTAATTAAATCAGGTAAATTACCCTATTTAGCATGGCAATGATGGCAAAAACACCCATATGTATATTCAAAAAAAGGTCAGTTCTTAAAAAAATAGCTCTTGTGAATAGAACTACACCAGAATTCAAATTTTAAGTTTTATCTAATTAGCATAATCTATGCAAAACAATGATTAACTAGTTAATTACCCTTGTATTCTCATAAATTGGGAAAATATAGGAACAAATAAAACTAGATCAATGAGACTTAGTAGACTTATGCTTAGCAGCATGAAAAAGGATTTGAAACTTGGGGCCAGTTAATTTCAAATTCCTATCAAATATGGCCGCCATATTCCTAAATGGCTTCTAACAAAAACTTGAAAGAGCTCTTTGTTTCTAATTAACTTAGGAAAACAAATAACAATTTGAAGAGTGCAAGTAAGAGGTCAGAGGATTCAATCAAACCATTTTGTAGACCCTATGTGGCAGCCATCTTGGATTTTGAGATACTTTTCCATACAAAACCTTAAGAAAATTAAGATTCCTGCCATGTATACTATGTTATCTATATGTCTTACTACTTCATACTGATGCTTATACTACTCAGCAATGTGTTTGAGGTCAGTATTACATTAAAGAGGCTATACGCCTACTGGTATAGATATGATTTATTTATGCTGTTGCTCCAGAATTGTCCTGAAAGTGCCTCAACCTCTCTGGCTGGCAACCTAGCATAAAGTCCAACCCTCCCCTCCTCTGAGACTGAGAGAATGAAAATATGCTGCCCTCCACAACAGCAAGCCCACACTGAACAATTATTGACTAAAAAATACCAAGTGCTGCTAATTTAATTAATGCACCCAAGGTTGAATCATACTCTTCCTATCCAGTTATGGACAAGCATGAAGTATGATCATCAGTTTTGAGCCATGCAGATGAGACAAGTCACACTCATCTGATCTAGGGACATATTGGACTTGAAGCCTATAGTTCCCACAAACCATGAAGCATGTGCCCCTACTTAAGGTAATTTGAAAGTGACAGGTATGGGGTCTATGGTTTATTGCTACTTGGAGAACCTTATTTTGCATATTCAAACAGGAACCATCATATATTTCAAAACCTTTAGAAAATCTGTTCATTATTTCCTATAATTTGCTTAAAATACCTGCAACGTAGTAATTTTTGCTTCATTGTACTACTGAAAATAGGTCCTGGTTTGGATAAAATGTCTACATATTGTATAGTAAGGGCCATCTAGTGTTATGTTCCAGAACTATCACATAAGTTTGACCTGTCCACACCCCACACCAGGCAGCCGACTTTGAAACTGATCTGCGCCCACATCAGGCAGCCCTCATGGGGCTGCACCAAAACCGAATGACCAAAACCTATGGGCTCAAAATCAGTTTTCCTAATTTGGGCAACCTGTTTGGGCTGTGCCTGAATCCAAGCCACTAGCCCAGGTAAAACCCAGGTACTGCGATCTGCCCCAGCAAAAAAACAATTTGGCCCTATGTGGGCTTGCTACTAGGGATATTCCAATGGCCTACTGCCTCCAACAGCAGCATTTCTAGAGATCCAATTCATATATATCTGTGAACAAAGAGATCATTCTCTCCCAGTAGTCAGTTGTACCATGTTACACAGCCCTCTATAATTATTGTTTTAGTTATTGTAAGGTATCACAATAATAGGCAACATTGAAAGAATGCTAGTGTTTATCATGTGCAATGATGTCCATAGCTCTACCTATTGCCCTGATTAAGGAAGATTTATTCATGTTTCTATACCAGAGGGAGATGATTTACAAGCAAGAATTGTCAAAGATTACTGGACTTATATATTAAAGACAGGCTCTGAGCCTATATGGCAATCACCAAGCATATTTGAGTATAACTAATTTTCAAAGGTTTCATATTTCTTCACATATACCAATAACTTCCTATGTTTATGTCGAAATATGGGTTACCAACACATTAGTACATTAAATGAGAAGTTCATCTTGTGAGGCAAAGCACCTAAAAGCATTCACTCACTTTTGACTTGTAAGAAATAGTGTATATAAGAAATGGTTGAACTATTCCCTGAAATCATAAAGTATCATGGGTCAAGTGACCTTGATCTTGACCTTGGGACCTCAATAAGACTCAAACATTTTGAAGTACATACTGTTGGGTGGTATCTTTTGAGTTTTACACATAAACATTGATAAAGTTGTTATATTTGCATCAATTATGAGAAATTTAGCTAATTTTATGTACCAGGACCCTAAAAAGGGGTCATATGCCCCTCAAAACCACCCCTCACTTTGGCACCCCTTATGATATCAAAATATATGTTATTTATGACAACTGGGCAAAATTTGGGCCCTTGGTCATCGATGTCTTGAAATTTACCATAACAGCCCTGACTACTCTGGTCGAGTTGGGTCGGAGCAGGAGGTGTGAGAGGGCATACACTGCACTATTCTGCTGCATGTTGGTCACACTCCCGACCATCTATGTACCATCATGTGACTCTCAGGTACTCTCTGATTGGCTGTACTACTCCCGACTCTCCCCGACTGAGTCGGGAGTGAGTATACACGGACACTTTAGCCCCGACCACACCCATCTGGACCCCCACTGTGCCCCAGTCGGGCCTAGATTTCAAACATTGTCAGAAAACCCCCGACTGCTCCCGATCCGACCCAACTGGGTCGGGTACAGGCATACACGGGCCGACTGGAGCCGCCTGGAGGGTCGAGATGGGTCGAGATGGGGCGGATCGGGGCGTTAGGTGGCAGTGTCTACCCTGCTTTAACCTATGTTAACCCACTGTGGGCGGCTGAGACAAAGGCTTCACACTTTGGGTATATCGTATACCCAGACTTAACCGAGGTTTAAGTCAGTTAAACCACAGCGGTGGGCTAAGACAATGAAATTCACACCTTGGTTATTTCTGTGTAGACTCACATAACCTCACAGCTGTGGTTTAAAACAGATAGACAATGGTTATGAGAGGCTAACTCCAAATATGACTACTGTAGACTGGCAGGCACCTTATAAGGGTGCCAGCCAGTTTACCATGATTATTTTGAGTTAGCCTCTCATAACCATAGTCTATCTATTACATAGCTAACACCTGCACCATGGTATGCCTTCATAACCACTGCCCACTGGTCATTGACTCAGTGTTTTACACCTCGTCTCGACCTTGTGGGGCAGTGGTTATAAGGCATAGAGGGTACAGCTGTAGGCTATCTAACACGTAGACGGTAAATACAATGGTTGCACACCTTGGGTATACCGTATAGTCAAGGTTAAGACAGGTAGACAATAGTTATGAAAGGGTATTAGAATTAACTTACAACACACTGGTAGGGGGACTTGGGTTTCACCCTCATCTGGCCCCACCAGTCTGCTGTGGTTAATTCTAATACCCTTTTATAACCATAGTCTATCTGTTACATACATGATACACTATTTTTAGTTTGAATAGGTTTTTGTTGTTTTTCTCCAATATATACATTATGATTATAGATAATGTTCGTTGTTCAATTATACCATATGAGTACCATATTCTAGCAATTATTATAATCTGGAAACTGGGTCAATATGATAAAAAGATACTCTATGCAATAGATGGAATACAGACGTGCTTTTGATATAACTAAAGGCGGCTTATTTTGCCGAGCCGTTGAATAACCAACGGCCGTACTTCACCGCTTTATGGCGTCATCAAAAATGGTGGTTTGTTCACATTTCAGAGAAAATGATATTTTAGGCTCTAGCTATCATAACTCCGAAAATTTCAACAAAAACAAGATAGAAAATAAACTCAAAGCACATGTTTGAATTTGTTGAAGGGTTATCACACTTGTTGTTCAAAGGTGGGGCTGCATTTCACTTGGCCTACCGCCTCGTGAAATAGGACCCCACCTTCAACTCGTGAAATAACCCTGTCAGCAGGCCACAACTCCTGAACCTTTATCTATCTATTTCATGTATCACTACAGAAATAGCAGCGACTATTAAATTATTGGGGAGGAGGTATGTTTCACCACAGCGGATTTCTGAATGCAGAAACTAATATCACAAGGTCTGCTGTGACCCATACATAAACAGCAATAAACTTACTGCCTCATACCTGTGTACATTCACACCTAAGATACTGTCCAAATAAGGCCAAAAAAAAAAGGTGTGTTTCAGGCAACATGGTCCAAAAATTTAGGGTAGGTAGGTCGGATTATTTTTTTTTAATTATTTTTTTTTTTAAATGTTGGAGGTACCTTGAATGAGTCGCGGACTGCCATATCGACTCGCGGGTCATCAAGATGACTCACCGATTCTTACCATAACTAGGAATATCATGAAATTATTGGATATTCTTGTTAATAAGCCATTTCCTGAGGCTGGATAGTTAATTAGGCATGTGATCTATTCTTCCTGACCAAAGAATTGCTAAAATTTCAGAAAAAAATATGAATATTTTGCAAAAAAATAAAAATAAAAATTCTCCAAAAACAGAAAAAAATGCTAGGGTCGGCCCTTTTTTGAAACAAGGGTCGGGTTGCCTGAAACACACCTTTTTTTTGGCCTTATGTATTAACAACATTAAGTAATTCTATTTAGGGGCAGTGCTTTGTCCTATTAGTGTCGTGAGCATTTAAAAACTACCTCAAATATCTAGTTTTTATAGTACACTTACTGTGAAGGAAGTACTACAATAATTCTACAACGGATATTGATTTCCTCAGGATAACCATAAATCAAAGAATAAAAAGAGATAAAAAGAAATAAAATATCAAAATGTTACTTACCTCGTTGTGTTCCTTAATGTTCACTAATGAGTAGTGACACGTCCCTCTACAACCCTTTTATATATGAGAGTGTTCTAGGGGGAGGGGTGGGTGGGGGTGCTGGTGGGGGTGGGGGTGGAGGTGGGGGTGGGTGGGGGCATGGATGACCACAACTTCCATGCAGGCCACCCCCCCACCCCCCAAAAAAAACACAAATTGTTTCTCATCACGGCTTTTGTAATAAAAAAAGAAAGAGAAATTAGTATTTTTGAACTTATATATTTTTTCTAAAAAAGAAAGAATTCTACTTTTAAATGAATCACTATCAAATGATTGGGTAACTTCGCAAACTTGGTATGGCTTCAAGACGGTAATATAGATGTTTTTATCAAACGATAACATCGTGGGATAAAGTTATTTAATTGAGACCACTTGGTTCGACGGTCACTCAAGAATCACTTGAATAAAAGATTAAATAATAATTCTAGACGCCCTCATCATATTTGCCATGGCTTTGGTGACTTTTTTCTATTGGCCTTGCAATTGTGTGCTACCTGTACACGCTTTATTAATGTCAATACCTCATGGTAGTAACCCTTTAAGGGCCGCAGACTGCTTTCATGTATTTTATCGTCATGATGCATGAACGCAGCCCTGGCGAGTCCACTCACTAGGGCTGCGTTCGGGAAATAACACCGAACCTTTGGGAGTGTACAAGCCACGTTGTGTCGGTATGGTGCTTGAAAACAGAATGATGCATGAATGCATCATGGGCATGATGCATGAATGCATCATGCCCATGATGCATTAATGCAGTGTGTGACTCTTAAAGGGTTAGGGTATGTCCCTAATGAATGTTGCTATATACTGTTAGTATCGACGTGTAATTGACATGCCTGGTTATACAAATCATGGTGGGCATTCACCATGAAAACAGCAGGTGCGCACTTCAATGTGTTGTTAATAACAGATGCTACAAACCCTTCTTGGGCCGAATAATTCCTTAATACATCTTTGTTTTCATGATGCATGAATGCATCCCTGGGATGTAGCTTGGCAGAGCTGCATTCAAGCATCATGCCTATCCTTAGAGAATGTATCAGCCACATAGCGTCGGCATGATGCACCAATGCAGCCCTGACCAGTGACTCACCAAGGCTGCATTCATGCATCACGACGACACATTAATCCATAATGTATTAATGCATTGTGCGGCCCTTAAAGGCTCCAAGTCTTGCTGCCCTGTTGGGAAGAGTCAAAGTGAAGTGATGGCGGGTACTCTGTAGGGTGGGTGGGGGTTGTAAGGGTATGGGTATGAGAGTGTAGTGGGCTTAGTCTCGCCAGATCGATCCAAGTTGAAAGTTTATGACCGGGTGCAATCTATGACTTGGATCGATTTGTCATGTCTTGTTATGGCATCATGACCATTGTATTTGCATACATTTCAATTAAACCCACAACTCACATGATATTTTAGACCCCTACATAATATAATGCCGTGAGGGTCAGTTAGTGGCGGATCCAGGTTTGTCTAGAGGGGGTGGCCCAAACCTGGCCAACCTCGAGTGACTGTCTGTTTCCCGCAAGCAAAGCACAGTGGCCATATGTGACTCAATCCAGCATAGTGGAACTTATGTCGCTCATCAAACATTTTTAGTTATCTATGTCATGTGATAGAACAGTTCATTACCTCTCTATAGAGCCCATGTATGAGTCCTCATCTCACCCATACGTATTTAAAAAATATTTTCAAAGATAAAAACACCCGCAGTGCTAATTTGAGCTACGCGTGATCAAAGTGGAACGAGCAGGTCGCGACCTGCTCGCGAGCAGTCAGCGAGCATATCACTCATTGGTTACCTTAGCAACGGGTATCTAGAATTGAGATATCAATCTGAAATTTTTACCAGGCATTCCCGATGGTTATATCTACTACATACTAAAAGATTGGTCTCTTTGGGGAAATATTTTTATTCATGCAACATCGTTCAAAAACACGTTCAGTTTCCTGGAAAAATGACAGAGTTAGTGGTTTAGTGGAATAATTATAGATGCACAATACCTGTTCCTGGTGTAGTTTAGGGACAACTAACAGTTCCAAAACCTATTAAATGTAGTCTGTTAAGTCCTGAAAGTCCTTTCACATTATGTGAGCATTGTACACAGATAATTTGATAGGTAAAATCCAAGTGCAGTGGGTGGGGTCCTCCATGTTCATGTCACATTATTTCTCCAGGTCAAAATATATATCCATGGTCGCTGCTGATTGTGTATCATCATTACACCCTAAACCAGTAGCAGATTATGATTATATTAACAACACAACATCATAATAGAATATGTGATATCCAAGTTCATGGCATAACTCGTTATGGTACGAAAAGAGGGAGTTCTAGTCAGAATCACTTGCAATCCACACCTCGTCATCAGAGTCTTCTGCAGATGAAGGGCTCCTTGTTCTTTTCCGAGAAACAGCACCTTTAGGTCGGCCCCTCCCTCTAGGCTGCTGTTGTCCTGGCTGTTGCCCCCTTCCCCTACCTCTGCCCCTACCTCTGCCCCTTCCCCTACCTCTGAGTTCCTCCTGGTCTGCCTGTTCACCGACACCCCTGCCTCTGCCTCTTCCTGTGGCTCTGCCTCTGGCTCTGGCCCTGCCTCTACCCCTGCCTGTGAGTTCCACTTGTTCTGCCTGTTGGCTGTTGCCCCTACCCCTGCCACGAACTCTGCCTCTCCCTCTAAGTTGCTGTTCTTCTAGCTCTTGTCCTGGCTGATGGGTGTCAGTGTCATTGGTGTGTTCTCCTATACCGGACCCAGGCTTTGGTACTGTTGGCTTTGGACAGGTGATATCTCTTGTGGCATTGGTACAAAAGTCTCTGATATTCTCAAACAAGTACCATTGCCTATAGGCAGGCAATCCTGGGGAGGGGATGATGGCAGGGTTGCCCCGGGGAACATCTGCTATTTCCTTTGTCAAGATGTTGCAGAGCACAGGTTCTTCATCGTCGACCACTTTCTTCATGACAACCCTACCCGGGTATTCATGGCTGAACTCAAAGTGATGGTACTCCTTAATGCCATTCACTGCCTTGCTGAAAGGGGCTAGAAAAGTCTTCCAGTCATAAGTAGGGGCTGAACAGTTTCCTTTCTCATCCCCCACTAAGTGTGGGATGTTGACTCCTTCCAGGGTGCTTCGACGGACAACTTCCATAAGGTCCTCCAGACTGGAAACGTCACACTTCCTAAATTTCTGTTTCAAAAGGCCAAAACACCAGTCTGGACCAAATTTTGTGTGACCTGTGATCAGGAAGTTGAGAGTGATGGACATGTTGAGCCTAGTCAAACATCGCCACATCAAGTAAGCCAACATGAATTTGTTTTTATTTTGACCACTGCAATTGTCGCAATGGAGATCCAAATTCTTGGGGCCCAGGGAGTAGTTCTCGAGATAATGGTGGAGATATGAGATCACAGCGTTGGATCCCTTACTACTGCAATGAGACTCATCTATTAGGTAGTTAACCTGGCTTGGTCCTGCTTCCATAGAGACACCAAAGATGCCACACTTTCTTGGCACTAGAAAGTAGAGTGGGCCTGGCTGCATGGGGTAAGAGGGCAGGTGCACTTGCTGGGCATAGTCAAAGCTAACATGCACCCGATAGTCTGTACTACATGGTGGATGAGGGCCAAGTGCAGGAGAACCAGCTGCTTTATAATCCTCCTTTGCCTTCTTTACCAGCTGCTGTAAGTAGGCCCTTTCCTTCCCTACTACCTGTAAATGATGTGTTTGTTTTTTTAACTTTGCCTGCTTGACCTCTTCTGGGAAACAGCTAGACCGGTGAATGTCTCTGTTGTTCCTCTGACACTCCCAGCAGAGATCAGTCATGGGCCTTGCACAAACTATTCCTGGGAGGAGCTTTCGCCACAAACTCCTAAAAGTAGACAGAGCAACTACCCTCTGCTGGACATCTGCCATGGCTTTTTCATACAACCTGTAAATGTCAGCTTTGGTGTCAGAGGAGGGGAGAATTAGTATATCATCTCTCTTGTGAGTTGGTATTCTGCCTGGAAGAGCAATGGCATGTGTCTCAGCATGGGATTTGATAAAGGCGAGAACTCTTTGAGTATCATCCAGGTCCAAAGATTTGCCCGTTTTCCTGAAGCCTCCAGCACGTATTCTACGTGTAACCACACCATTGGCCACATACCACTTAAGCACACGTTTCAGTTTGCCCTTACTGATGCTGAAAAAGAAAAATGAAAATTTTAAGCATTGTATTCATTGTAGATCTAAAGAATACTCATGCATACTTCATGTCATGTTTAAAGTGCAGATAGCAACAATGGGTTGATACATATAGCCTATAAGATACCGGTATGTTACTATAGCCTACATTATACTGATATGTTTCTATACCCTACAACAGACCGTATTGTTGCTATAGCCTACAACATACTGATATGTTGCTATAGCCTAGAAAAAACAGGCATGTTGCTATAGGCTAGAATATACGGGTATGTTCCTATAGCCTAAAAGAAAGCGGTAGGTTGCTGTAGCCTAGACACACCCTCTGGCTTGACACAAATAAAACTGGGTCGTAACCTGTCAGTTGGACCTACTTCTGGCCAATCACAGCTCCTTGACCTAGATATCATTGGGGCAGACACGGGTGGTAGAAGTATGGGTTAGATCTACCGAAGAGCCAACAATGAATGGGAGGGTCAATGTTACATCCTTGGTACTCATGTTGCATGAAGGTTGGCATGATGCTTGAATGCAGCCCTGCCAAGTAACACTCCAGTGCTGCATTCAAGCATCATCCTTGGTAATCATGATGCATGTAGGGTTGGCATGATACTTGAATGCAGCCCTGTTAAAGTAACACCCAAGGGCTGTATTGAAGCATCAACCTTGGTGATCATGATGCATGTTGGGTGGGTATGATGCTTGAATGCAGCCCTGCTTCATTCATGCATCATGCCCCCCCCCCAAAAAAAAAGGAAAAAAAAGAGATTTTCCTGAAAATGGCCAAATTGGCGAGAAAAAAGTTCAAAATTGAAAAAAAGCAAATTTTCCCAAAAATGTCAAAATTGGTGAGAACAAGCGTTAGATTTCAGAAAAAAAAGCTTTTGGTACCCGGTACAATGTAGTTGTACTTGACTGTGTACTTACCAATGGAAGAATGCAAACGTACACTGGCAAACCTGTTTATTGCCTAGTCTATAATATGTCCGAGTTCGCTCACGGTCCTTTTTTCCTTTTTCACCCTTCTTCCATGTAGAAAGCCTTGCGCTATTATCTGTTGATGAAGCCATCACCCCCAGTAGCAGCATATCCAGCTCGGCTGTCAAGTAGAATTAATAACAACTTTTTGTTTTTGTTTTTATTTTTTGAACAAATTTAACTTTATTTGCACTTTTTATAAAGATACCGGTACATAAATATTATTGTGTCCAACGTTGCTCGTCAATGACGAGTTACATTCAATATCTGGTCGTCTTCATGTAATCATTTATACCTTGATTTTAAATTATTATCATACATCTGTATACATATATTAGGACACAAAATAGTCTATATACTGCAAATAGAAGTTTGTGTCGCTCCATCAGCAAGCTGTTGTTACGGTAGCGACACATTGATTACCAGTCATATAACCTTAATGAAAATAAACAATTTCTTACAGAAACATGAACGGTATTTCTTGTATTCTTTTTACAGAAATTTCCCTTTCCCTTTAGAAAAAAAATTAATTAAGAAAAAATCCCCAGAAAATTAAAAAGAAAAACTTAGATTAGTCTACAGTACTTTACATCCCCTGAGGTTTTTCAGGAACAGTTTTCATCATTAATTCCTTCATTTTTGCTTTGAAAACTTCAAAATCATCAGAATTTCTTAATTCAACGTCAAGGGCATTCCATTGCTGCGCACATATAACTTCTACACAATTTTCATAGGCAGTACAATTAATTTTTGAATAAGCTAACGTGGGTGCCTGAGACAACCGTGTCGCTCGTACCTTTTTTTCTTTAAAACAATTAAATTGGGCCCTTTTAAAAGCATGAAGTCTTGTATGATAAACTCTTCTATTATCTAAAGTGGGTAAGCCCGCTAGTGCATGTACCAACTCAGTAGCTGTTAGAATATGCTTAGACAAGCAAGTTTTTAAACACTTATCTTGGAGTCTTTGAAGTTCACTCAGAGAGTTTACAGTTGCACCATTATATAAAATATCACAATAATCTATGGCTGACAACACATGAGAAATATAAATACGAAGTAATCCACTATTACCTATGCAGTCCTTCAGTTTATATAGTAGAAGTGACTTAAATCTAGTATTTTTAATCAAGACTCTTACATGGCTCTCCAGGCTTAATTCTTCGTCGAGCATTACACCTAGATACTTATATGATGGAACCACCTTCAAAGGTTTGCCATTTAATAAAATATTAGGCTTATGTAAATTTTTCTTTTTTTTACTAGAACTAAAGACCATAATTTTGGTTTTATTTTCATTAATCGTTAACTTATTTTTTGAAGACCATGAAGAAAATTTGTTTAAAGCCAAGGAGAGTCTGTCAGATAGCCTATTGATGTCTTTACCTGATACATAAAGTACTGAGTCGTCAGCGTATAAAATTGTAGAGTGATCATCATTTACAGAAATACAGTCATTTATATATAAAAGGAAAAATAAGGGGCCTAAAATAGATCCTTGAGGGACTCCACAGGTGAGGGGAAGCATGGTAGATTTAATAGAATTTGCAACTGAACACTGTTGTCGTCTGGATAAATAATTTTCAACCAACGTTAAATTTCTATCTCGTATGCCATATTCCTCCAATTTCTTAATTAATATAACATAATTTACGGAATCAAATGCCTTTTTGATGTCGATAAAGGCTGCAAGGCTTATATTACCCTTGTTTCTATTTTTTAAAATATCATTTATTAACAAAGAGATTGAATCCAAGGTCGACTTATTTTTTTGGTATCCGCCTTGATTTTTACTAAGTACAGAGTTGAATTCCAAATGTTCCGAAATTTTCGTATGCATTAATCTTTCAAGCACCTTGCCAGGGACAGGTAAAACACTTATAGGTCTAAAATTTGAAACATTAGTGAGGTCCCCCCCCTTGGGAAGAGGGGTGACGGTAGCTATTTTCCAGGAATTTGGAATTTCAGAATTTTCAATCACTAATTTAATTATTTTTATAAATCTTAGAGGCTTATGTAACACGGCTTTCTTAAAGATATTAGTTGGTAAATATTCTATTGCAGACGACTTAGATACATCAATATTATTAACACATTCAATAATATCCTCATCAGAAAAATTAAAGTCTGGCATAGGTACATTACAGCGAACGCCATTAAACTCATACTCAGCGACATGTGCTTCGGCAAGTTTTGGACCGATTTCTGCGAAAAAAGAATTTATAAAGGACGATGTATCATCAAGTGCTACCTGCTCACCAGTATCATCAACTAAATTAATAGCCTTGGATTTACCCTTGCCTGGTAAAATATCCTTAACCACAGCCCAGAAAGACTTTGAGTCCTTATAATTAGCTGTACTTAAATCTTTATAATAATTATTTCTTGCATCATCAATTTCTGCATTTACGGTATTCTTTAGCAACCTAGCTCGTCTCCAAGCAAGTATGCAAGTTGAACGCCTAGCATCTTTTAATAGACTATTCTTATCAGAAATACGTTCAATAAGATAATTAGTGAACCAGGGATCAGGTTTATCCAAGACTCTAAACTCCTTCACTGGACATACTACATCCAACATACGCTTGAGTATATTGACATAAGTTTCCCAACACTCTTCAGCACTCTCGCAATTGTCAAAATACTCCCAACTACACTCCTCAATACTTTGTAAATAATTCTCCAGGTTAAAATTCTTATAGGATCGGCCTTTAAATAATCTGTAACCATGTTTAACATGCTCGTGACGTTTTATTATATGTACCGGTAAGTGGTCACTCAAATGTACATTCAGCGGACCAGAAGAAATTATATTTTCACAATTTGTAAAAATTAAATCTATACATGTGTTGCTGCCTGAAGTTGTGGTTATTTCTTTAATAATTTGTACTAAATTAAATTGATCTAAACATTCTATTAATAATCTCTTTTCGTTAGTATTTTGTAAGACATTTACATTAAAGTCTCCAATCACGAACACGTCATATCCAGTTAGATTTTCAACCTGTAGCAGGAGTGCCTTCATTATATTACAGAAATTTAATACAGAGCCACTAGGTGGACGATAAACATTACATATTAAAGAGCGCTTGGAAATACCTTTTATCGACAATAACCATTGACATTCTATATCTGGGTTACAGCGATTAAGAGCACAAAATTTATCAGTTGAGCAAGATACATTCTCATCGACATAAGCACAGAGACCACCTCCTCTATAAACACTTATCCTATCATATCTAAATAAATTATATTTCGGGAAGGAGTACAATGTGTCTTCATCATCATTATTTAACCAAGTTTCAGAAAATAATATTATATCAATATCACAATTCATTAATTCAGTCTTTATACCGGTAGTTTTATTTCGAATACTCCTAGCATTCAAATGAACAAGGGAAGTGCCCTTTTTGAAATCAGGCATAGAAGCTTTCTTTAAATTCCTCAATGCTGACATTAAATCCTCTCATGATACACAGGGACATGTTTTTTCCTGTCGACATAATCGCAAAAAATCCCCAAAAAAGAAAAATAATTCCCCCCAACATGAGTTTTCTGCTCTTATGGCTACTCATGTGTCTACTTTAAGGTTAGCTTAAGGCTTAAGGCATCACAAGACGGTTCGACATATAACATAATAAGTTGTCAATTTCATCTCAGATAAGTTTTAAGTTTTTTACCCAAAAATAAACAAATATAACATCATTTCTTATTAATTAATTAATTAATTAATTAATTAACCAATTAATTACTTGACAAAATACAAATATATAAACCTTTTAATACTTAGACGGCTTAAACAGTTTACAAACCACAGTCGGCTAGATGCATGGGTTCAGGTTAAATCAAGTCAAATATATTTTAGGAACCTTAAAGAGTCGTTGTAATGTCTCCAAAAGCCAGCATGAGCTCTCTACCGGTAAGTTTTAAAGACAATATACGTCTGTGTACAAGGTTTTTTAAATGTGAATTATTTAGTTATTTTACAACTTAAAAACAGATTACATGATTTACAATTTCATCTTTAAACAAAATAAAAATTAAAATTAGATTTACACGAATTGAAATATAATCCTATTAGATTTAATTGAAATTAATCAAAGTTATGTTCTAAATAATATTAAGAGTCATATACATTCAGTCAACTGTGTGAATCAGATATGAGGTATATTTTATATTTTATAGGCCTACAACAAATAGCCTAGCGTCAAAACAAGTTCAGGTGCCTTCTGGAGGCTGCTCTGTGGTTTCGGCAGGGGGCGTTGCTGGTGTCTCTTGATCAGGTTGGTCTTCCAGGTTCTGCTGGTCGGCCACAGGCTTGAACGCTGCTCGTATCCTCTCAAGTATTATACCGTGGAGATTTTCAGCTTTCAGCGTAGCCTGTTTACAGTCCTTGAACTCCCCTAGGTGGTACCCTGACCCCCAAATGGGGTGGAAACTTGCTTCATAGAGATGTTTATCCCCGGTTCGTACAAGGTAGTCCTTCATGGAGGGCTCTGAAAATTTGATTTTATTCAGTTTTTCCATGATGCCTTCAGCCTTCTGCGCCCATTCCACTGTCTGTCTTACACCCTTAGCCTCAGTCATAATTTTGTAGGGGCACGACATGTCCATCATCCTTTTTGCTGCTGGCGGGTTGTTGCACTCTGTAGCCCGAGTCACTTGGTAAGCTTGTTCCACACTTGAAAAGGTAGTACCATTGAAGTCCACCTTACACGGAAATAAATTCGACAGACGGTTATGTTGTGATCGAAAGAGGATCCCATCAGGAGTACTGTTGGTTGTGGCCTGCTCAAGGTCTAACCCTGCTATAGGCAACTGGGACAGTTGGTGGTGTTTGTACGTCTTATTGTTTATAATGACAGAGCGTTGACGCAGTTGCGCCGAGACATTTTGCTTTTTCGCCAAGAAATATATCAACCTCAAGTCCATAAACTGCCTGCGCTCATCCTCATCCAACTCGTCTCCAATGGACACGTTCTGCCATTGCTTTTTTCCCTTCAGATTTCTGAGGTTTTTCATCATGTTCGCCTTAATATTGTCGCGTATAAACTCAAACCTGATCGGGCGCGCTCGTCTCTTGTTGTTGTTGTTATTTCCGCCATCTTGGTTTCTCGGCGGGGTTGGTAAGGGACCTACCTCTGGTTATAATCATAGACATGAGAAATAAGACTCAATGTGGGTCAAATCAAATCAAATGCACATATTTAGTGATGTTGTAACCAACTCTTTAGAACAAAGTGTAAAAGAATTATTTCTATAGTTATTAATTTTTAGTCAGCTTACCTCTGTTCAGCTGGGCGACCTCTTCACGTCGCTCTCTGAACTCATCTGGCGTGAACATTGTACTGCATGGTGTATTGTTGTCCCCATATTGACACTTACAACTGTTGACCAGAAATAAGGATAGTTAGTGCAAGAGTATACATTATGAACAGAGTATAAAACAGAAATATTAGTTGACATTTTAAAAAGCCTAGTCACAATGAATGCACATAATTATAATTTTTGAGATCTATGTAGGTCTGAATTGTAAATTAAAAACAGATACAATATTCCAGACCAATGCAAAAGTGCACTAATTAGTAATATATATATTGGTGTTGATTTAATTCATTCACAAACTTAAAACTAATGTGGGGTAACTAAAGGGTGCATCGAACAGAACACCATGTGGTTTTTGCCACTCACCTAAAATTGGCACACCTTGTGCTCTCTTCATCCTGAAGTTGTTGTACCGGATCTGGAACAACCAGAGGGAGATCTTCCTCATCTGATGATTCTGCAACATCCTCTCCATCATTCTCCTCAGTATCAGACTCACTATCCTGATCAGAATCCTCAGAATCATCAAAATTCTCGGGGAATAGGAAATAATCGTTCACAAGCTGACGCCATACTCCCTGCTCGGCAACAGCGGTTGTTAAGTTGGCCTTAGTTATGGCGTTAAGGGCATTGGCCACTGTGTCTAACTCAGCCATTTCATGTCCTGAATGTTTGTGTATTCAAAATACACTGTTTGGGTTAATAATTGATAATAATTCTGTGTTTAATCATGAAAATACACCCGTTACCAAAATTGTCTCTTGCCGCCGACTCGTGGTAAACAACTCAAACCGGAAGAGGACGCTGGGCGCTTGGCCAATCAGCGGGTCGCATTTGTGTCACGTGATGTGTTGTCAAGGGATTGTTTGGTCTGATGCGATCCAAAGGCATTTGAAAAACACCCTGTGATTGGCTGACTGACAACTTACGATTGTAAGAGAGCCTGCCATTGGGTAGAAGAGTTCGCGCCACACAAAAGCATGCCAAACATGGGCATGGGGCCCGGGATGGGGGGTTCTGACAGAGCAACAAAATAGACGGAAAATGCATCGTGTATACCGTCTCGACAGCCTTTGTTCTTGACAAAACATCCATGTAGGGGTTCTTAAAATGTGAAATTAACACTGTTAGGAATTTCATATGGATTTAAAACTCAGGGAATGGCATGATAACAGTATAAATCAAACAAATCCATTGAAAACCTAATTTCAGTAAAATACATGTTTTACCCTTCAGACCCCATTTTCACGGCTCGCGCTAGTGCGACATAAGGTCTATTATGCTGGATTGAGTCACATATTAGGGGGTTTGGGGGCATGCCCTCCAAACAAATGTTGATGGTCTGGACCTGAAATGATGCATTCTCATGCATTTTAGGACACAACATTTTAAGAATCAGCCCCTCCCCCCATCCGGGCCATCCATACTCCACTGAAATAGACTATGATGTGTTGTATGATAGTGTCTCCATCTCTCTCCCTTTCCCCTCTTTTCTTTTCTCTTCTTCCTCTTTTTTTTGGGAGGGGAGGGGGGGGCGCAAGGCCCTTCGCCCCCCCCCTCCCAGCTGGATCCGCCAATAGGGGTGTGGGGGGGGGGGGGGTTCATGGGATGAGGGGAGTGGGGAGTAATAGGCCCCGGGAATGAAGGCGGACTTTTCAATCGTTGATGTCCTGTCGCCCATGCCGTTGCTTAGACCTGGTTAAGGTGGCCAGCTAACAAAAAAAGTTATTTTACTTTAAAATAACGTTTTATATCATTATATTATGACATTATGCCATAGCAAGAAGCATTAGAGAAACGTTATATAACGTTATAAAATATTGTATAACGTTGTTCTTTGGTTTACTGCACTGTAAAAAAAATGTCGTCAAAATGACGGTGAATCACCGGCAACTTTCGGGACATCGCTTTCAGCGTTTTTTTTACGGGGAACTGTCACCGTTAATTTGACGGAGATTCAGCGTTCTCAATTTACAGAGATTCTGTGTTTATTTAGCAGTGGTATTACGGTAACTTAATGTTTTAATATACGGTTATTCACTGTTTTATCGAAAAACTAGAATGAATCAGCGTTTTGTTTCCACATGATGTGACTAATATTTAACATGATTTTACGGTAAATCCATGTCTGTTCAACGAGGTCCCGGTTCTTATGGCACAGATTCACCGTTATTTGTATGATTTTTCTTTGTTGTTTACCAGACAATTATCCACTTTCCTTGCTAGCCATATGTGGGATGTTATGTGAAAAGGGGCCTTATTACAGGGTTCATTAAGTTTCCTTTTTTCTGGACCATGTCACATATATTGCTGAATTATTTATATTCTGGCTGATGATTAATTAGTATTCAAAGTGTGAAAAGGCTATATAGAAAATATAGAGAGATAAATTTATTATACCAATGATGAATTGATCAATAAACAGGAAAACTAGTTTTCAGGATGACAGAAGTAAACATTTTATTCAGATAAACCGTCACTACAGTTCCGGCCGGATGGGCCTTCTTCAGGTGAAGATATATAGAAAAGAATTCACCAAAAAAGAACACAGTGTATAACTTATGCAACAGTTTATTCCAATTTTAGCACACACACATATATGTAATAATATATAGATTGGCTGGTGCTCTCTCATATATCCCAGTAATCCATTTGTTTGACAAATATTTTTGGGGTGGCACTATGGGAGTGCTTATTTTTTCAACAACAGGGGTGGGGGTCATTGGCGGATTTGAGGGGGGGGGAACCAACAGATATTTGGGGCCCTTTTTAAGGTAAGGTTTTAGGGTAAATAACAATCAATTTTGGTATTAATTTAGTATTTAATCATTGCCTTAAGAGATTTTCACATATAAGACATAATTAGTTTGGATTCTTTTCATTAAACAGATTTCTGGGTAGGATCTTTGGATATTGGTGTAATGGAATGAAGTGGGGTGAAAATAGATCAAAAACATTTTTTAAGGATTTTCACTGACATATATATGGCTACCTTATTGCCTCCATATATGATGAAATCCAATAAGGTATTGACATAAATATTAAGTGGGAATTAAAAAAAACATATTATGTACCCTTTATATGAAAATTGTCTGTGTATAATTCAAAAACCTTAAAAAGAATGTTCTTGTACTATTCTCATGATATTTGCATTCCATAATACTACAGCTAGACTATTGTATCAATAAACCTGTTGAATAAAATTATTCTGATCCAATGATGCCTAATATGTCTGATTTTATCAAAGCAATGATTTGATATCAACTCAATACTAAATCTAATAATCCACTCATAATGTGCTTAATATTTTTGCTTGGGGCCTAGATATATAGGAAAATTAAGACTTTTCATGATAAATTTTTATATTTTAGTAATTCAGTGTTTATAGATCCCCAAAGGTTGTTATAATGCAATTTATTCCTAGCTGACTGCATTACAGACAGTATAAGCTTTTATTGGTACCAAACTTGCCAATATTTCGTCAATTTTAGCAAATTTTTTATCAAAATTGTAAAAAAAAAGTTTTCCCCAAATCACAATTTCATGATGTGCACGGTAATGAATTTAAAAGGTTTTTTGAGTGGCCTTAAGCAGATGTATAATATGTACATACTTAATACATATCTTCTGCACTTTAGATGCGAAAGGCTCAGTCTCACGACCTTGGGCCAATGTTTTCGGTCAGAGCTGGCACCCAGTCAGAGCTGGCACCCGGTCAGAGACGAAAACATTGACCCAAGGTTGTGAGACTGAGCCTAAAGTGTCTCTTTGATTCTACCTGTCAGGACCCTTTAAGAAAGATGTGGACTGAATAACCCTTTACTTAGTCCACATCTTTACGGTTATTAAACACTGTTATTAAAGTGAGAATCCAATGGTGAGACCCTGCCACTGCCTTCTTCTTGGCAGATTTTGATGCACCCGTCTAATTCTCAGGAAACATCTGAAAATGAAATGAGTGTGAGGTATGATTCATTGAGCTTGGATCATGGACAGAACATTAGTTATAATTTACGAACCAAGCAGTCCACTGAAGAAGCATGCCATTATCAATTAATTTGATTATTTGTAACTTTCGCATTGCTAATTTACTTAAAATGGACTATAAGAATATTGAGATATATGTTTGCAATCTATGTATATTCTTTTCACATATTGAACTGCATTTACTGTTGATATAGAGTTTGATCTTAGAGCTTTTGCTAATGTTCTTTTTTATAAATTGATATTGATATGTTATGATAATTATGATATACCATTAATGGCGCAAAAAAGTCATGCATAAAGATAGTTAACCCCTTCCACGCGGTAAGCCAATATATTGCACAAAATTGCATTGAGTTACAAGAAATCCAGTGGTGAAGGGGTTAAAGATAAAGAAATGGTCAGCACACAGTCATTTATATGATGTTTCTCTTCATCTAATTTAACTATTAGTAAAGTTTCTTATGTCAAAGCATCTTTTAACTAATACCTTTGGATGAAATCAAGTGTGACAGCCATATTCTCTGGGTAATGGATGTTTACATTGTAGAGCAGTGCACAGAGCATCCCCAATGCTGTTTGAAAGTGGCCACCTGCATGGTGACCACTGCATCGGTGGCCGCCATGAACTGACTTGCAGTCAAGACCTCTCCTGCAACAGAATAGACTTATCCATTATGATCATTACCATTATTATCACCTCATATACCGTAAAACCTCGCGTATAAGCCTAACTCGCATATAAGCCGCACCCCTAACTTTGACAAATTATATAAGCCGCAGAGGGGGTCTGAAAATTGTTAATTTGGTACTGTAGTATACTTATAAAAACTCTCGTATAAGCCGCACCCTATATAGGCATGTTTGGTATCTAAAGAAAGCTGAGTCTGATTCGCGTATTAGCCGCGGCTTATACGCGAAGTTTTACGGTACCTGGAGTTTGCCCAGCATGAAGCCAATAATAGGGCAACATTATATTGACAGTGGCTGTTGGTCCACTGTTTAAATGGGAAGTGCATGGGGGACCATGATACATGACTTGCAACACATTATAAGTAAGATTCTGAATTCAGGAAAAAAAAAGTTTGATATAGCCACTTTAACTGGTATATTCCATCTATGTACCACTTACCTGATACACTCCTATAGCCATGTCTACACTATACTATGAGTACCTAATGCACTTCTACACCCTAGATAACCCCCACCCCTCCACTTTTTAGGGAAATTTCACAGTTTTCAGGTCTTTGAACATTTTTCTCGCCAAACCAGCCATTCTTAGGGAAATTTCACTTTCTCACGTTTTCAAACTCTTTTCTCGCCAAACTAGCCATTTCTAAGGAAATTTCCCTTTTCCCGTTTTTGAATTTTTTCTCGCCAAACTACCCATTTTGAGGGAAATTTCACTTTTTTGCGATTTAGAACTTTTTTTTCACCAAATAGGGGGTTTTTAGGGAAATTTCACTTTTTTGCGATTTCAAACTTTTTTCTCATCAAATAGGGGGTTTTTAGGGAAATTTCACTTTTTTGCGATTTCGAACTTTTTTCTCGCCAAATAGGGGGTTTTTAGGGAAATTTCACTTTTTGGCGATTTCGAACCTTTTTCTCGTCAAATAGGGGGGTTTTAGGGAAAATTCACTTTTTTGCGATTTAGAACTTTTTTCTCGCCAAATGGGGGGTTTTTAGGGAAATTTCACTTTTTTGCAATTTCGAACTTTTTTCTCGTCAAATAGGGGGTTTTTAGGGAAATTTCACTTTTTTGCGATTTCGAACTTATTTCTCGTCAAATAGGTTTTTTCTAGGGAAATTTCACTTTTTTGCGATTTCGAACTTTTTTCTCGCCAAATAGGGGGTTTTTAGGGAAATTTCACTTTTCTGCGATTTCGAACTTTTTTCTCGTCAAATAGGGGTTTTTTAGGGAAATTTCACTTTTTTGCGATTTCGAACTTTTTTCTCGCAAATTTTTTTTTTCAGACAAATATTCCCACTTCCCTATATTCCCCCCATTGGGAGAGGCGGTTGTATACATTAGACATGTACATGTACTGCTCTGGATGTACATTGAGATCTCCAGGTTTAGTACAAATGCCACCTCCCTCCTCCCACCCTTACACCTGTGCACTGTTCAGTGGGGGACCTATACTCAGGGAAACCCAAATATAATTTGCCCTCCAATGGTCTCCTGTTAGGCAGATTCTACATAATTCTTCACTCAGCATGATATTCAAGAACCTAACTTCCATTGCAGAATATGTCTGGTTCAAAATAAGCCATACATTCATGGATGCATGCAGATTTACTTACCTGCTTTATTTTAATAGCCAATAACCATTGCTGCCTGAGAGGATTCCCTAAGTTGATGACATCACTTCCTGTGTAGGGGATTCCCAAATCAAAATCTGTAGCAGAATATAACTTATGTGGCTCCACCTGATGGTATACGCAAAAAACGCAAACTACGTTGAATCCTGGTTATTTGAATCTCCTATACAAGATGTAGCCACATTACACTGATTCACCGTAAACTATTTGCTATTTACAATGCTTCAATGTATTCAGTATAACGGTGAATCACCGTAGCGTTTTACATTGGATCCTTGTAGAAAGTACATCTATTTTTTACAGTGTGGGTTAGATTGGGAACGTGTGCGTGTACATTATAATGCACACGTTCCCCAATCAACATCAACGTTTAGAATTAGGCCTACAGACTGCAGGTACTAGTAAAGTAGTCAAGATAGGACCTACATATTATACCTCAATTGGGTAATGATATGGCTCAGTCTCATGAGTTTGTAACATTTCAAACGTCTTTGACCGGTGCCGTCTTTGACCGGTGCCGTCTTTGACCGGTGCCGTCTTTGACCGGGTATGTGATTAAAATGAAGAAAAAAGTAGTATATAGTAAAGAAATTTAAGCTTCAACTTCTTCATGTAATAAACAGTCTATGGTTGTTTTACCCAATTAAAAAAAATAATTTTAATGCACATATTAAGGGTTCCTTTTTGGCTTTTTTTCTTCAGCCGGTCAAAGACGTCACCGGTCAAAGACGACGCCGGTCAAAGACGTTTCAACTGTTACAAACTCATGAGACTGAGCCAGTAACATAAATATATCAAAAATATATCAATTTTAAATAATGCCTCGAAATGATGTGTTTTAACATATCATACAAAAAGTGTACCCATTTCTTTACTATACACTACTTCTTTCTTCATTTTAATCACATACCCGGTCAAAGACAGCTCCGGTCAAAGACGGCACCGGTCAAAGACGGCACCGGTCAAAGACGTTTGAAATGTTACAAACTCATAAGACTGAGCCATATACGGTCATCTTTCTATTAATTTCTTTTCGTGTAGGGGGGGGGGGATCAGAACTACCCTACAGAGTGGGCTTGGCAAAAAAAGGCATGGGAAAACCCTCATTGGGGCTATCAATTGCAGTTATGCTTAAAATATTCCCACCTTTCAAAGGTATAATATTGAGTGTTTGCTAGTCATCATATAAGTTTTTTTCACTTTTTATTTTTCTGGCAAAATTCTCAAAACATCTTAGCAGGCAGAGGGGAAAACATGAAATTTAACTCTTTTTTAAATATATATATATTTTTTTGCAAAATTCGAAGGGCATGTTCCCGCCACACGTGAATATGCATGTATATTGTTTATGACAGACCTTACCAAAGGTTCCCCAAATGAACACTAGGGGGACCCTCTCCTCAACCTCTACTCACCGTCTCTCCAGACGCTACCTGACACCCAAAGGGTTCACATGTACGGTATTCATAATGGGGAATCCCAAAAAATGTGAGGATTGCCTCCAGGAGTTTGATGGCAGGAGAAAATCCTGCCCACATTGTGCAAAGGAGGATAGTAAGCTGTACGATGAGGTGAATAGTCTAATCAACCAGACTAGTGAGTTAGGAAAATCCGACGCTGCGTCAGCACCGGCCACCGTGGATTCGGCGGCCATGGCGGACCTCGCCATGTCCATGGCGTCCATGACTACAGGTATGCAGAGTATGCTACATGAACTCACCTTAACCCTAAAGGAGGTGAGATCTTCCAGGATAGAGGAGTCCAGATTGAGGGTCGAGGAGTCCAAATACCGAGCAGAAGAGACCAGGTTGGCAAGAGAGGCCTTAAAGGCCGAGGTACCGTCTGAGAAAAGGCGGGAAGCCGGCCGCCATTGTTCATGTTCTTGTGCCAAGGACCGCCATCGTGGATTCACCCCGGAGGACCTGGATGACCTGTGGGGTGATGACGGGAATGACGTCCAGATCTCAGAGTTCCTCCATAGGGTGGAGCGGAAAAGGAGTAAGTTTGACATTATAAAATTTCTCCCCGAGTCTGACCGGAAAAAACCTCACCCTATTGATTGTATAGAGACATTAGTCTCATGTCTTTCCCAGCTTATTGACGCCGTGGAGGATGCTGGGGACAGTTCCAAAGGTATAAGACGTCACCTGTGTTATGTTACCGCCATGTCAAAGACAGGTATTTATGACATCAGGTCATTGGCGTCCTATGACGCCGCAATCAGAGACAAGGCCGAGAGTAAGGGCCTGGTGGCCTTTGATGCCACTGACACTGACTTGAGTAACTTTCACCTGGGCTACGCGGGCACAAAACACGCCCGAAACTTGTCCCTCGGTCAGGCAAACACCTCCAAGAAATCTTCCCCCGGACCCCAGATTACCCAGAGCCGGGGCAAAAAACCCAGTTTCAGTAGTTGGAAGAAGGTTTGCGCGGAGAAGTTGTGTTGTTTTGCTTTCTCCAGTGCCAGGCCGTGTGAGGGCTGCGCCTTTAAACACCAATGTGCTGAATGTGGTTCCAACGATCATGGTTATCTCAAATGTAAACAGGTCAATGTGGCCGCCAACACGGGTTGACTAGGTGTAAAACCCATCTATGATGTAAACAATAGTCAGGTCAATTATCCAATGTTAGTTTGCTCTGACGGAGTTGTCGATAATCCTTTAAATGAGGTCATTATTGCTGATCGTTGTGATCGTCGTACCGACAACTGTGTTCATCACCAAGGTCAAGGCCAAATGGCTCCCCGCCGTAAATCGGTACTCGGTGTCGTAAACAAACTTGCTCCGGAAAATAATCTCAAAGAGATTAATTCAGTGTTTGATTGTAGCGGCGATAACATTGTTATAACTGAGTCTGTCGAATGTATTGTTGCAGATCCTGCAATTAATTATGGCCTACCCAAAATATCTAACGATAATTTACGTCAATCAGCGATACGTGTGTTTGTAAACCAAAATGGTGGCGTCGAAGTGGAGGCGATCCTCAAAGAGGTCGACGAATGGGATAATTTACCGGAATTCATTGGTATTACCGAAAATTCAGGTATGTGTGACTCATTTGCCGAAAAATACAGTTGTTGTGTTCCTACTTGTCTAGTGGAAATTGTCCCGGGTAACTACATTCCTGTGTTTGATGCCTGTAAACAGGGCGCGTGTGACTGTGTTTACATTTTGCAGGGGGCTGTTACTCAACTAAAACCTTGCCGGGTTGTTTCACAAATAGTCGCCTTTGATTGTATAACAAAAAGGGACTGGTATGTCGCCACAGGGGTGTGTAGGGGTTTCAGAATTGTTGACAAAGGTTGCTCTACCACATATTTCTGTGAAAATTATGACAAGGTCACCAAAGGTGAATTCTACCCAGAGATGTCAGAAAAAATTTCTAAAGAATTAATCGAGGGTAAAGTACGTCAAGTTCATGTAAAACCAAAATGTGTTCACTCCCTGGGGGGCGTTGTGAAACCAGACGGGTCACTTCGCCCTATTACCGATTGTTCATCTCCCGAAGACATCAACATAAATATGTTTATGATTGATTCATGTGACAAATTCTGTTATAAGAGTGTGGATGATGTCGTCGACATGATGGACCCCCTGGATTTTTTTGGGGTCTCTGACATTAGTAGCGCTTATCGAACAGTCAATGTACTCCCCGCCCATAGGGATTTTCAAGGGTTTAAGTGGAACCTTGGTGATGGGGACTGCTGGTACCAGGACTTGTGTTTATGTTTCGGTCTCAAATGCGCCCCCTGGATTTTTACCCAAATTTCGGACTTTGTGGTAAAATGTGTAAACAATAGAGGTGTAACCCGCTGTATAAGCTACTTAGACGACTACATTGTAGTAGGATCGTCTCATGACAAGTGTTCTCAGGATCAATCAATCCTTCACTCAACTCTACAAGATATAGGGTTCAAGATAGCCACTAAGAAGGTGGTCCAACCCACCCAGGTGGTCAAGTATTTGGGTATAATTATTAACTCAATTGATCTGACGTTATCTATTGGTGACGACAAAGTCTCACGTGTCATTGACTGTGTAAATAAGTTAAAGGACAAAAAGTGGTGTTCTAGGAAGTTGTTAGAGCAGACCGCGGGACTCCTAGCTCACTGCTCCATGGTTGTAAAAGGTGGCCGCACCTTTACTCGACGCATTTATAATACCCTCAGGGACGCGGACAATGAATGTAGACGTGTACCATTGGACGAGTTGGCCATCCTAGACATGCGCTGGTGGTCTACATTCTTACTAACTTTTAATGGCAAAGCCAGAATGTTTGACAAGACTTGTGAACGTGTGACTCTCACCACAGATGCCTCTGGTACTGGTTTTGGTGGTCATTCAGTGGATGATTACTTCTGGGGATTTTGGAATAACCATGATGCAATTTGCCCCCACCATGCCAGTGCTCCGCGGGAACCTATCTATCGTGATAACATTAATGTAGGTGAACTGTGGCCCGTCCTGACAGGTGTTCGCCGTTGATGTGCCTCATGGAGAAACTGCATCATTGATGTGGTAACGGACAACACTCAAGTCTACCACGAACTTCGTACCGGTAGAGGTTCAAACCCTACAACAATGGGCTGGCTTAGAGAGCTTTTCTGGATCACAGCTTTTTATAATATCTTTATACGTCCGTCTTGGATAAAATCTGAGGATAATATTCTGGCTGACTGTCTGTCCCGCCTTAAGAACCCTGACTCTGTTCTAGTCTGCTGTGATCTAATTATAGACTTCAATTGTTGTTGCAGACCTAGACTCGCTGAAGAAGGCATGGCATAGTATCAGGTCTCTTTGCTGGGCGGATAATACTATCAAAAGCAAGAAGACTCAGTGGAGGAGATATCTCAAGTTCTGTGCTACTTATGATGTTCAGCCTCTCCCAGCTACTATTGAGATTGTGTGCTTATATGTTACATACCTAACGGAGACTGTAGGATATTCTACAATAACACAATATGTGTCCGGTGTATGGTCACTGCACAAATACCTGGGATTTTCTTACCCAGATCCAACCCAGTTCATCTTATCTTCTACGCTGCGGGGTGCCAAACGCTTACTAGGTGCGTCCACAAACCCGGCGCTTCCTCTGACCCCTATGGATATGGTGGCTATTTATAGAACATTGGACTTATCAAACCCGATTGATCTCAAGTTCTGGTCAGCTTTGGTTCTGTCGTTCAGATGCCTGCTAAGGGTTAGCCATATTACTAAGTCACCTCATCAGCTGTTCGTCAACGACATCAGATTCACCAGTGACGGCATGGACGTCACATTGAGGAGTTCAAAAACTGTGCAGTTCCGGGAAAGGACTAATATTATACCGGTAGTTCAATCTCCTACGTCAGTCCTGTGCCCTGTCTCGGTCCTAAAGAAGTATATTCATAGGTCCGGCAGGATGGGCTCTACCCCCCTATTCGGGCTATCATATAATGGTTACAACTCCAAGCTTCAATCATGCTGCAAAGACATTGGCCTTATAGGTCACTACTCTACACATAGTGTCAGAAGGGGCTCAGCTTCCTTTCTGTCCACCTTCCTACCACTCCATGACGTTAAGTCCTATGGGGACTGGAGGAGTTGGTCGGTATTATTATATTTATCAGATACATATGTGTCCAGGAAAACCAAAGACGATCAGGTGGCCCGCCGACTGGACAGCTTCTATTAATTGGGCAAATGTTTGTGTTGGCCTTGGCCCTACTAGAGTATAATCTCAAGTGATACGTGGGGCTAGGGCAAATGTACTTATCATCTTATGTTGTCTTTCATCAAAGAATATGAAGGGCATGTTCCCGCCACACGTGAATATGCATGTATATTGTTTATGACAGACCTTACCAAAGGTTCCCCAAATGAACACTAGGGGGACCCTCTCCTCAACCTCTACTCACCGTCTCTCCAGACGCTACCTGACACCCAAAGGGTTCACATGTACGGTATTCACATTATATTTTTTTTTCTTTGTGGTTGTTTATTATTGTTCCCATGTTTCACTTTGTTCCATGTTAATAAAGTGCCTCCCTACTAGAGTATAATCTCAAGTGATACGTGGGGCTAGGGCAAATGTACTTATCATCTTATGTTGTCTTTCATCAAAGAATATAAAAAACCCCAGCGATGGATCCGTTATTCAAGTTATCAAAATAAAACGTCCTAATCGTGTAGCTTACAGGTCCTGCACTTCTAGGTTGGGATTGAAACGTTACCCGTCAATTTACACATACCGTAAATACTCACGTATAAACTTAAGATGCATATAAGTTGCACCCCTAACTTTGACAAACCCTATAAGGCTCACAGAGGGTATGAAAACTACTGATTTAGTATTATAGTTATAAAATGACCCTGACTTTAGGTTGATCCCATAAGCCTAACTCGCGTATTAACCGCACCCATACTTTTCGCCGATCCTAAAAGCCGCACTGACGATCTGATTATGGTGGCTTTTGTGCTGTACTATAGAAGTAAAAACTCGCATATAAGCCGCACTTAGACTCTGGGCTGATCCTATAAGCCGCACTGTCGATATGACGTGCGTACTAGCCACAGTTTCTAGACAAAGTACACTTTGACGTTCACGTTATGACCTAAACGTCTCCATTAACCTTTTAAGGAGGGCATGCCACTAAAATATGACATTTGATGTCATGATGCACCAATGCAGCTATGGTGAGTAACTCGCTAATGCTGCATTGATGCATCACGAAAACCCTTTGAGAGTGTCTCCACCCCGTAGGATCTGCATGCTGCTTGAATGCAGCACTGGCGAGCTACTCGTAATCACCAACGCTGCATTCATGCATCATGACGACCAAAGGCATGATGCATTAATGCATTATAGGGTTAAATGAGAATGTGTTACATTATATAACCCCCAGGTGAGGCAATATACACACATCCCATGTGAATGCCATAGACACATTATTTATACATGACTGAATACACAGGGCCATACCCTTTATATAATGCCCGGCCCTGCCTCTGCATTGACATATGACAATAGTATTCCACCCAATAATTATGTCAGCCATAGGTCAGGTTAAATCAAGGTTTTGAAGAATTTTCATGCGAACCTGGGGATTTTTGGGAAGGGTCAAAAGTCCTCTGCGCACCCGCTTTGAACTTAAGTAGGCCCTGATGCCTGGATTTATTTGCACCCCTCCTGAGAGGTCAACATTGGACAAAAAAGAAAAGCAAAAAAATACCCTCTAAATACCTATATTGGGCTAGCAAATGAAGAAATATCCTCAAATTGAAAGGCCATACTGAGTTTTTGCTGGTCAGCATAAACCTTTTTCTAGGGGTCCATTTCTCCAAAAAATCCCATCGGACAGAGGTAAAAAACTAATTCTTTTTTTTTGCAAAATGCCAAAATTCCCATCCGCGGATCTGCAATCCAAATAAAACGGCATTTCTACAGGGAAAGTGGAGAGCTATGGTGTGTTAAATTATCAACACCCTGTGTGTGTGAGCAAGTCACTGTCAGGTGCACTCTGGGTTGATAATAGGCTATACATAATAATCATAAACAGACAGTGTACAATGATAGTATAATTAAACCAATACCCGCCCAGTGGCCATTGGAGTTCTGAAACCTGACACCAGGGTGCAATTTTGTCATAATTATTTGGACATGCTGTGACGAAATTGATAGAATGCTAGAGGTATAATAATTTTGCCTGGAGGGTCTTTCAGAACAGACTCGTCAGTCGTCATATTGCGATTTTTGTCAATATTGCAATTATTTGCAATTGACGAGGGTATTTGTAGCTGGCAAAATGTGGTATTTACATTAATTTTCTATAGATTTGTATAGGAAATCTTGTGAAAGAAATCTTACTAGTGGTCGTCAAACAGGTTTCGTCACGTCATAATTTCCCTTCAACCACCTCAGTTGTTTTGAATGAGCCTCCAGGAACTTAGTTCATACCGCTAGGACATTACTATTAACCCTGATGATTTTACATTTCTTGTACATTTTGAGGAAATGAAACTAAAAAAAAAGAGATATTGATGAAACACCATTCCTTTTGTGCACTTGGGGTAAAACCTTCCCTGTTGTTAGCTGCCTAAGGGTTTAATGTAGTATGCCCTTTGCAATTAAGATACATGAATGCAATAACGTTGAATTTTGATTTCTGTCAAGCCACTGTTTTTTTTAATATCTTTAGTTTTAGGCTCTTCCATATCAAAGAGAAGTGGATTACAACCTCAATCTAAGTTAGATATTCTGAATTGTCAACGTGTATTCATTCATCAAATGATTTTCTAAATAACGCCAGTGTTCAATGCACACTACATAACAATAGTGATACATATACTCATGAGGTTTGCCAAAACCTACATTAGGGTATTTGCATTTTATTTTTTTATGAAATACGGCAGTGCCATTGATTTTACCAAGGAGTGCCGTATTTAACACTCCCTGTGAAATAACCCATGGCCGTATTTCACGGCCCTGTGACGTCATCAAAATGGCAGTTTGTTTATATTTGAACGGCATAGAAATAATCTATTTAAGGCTCCCCCTACCATAATTTTGGTGATTTGAAACGGAAAACATTTTTTTTAAAAATACAAAGGAAAACTTGTATAACCCTTAATTTAGGGCTAGTTATTGCACTCACAGGCCTGTGGGCCGCATTTCACTCGGTCTACGGCATGGACAGGCCTGCAAGTACATTAACCAGCCCTGCAGACTGAAACTCGTGAACCTTTGTCTATTAATTTTATTTCATGGTGAATACAGACTGTCAATGTTAAACCTATGGGAGTGCCTTATGCCAGTAAAGCGTGCAATAACCCTCGGCCGTATTGCACGCTCTGGCCGTATTGCACGTTCGGAAGTAAACAAACACTGCAGAAGTAAACAAACATCACGGAAGTAAGCAAAGATGGACTGCAAATCTATTTTACATAGTTATACCCTGACATGAATACAGAGTGTCACTTAAAGGGGCATTGTCCTCATCAGAGTTCATCCATCTTGTGCCCTATGCTATGATTGCCTTACACCAGGACCCGCCCACAGGTTGTCTTATGCACCGCCCACCAACTACTAGTGATATCCTTACCATAATGACCCCAGAGCGGCCTCACACCAGTAGTACTAGTAGTAGTAGCAGTGTGCCGAACCTGACCCCCCCCCCCCCCCCCCCCCCGCCATGCCAGCACTACTAGAAAGTCATCTTACAGACCTCGCCAACACATAGCCCTCAGAAAGCTGAAAATATTAGTTTACCAGTCAATGCTATTTAGGGAGTGTTCATTTATTAATTACAGGGGGTGGTGGTGAGATTTCATGCGGAGGCACGAACATTGCGCGTAGAATGTTTTATGCTTCCCCCCTCACCGGAGGTGGAGAACATTTTTGGTCCCTTCTCTTTGAACTATAGTAACACGCTGGATTTTTTGCTTAAAAGGGCCTGAAGTTTTTACCGCCCCTCAAGAAGGGTCAGAATATTTACGCTCCCTGCCAACCCCTCTGTAACTAATACTGGCTACAGTAGTTCCCCCTGGTGCCCAAAAGCTATACAATGCCAGTTTAAAAGTGAGCTCTTGACTGGTTACTGCACTCATGGGGGTCGGCCCGTATTGCACTAGGCCTGCAGCCAGCGTGCAATACGGGCCGACCCCCATGAGTGCAGTAACCAGTCACTCAGTCACTTTAACGTGCAGCTCTGTCTATATATACTGAGTACAACAACATGTGTTGTCTCCATCAATATGAACAATAAATTCAAGTGACAATTGAGCTGTTTGACACCGGTACACAGTTAGTTGTGGACATGTGCTCCACTTGTGTAATAAACAGGTGTGCAAGGCTTCAGACTAGAGTACATGATCATAAAGTTGGACATTTGCTGATGAGTTTCACTGCACGTGACAATGAATAGGGTGCAAACTAGGGGAGTGGTCATTTCTTTGATAAAGGTGCGGGGATGGTTGGGGTATTTTGTGCATCTTAGGGAGTGATCATTTTTTATCAACGGGGGGGGGGGGGGGCAAACAATTTGGACCCCTCTTAGGGGGGGGGGGAAATTTAACCTGTTTTGGGCCAAAAAACCCGCGCGTAACTATGCTTCAAAGGGCCCGTTGACCGGGGGGTGAAAAAATGGTGCATGCTCCGCAAGGAAACCCCCCTCCCCCCTGTTGTTAAAAAATGATCACTCCCTTATCTGCACTGGGATTTGAACCCGACCCCTCCTGGGTTCAGATGTGTTCTCTGTGCATGTTAACCATTTAAGGGCCGCACAGGGGTTAGTACACTCAGGATTGGTCACATGATTCGTAAATCATACCTCAGTGAGTTACTCGCCAGAGGCTGCATTCATGCAACATAATGACCAAGGGTATAAAGGACAGATGTCGCTAAAAGATGACATTTGTCGTCATGATGTGCCAATGCAGCTCCGGCGAGTAACTCGCCAGTGCTGTATTGGTGCATCATGCCGACCCTTTGGGAGTGTGTCAACCATTTAGGGTCTGCATAGTGCATTCATGCAGCACTGGCGACTTACTCGCCAAGGTTGTATTCATCCATCATAACGACAAAGGGTATGCTGCATTAAAGCACTATAACTTAATGAGTTATTTATAGCATGAATGTTAATGACGATATGAGCCCTCCCTGTAAACTAAAAACGTTATACAAAACGTTATATAACGTGTCTCTATGGCTCCTTAGTGTGGAAAAACGTTATACAACGTTAATAACGTTATTTTGAGATAAAATAACGTACTTTTGTTAGCTGGGCTATGCGTATCAAACCGACATTCTGACGTTATGGGAACTCCTCGGACCAAACAAGCACCTGCCAAATGCGCACCACTCAGACAATCAACAACCAAACAATCACTCAGTATCCTACAGTCAAGTGGCTACAGAGGGGTCAAAACTGAAAAGCGGCCTGGCGACCTGGGTTGTTTTCCTAGTACAATGATGTATGCGACCTGGCGACTTTTGGAGAAATTTGGCTATATCAAAAATGGCCTGAAAGGGTGACTTTGTGACCTCAAGCCTTTAATTTCGGCGACTTTTCTGCCTCAGGGGGGACGCCTCTGCACCCCCAGCCAACCAAAACCTTGAGATGTCCACCTCTTCAATTATGTAATCAATCATGCATGAAAACACCTATTTTTGCGTATTACTGTGACTTTTCATGTGACTCATTTCAGCAAGCGGTGGATAGGCCAAAAAAAAGAAGTTTGTTTCAGGTCACCCGACCGACTCTATCAAAACAGGGCCGACCCTAAATTCTTTTATGCAATTTTGGAGAAATTTCGTATTTCTACCCTTTATTGGTCAATTTTAGGGTCTTTGGAGAGCCCCTGCTAGTACTTTCATCTTAAAAAAAAAGAGTTAAAAGAAAATAAATCCAACCTACCGACCCTACATTTTCTTGCCATGTTACCTGAAACAGACTTACTCATTGACTCTAGGTCAAGCTACCTTACATCTAAGTCTTTGTTTTAAATCAAAGGTTCTACCATAACATGCTCCAGACTATGTAATAGTTTGATATCTAGGGGTTAGTGGACAATATAAAGTTATCTATGGGCAGTAAGAGCTTATGAAGAGGGTTTCATAAAACCGTGCACGATTTCTTTGCTGAGCAATGATATTAATTTTGAGTAAAATGGTCTCGAGAATAAGAACGAATATTATGTATGTGGGAAATCAAATACAGTCTTGATCAACACCCTAGATGCATTTTTAAAAATTACCATTTGGAGTCACATATTAACTCTAATAAGGGAGTGATCATTTTTTATCAACGGGGTTGGGGGGGGGAGGGGATTTGGACCCCTGCTGTTAAAAAGTGTTCACTCCCTAAGAGGCATAAAGTAGAAATGAATAATTCGTTCTCGAGAAAAATCCCATTCTCCTGTGTTTTAATATCACATCTTTCTCTTTAACAACATTTTAACATCTTAAATAGATTTAAATCGGCGGAATATTAGGACCTAATATTATAGAATTTTCCCTTCTAATTATCATGTAGTTCAGACGGCCGTTCCTTCACCACAGTGGTGCATGAAATAATGTCTTCATTTATATAAAGCATATGGTCCCTTTTCACTCTTTCCATTCACAGGAAACCTTGTTATAAAGGTGTAAAACACGTGTATATCCATTGTTGGCTTTTCCACATATTTTACTCTCAGCTACATGATTAGTTAAGTCTGGGGGAACACTCCTATAGACAATGCCACAGAGACAGCCCCAAGGGCAAGGTGTGGGTCAACAAGTCATCCCCCTAGCGGGCTAACCGTGCAAACTGACCGTATAGCCCGCAGCTGTCATATGGGAGTGGACAGGTGGGGCGGGGTGAGGGCCGGTCCCGTGGGAGGAAGGAAGGGGGGGGGCACTCGACTTTATATTGACACTTTAGAATGTATCATCAACTATCTCTATATATGTATTACCTTAACCCGGATTCAATACATAAGTAAATATAACCTAGGACATGCACGTTTTTATATGATCTTGGCAATGATAAATTTATTTGGGCATTCAACCCATTTTATTTCCCACGTGTTTTTATTCATAAACGAATTCTGCGGCAGCTCATAAAAGTTAAACCAAACAAGAACCAAAATCCTGGTGTTAACCCTTGGAGGGCGGCATAAGGTGTTAGTGTACTTCCACATGACCGCCATCAATCACACATCAGTACCGGCGAGTTACTCGCGGACCTTATACCAGGTTCATTCAGACATTCCAAAGACAATACCATACATACATAACTACAAACTTAAGGTGGATATCTCATGGTACGTGGTTACCTTTAGTTCAGTCTACCCTATACAATGTATAAGTACTGAGTACCCCCCGCCCCCCCCCGTGTTTATATACACGAACAATAAGTATCGAGTACCCCCCCCCCCCGGGTATGTAGTATGTCGGTGTGAACAGGTGGAAACAGCTGTGAGTTTGGGAGAGGAGGTGTGAAAACAGCCTAACAAGGAGGTGTGGGTACAGGATAGTTTGGGTGTGAGTGTGACAAGTGACTTAACCATGGTTACGGGTGTGTTTACATGGTAACTAAGGATGTTGTGGTGCCACTTTAATAGTAGCAGGGAACCAGGATCTATCTATTACATTCATACACCACCGGACACATATCCTCACTTCTATGCATAGGGCACCAAAGGGGTAAATTCGACAAGGCGCCAAACCCCTGTTTTAATTAACACTTGTGAAAAGAGACAACTAAGGGGATGCTGGAGGTTGGCGACAAGGGACAACAGCTACTTCTTAAAGGGGCATTCTCACCACTCGCACTTACCACATAGCAGACTAGAACAGTACTAAAATTGTGAGTGGGAAACGCTCGGTGAGAATGCCACTTTAAAATCGACAAAGCACAAGGCCATATCTTAGAATTGACAAGGGATATTGGCATTTCTTAAATTCGACAAGTGGCACAGCTACCCCCCGTCGGGGGCCCTATACATGCTAAACCTCACCCGTATAGACTACAGTGTCTAACGCTTTAAGTGTGACTATCCCAGTAGTGTCGGAGGTTTGGGACAAGAAGGAACTACACCCACCAGTCACCCACAGGACACAGACTAGACCTACTCAACATTAAGGATTACCATACACAGCTATAGTACGGCCAGCTAGTGGAATAGTATACAGATAATATAGAGGTAAGAATTGGTACTGCTAAAACCTCGCATTTAATACGGATTTATTTTGACATTTATTTTTTTCTATGAGACAGATTCTTCCCCCAAAGAGCTCGATCGACTAGTAGAGGCGGGGTTTTATTATATAGATATCTGAAGATAAAACTATTTAAAGAGCCTTTTTCATACAAGAGGATTATTTCCTCAAAGTAGGTGGGCGTCTTAAAGGTGGGGTCTTTTTAGAGGAGGGGTGTATCAGGGGGTGCGAACACTTTACAGTGGCCAGAACAAAAAAAACGAAAGACATATAGACAGTCATTGAAGATCCCTCTCTTTTTATTTTCATTTGAAAATGCCAAGGCCAAAAACGGAAGGTGTGTTTCAGGTTACATAGTCTGAAAATCTAGGTAGGGTAGATCGGATTTTTTTTAAACTTTTGTTTTGAATAAGCCCTAAAATCACTTAAAACATGAATATGTTTTTAAAAATTGGATAAAAATTTCTAGGGTCGGCCCTGCTTTGCTAGGTAGGGTCGGGTAAGCTGAAACACACCTTTTTTTAAATTTGGCCCAATGGCGGATCCGTAAGCCAGGTTATCAAAATAAAACGGCCCTATACATCATATTTGAAGGTATGTATATATGTGTGTTGTAGAGCTATAGCTTAGCTTAACCCTACACCCCGAAGTATGTCGGTACATAGACAGAGACTAGGGATCTACATGTGTCACTTTGGATGTGCTCAATACGTGAATGGTCTTTCAGAATATAAGACCGATAAGATATAGGGTAGGTGTCCCTCCAAACAGAACTCAAGAATGGCACAAGGTAGTAACGTGTGTATTTCCCGGGAAAAGCACAAACTGTATACATAAGATAGACAGGGGTGATTCTCGACAATAGTGAACGTTTCTTGTGATCGTGGTATCATGGTGATGTGTTTTGCTCGTGCAAATAACAAGAAATTCCACAAGTAGAATAAAGATGTATTTGTTTCGTGTTTCACCACAAGAAATTACAGGGAATATGACACAAGAAAATGTCCAGAAAATGTCCCCGAAGCATTCTGAAATTCTCGAGTGATGACACAGAAATGGCACGAAGTAACATCACACATGCACAACCCGGAATTACGGTTCCGATATAATATCACGCTGTAAAGAGTGAACCCAAAATTACGTCCGTTTATACTGTAAACCAACAGTAGATTCTACTGCCCAAGTACACTAATTCAGTTGTATATACTGTAAAACTACAGTACATTCTACGGTTCAGTTACATTTACTTCTAGCAGTGCACCCGCTGTTGCCCATCGCCTATAATACCATATTGGACTTGGCATATCGATTTCCATTAGTTTGTACAACCAATAATATAATCCTATCCCGTTCACAATACCATTATGTGCGCTAATGTTGATACATTATTCATCATTGTGTTACACAAAACAGGGGAATAGGAAGCAAATCTTCATTTGGGGCCCAGGAGTGGGGAGGGGGGGGGGTCAACCCAAACGACTTTAAGCATCATATTTTGCATACTTTTATGGAAATTTTATAAAAAAAAAGATGAGTGTTTGAAGCCCCTTTGGTTCTGATTTGGGACCCAGGCCCCTCAGCCTCTACTTCTCCTATGTGACGTTTGGGAGTAATGTGTATATTCTATATTTATACTCTCTTTATATGTGTATCATATGGGCAGCCACGCAGAAAGGATGCTTCCACGTGAAACAGGAGTTCAAGTCATTGTTACAATAATAATAATTCTAGTCACACACAGGAAATCCACCAACCCCCATCCCTTTTAATGGCGTGATGCCTTAATGAATCATGCCCCTAGTCATCATGATGTGTGCATGCAGCCCTCACCAGAGCTGCATTCAAGCATCATGTCGACCCTACAGGATTGATACCCTCCCAAATGGTTGACAGGATGCACCAATGCAGCACCGAGTTACTGGCCGGGGCTGCATTGGTGCATCATGCCGGCAAATGTCATCTTTTAGCGACATGCATCCTTAAAGGGTTAAATAACAAAGGACGTCGCCCTTTAAGTTTAAATTTATAGTGGCCTTTGTTGACATGATGCATGAATGCAGCCCTGGCGCGTCTACTCACCAGGGTCGTAATGCTGCATCATGCCTTCCATACTTAGTTGATACACTACTGAACGAGTTGCTCTGATGCATAAATGCATCCCTGGATTCATGTTCAATGTATCGTGATGACAATCTTAGCGGCCCTAAACTCTTAAAGACAGTATTATACATCAATGCAATGCCGTTGGCTGTCATGATGCCATAACTACATTCAAGCATCATGCCGACCCTATAGGGTTGATGCACTCCAAATGGGTTGGCATGATGCACCAATGTAGCTCTGATGAGTTACCACAGCTACATTGGTGCATCATGACGACACAATTCGCTGTTACCATGTTTAAAGGGTCAAATGGTTGATATAGGGTACACATATCCTTGATATAGAGTACGCATACATATATATATATATATATATATATATATATATATATATATATATATATATATATACATATATATATATATGTATATATATATATATATATATATACATTTATATATATATAGTACGTCATTGACGTCAGGATTACGTCTAACCGTACACACATGTGTAATACAGCCTCATGTGATGACTCTGTGTGCCCAAGTACTTGTTTCGACGGTACACAACTTATATACACACCACTCCTAGAATCAGAATCAGGAGCCACTCTCCCGGCAGAGGCATGCGACGTTCCAAGCTAAACTCTGCTTATTTTCGAAAGGTTTTATGGGTACGTTTTCATGGCATTGTAGTACGTATGGGTAGCGCCCTGACGCTAAAATGGCGGAATCCAGGCAGAGGCAAGCTGTACCGTACGTCACATGCCTCTGCTGGGAGAGTGAATCAAGAGCTACTCACTCTCCAAGCAGATTCTTATTATGAGCTAGAGACCTTTATAATTCAATGTATACCCAAACATAGTGAAATATTTAGGCTCTCAACACAGTCACGACATTTTGATATGTTGCCAAGTGTCGACAAAGTGTCATAACCTTAAAATGAAATTCCTATGGTAAAGAATCTGGATGTTTTTAATTTTTGTCCCAACCTAAAGAGGGTTATAGAAAAAAAAAGAATCTGGATGTGATGTGAATGTAACAGTTATATAAGAACGTGTTGTCTCACCATTGTTTTGAAACTCAGTATGTCCTCCAGATATATGTATATGTGTCCCTTGGATTCTGTTATTCTCTGTGTTCAATTTTCGCGTGTGTCATATAAGGATATTAGCTCAGAGTTGCTGCTCTGGGTCTTTTATGAGACAACAGGCATTACAGGGAAAAAAAAAAAACCCATAAAAATTGACAAAAATTGTAAAGTATATTTAGAAATTTGGTTGATTGTACTCCCATGGAAGTTAATTCTAGGGCCAAATAAAAAAGAGGTTTGTTTTAGGTAACATGGTATGAAATTCTAGGGTCGGTAGGTTGGATTCGATTCTTCGATACCTAAAAAGTGCAAAAATGAAAAAAAAAAATCAAAATTGTTGTAAATATAAAATTGACCCCAAAAAAGTGAAAAAAAAAAATGTCTTCAAAATTGCATAAAAAAAGTAGGGTCGGCCCTGTTTTGATAGGGTCGGTCGGGTGACCTGAAACAAACCTCTTTTTTTTAGCCCAAATAACTATCTTGACTGTAGAGGACTCTATAGGGTTCCATGTTTTACTACAGTTTAATAAGTCCTTTTTAAAGATGGTTCTGGCAAAGTGACTGCAAGATACATGGCTGCAGTCTGAAACATAATATATATTCTTTAGCCGAAATTCAAACTATAGTCAACATCCTCTGTGGAAAATTCACTTGCATATTTGCGGGGCCTTGTAGAGTTACTAATATATATTACGTATGAGTGGGTAGAGTGTCAGTGGGTACAGGGTCAGTGGGTACAGTGTCAGTGGGTACAGTCTCAGTGGGTACAGTCTCAGTGGGTACAGTCTCAGTGGGTATGAAGTCAATAGATCCAACCTCCTAGGAACACTGTCTCTGAGTTAATTGTGATGTAAATCACACGTTCAATCCTTCAATCCTAGTAGTTCCAAGGTTAAAACACCTCATTAGCAGAACATCTTATGCTTGAAGAAGAAGTTATTGGTCTAATATGGTGCACCATATGTCGTGCTTCATGGGAGTTCAACTATAATGGAATGCTTATTATCTAGCAGACAGCAGAGACCCTTGGTGCATGTAAGGGGAGGGTGAATGTCATTTAAATTGAATTAATTCAACTTAGTTTAAAATGGAGGGAGGCAATGTCGACATCCCTGAGAAGCAGCCTGGATTTATTTCGTCACATGAAGAGGACAGGTGGGGCGAACTATCTCTGTTGGTTAGAGTAGAGTAATGACCATTCATTGAGCTTGTAAACTAGTTATTAGAACTATGAGTCATCTGATTGGTTTACGTACTGACCCACTTGTCCACCTACAGGTGTAAATGTAAGTGTAGGATGACTGGTTGCTATATCAAAGGATGCCAATCTCTGATATGGAACTGATGCATATCTTAACCTTTAAGTACGGCATGGTGCCTTAATGCATCATGCCCTTGGTCTTCATAATACATAAATGCAGCCGTGGTGAGTGACTCACCAGTTCTGCCTTCAAGCATCATACTGACCCTATGCAGTTGAGTTACTAGCAAAGCCTGCATTGGTGCATCATGACGACATATGTCATCTTTTAATGACATGTCGTCCTAAAGGAGTTAACTACTACCTGTCATGTGCGAGTGCATGTCCCTAATAGTATATTATTTTATATCACATCAAATTATTATTGTACAACATGAAAGTCTTTGGTTGTTCTCTAATCTAGGGTAGATTCACCACTTTCGGACGCTCGTTGTCACTGCTAATGCAACCCTTTTCCCAATGAGTATAGACAAGGCCCTAATTCACTTACAATTGGTTATGTCATACCTATGGATAGGGGAGTGTTCACACTTCATGGCCTATGTATAATATAAAGCTTCTAAAGTATTTTTCACCTAAATATTATCACTCAAAAAATAAAAATTAGAAAGGCTGATTTCACCTGAAGTCGGACACTTTAGTTTTCTTTGTTTTTTGTGAGGAAATATAGGGTAGAGCACCTCATTAATTGGACAGGCATGATCTAATGGTCCTAGGGTATGATTCTCATTCAAGATATATAAGATGTTTCCATAGGAAATATGTGCTTAACTACCTTGAACCTAACTTATACCAGAAAAGTATATTTTCTCACTTTACAAAATAATGGATCAGCACATTTTCATGTTTTCATGGTAGAATGCCAGATGAGATAAGTAATATTTAATATATATAGTATTATAGTCATAAATCTGACTGCACCATTATCTGTAGGATGAGGAAAACCAATTGGATATTGGTGTCCGACTTTGGGTGCAATTGGAGCACCTCTTTTAAAGGGTTTTATATAGGTATTTCTGGTAGTTATCCCTGTGTATTTTGTAATATAGAATCCTCAATACATATTCCTAACTGCTTATCTCTTTCATAGACAGCTTATGCATCCATACTCATCATGATATGACATGATAACAATGATGTCCGACATGTGGTACCACAAAAATCTAGAGATTGCCCACCAACCCTTCAATGCATAACAGAGCCAGTTCAGGGCATGAATAAATATCAATATGATATGTGTGTATACTTGGTTCTACTTTTATCTTCAAGTAAAACACTTGAATTTTACTTCCCTATTCATACACATACATAACTAGATGCATTGTTATGATAATACAGGCCTAAAAGTGTCCGACTTAGGGTGTGTGTCCGTCTTTGGGTGAATCTACCCTACATCTGTTTGTCGGAAAGAAACATCATCTTTAACAACACCGGCGACCAACCTATGCTTTCCCAGTATAACATATGGAATTTGAATTGAATTGAATTGTCACTGGTTGAGGAAGGTCACATATTTGAGCAATTTAACCCTTAAAGGACGGCTTGTCACTAAAATATGACATTTGTTGTCGTGATGCAGGGCTAACTAGTGGTAGTTAAGGACTGACCCAGACTTATCTAGACTGGGGTAATTGTCGGCGGCGGAACAGGGAGGGGGGTAGGGCCCCCCCCCCCCATCTCAAAGTTGGGGGGGGGGGAGTATGTTTTGGCCCACCTAACTTTTTGGGAAACAAACTCAGAAACTCCTAGAAAACACTAAATGCAAGATAAAGTTCCTGAAATTTCCTCAAATGACAAGCTCAAACTCCATCAGAATCTATCGATTTAAATTTATTTTTTAAATCGAAAGATCACATAACCTGTTTCAAACAACTCAAAACGCACCAATTCTGCAGGGAAATTCCGAAATTTTCCGGGATCCTATTTATCACTCCCTCCAGCCAACATCCATTAGGTTTTGGGAACTGGGGGAACTGGGTCCCCCAACTTTATCCACCTTCCGCCGCCCCTGACTGTTACAAGTATAGGGCTTGTGCCATAAACCTGTACATGTTCTATGTTTATAACTACACTTATAGTTGAACTCTGGAAACATTATTTAACAGATTTAGACTTCCACCCATTTCCCTACTACCATCCTTGTTATTATATATAGTCACTACTTCCTATGCACGAAGACAGGGTCTGTATTGATTTATCTTAGATAGAAGGAAGCGTGAATCCTGGTAGAATAGAGTCATACTGACTCATAGTTGTCGTTATAATTGCCTGGGGATGTCCTGTTCAAAAAAAAAGACACACATAATTTCCTGTGTTAACCCTTTTAGGACTGCATAGTGATTTAATACGCTATGGCTTTGTTAGTATTAGTGGATGCGAGGGATGCATGCATCATGCCGACCCTACATGGTTGATACACTCCTTAAGGGTTGGTATTATGCATTCATGCAGCTCTGCCTATAGTAGACCCACCAGGGCTGCATTCATGCATCATGACGACAAAGGATATTTAAGCAATATACAACCATCATAGGATTAATAACCAAGTATATGTGTACACATAGTACGTCATTGACGTCAGGTTACGTCTAACTGTACACACATATGTCATACATCCTCGTGTGACACACGTTACTTGTTCCAACTGTACACAACTTACTCACACGCCACTCCTAGAATCATAATCAAGAGCCACTCACTCTCCAAGCAGGTTCTTACCAGTGCTTATAATAGGATGTTGATTTCTAACCCTTTAAGGGCGGCACACAAAGTCACGTACCTTGTCTGGGACAGTGCATTGTGTGATCATTGAGAGCCCCCCCCCCCCCAATGCTGCATTCATGGTAAGCGTAAAGGGTCAATACGCTCATGAAGCAACTGAGTAGTGCCAGCGAGTTATTCGCTGTGGATCATGGCGACAAAATTTTTAACTGAAAGACCCTTGGAAAGCGTAATCATTACTGCCCCGTATGCAGAGGATAATCTGAGTCTCAAAATGTCATATTGCAAGTAAGTGAGTGGTAATTAATAAACAATAAGTGGGGGGGGGGGGGGGTGAAATGTCATAGTTTAATCTCACGAGATAAGATATTATCAAGAAATTAGTAGACTAAGAATCTGTAGGAAGACTGAATGAAGTATGAACCATGTAAACAGTTATAATCTGCTCATAGCAACACTCTGTATGGAGAGTGAGCTGCTCAGTCTAAGACTCTGCATGGTGAGTGAGAGCAGCTCATGGCAATGGGTATACAGGTGGATGGGTAGGTGGGTGGGAGGGGGCAGGGGCACCTTAGTTAGTTTCCCTAACAATAATGGTCGGCGAGTCGACCTCCTAGCTACAGTTAGTGAGGACATGTGGGCGCCATTAAACTGACGTCATTAGTTCACAACTCATGACCTCTTAATATAGATCCAGTTTCAGATCTATTTGATTACGTGACTTCCACTAATCTTCATACCCCTTTATGGAGAGAGTTGGGGCCTGCATAAATAACATAAAGAAACCTTGGTATTTCGCGTTGGCGGCCATAGCGGGTAACAAACGGTAGGCCGGGCGACCCCTACATTTGGCTGGATAAACTATAAGCAGCTCTGTGAGTACCTCTTTGAGCAGCAGCCAGCTGACCCTGTACAGAACCCACGTGTCACGGCTCACTGAGCAGCTCGGGTTGTCTCCCTAATTAAGGACTGGCCATTTATAGTGAGCATGGTGGGGGGGGGGGGGGGGGGGTAGACTTGCTCCAGTCTTTGTATTTTGAATAAAGACAAAAATGGACTTTTTTCAATGATATACATTTCTCAACTGTAACATAGGGTGGGGGAAGTGGGTGGCGGAGTAGGGACCCTCGCTGACGCAGGCCAGTCTAGGTGGGGGGTTGCAGTTTTCAATTTTCTTTTTCTTGGGAGGGGGGAGGAACATTTGACTGTTGATTTCTTTTGAACTATTGAACTCCTGAGGATAGGGCGTTGAAGAGTTTTGATCCATTTTGAGCAAATGATTTTTTTTGGGGGGGGGGACTGTACGACTCTTGAATTTGTTTAAACTCTTGAGTTCCTGAGGATAGGGCGTACACTGTAAAAGTAAACTTGTCTCCAGACTCGTCAAAGTGACTATCATAAAACAAACGAGTCAAAAGTTGTCTAATCTATCAGATAACCATCCCACAAATAGAATCTGGAGCTGGCAAATGTCGGGTTTTGGGCTGGCACATGCCAAGTGGGTCTTCTATCTCCAGCTAGACAACCCACTTCCTTGTCACTTAGACAAGTTTTTGACTCGTTTATTTTATGACCGACACTTGGAAGAGTCTGGTGACAATTTTACTTTTTGAGTGTAGAAGATTGCTGTGCCTTAACCACACCAGATACTGATTGCTAATAATTTCCACAATTGAAGTTCTTTGAGGGGAAAGCATGAAAACTGACCAGTCCCTTTGCGTGTACTCTGGGACTGTATTGATTTTTCTGAGCTAGAACTTAGAAGAAAGCTTGGCTCACTGAGCAACTTGGGTTGGCTCACTAATATTTTTACTAGCTGGGGGAGGGGGGTGTAGCGGCTTGGTGGATTTTTCCAAACAGTAAATTTTCTCAGACCCCCACCCCATCAATTAGTAGAAAGTTATGTTCTAGAAGGAAAGCTAGCGGGTAAAAAAAACTTTGCGTGTCCACCACTACCCCACCACTACCTGTTTCACAATGACCAGTCCCTTTGCGTGTACTCTGGGTCTGTATTGATTTATCTACGATAGAAGGAAGTGTGCCTGCTTCCTGGTAGAATAGACTCACCCTGACATTGGAAGCATTCCAAGAACTGACATTCTATATTCTCCTTTATTAGAAATCAGTTTTTAAATTTAAAAACCTATAGTAAAAGTTTTGTATGCTTTGTGACCTCCTCTAGCCTGGCCCTAGTTAACACTTATGTCTCTGAGATAAAGTAAAAGATGCTGTGAGCTGCGTTAACATGATCCGACTTATTGACTCATCCTTCTTTTATCTGTTTCAGACTTTTTAGTTCCGGTTAATCGTAAACACCAAGGGGGTCATCATGGGGGCAGGAACAGGGATGGGAAGCTGCTGCGCCAAGACTATTCTGATCATCACAAACATCCTCTTTTTTGTAAGTATTTTATGTAACCAAGTTCATTATTCATGTTACTATTTAGTTAACTACTTATAGTGTTTTACTTTGCTATGTACATTGTTCGAGTATGTCATCATGGTACATTACGCCGACTGTAGAGGGTTGATACGCTCATGAAAGGTTGGTATGGAGCTCGTAAATGCAACAATTTAATCCTTTAAGGATACATGTCGCTAAAAGATTACATTTGTCGTCATGATGCACCAATGCAGGTATTGTCTCATACTCAAAAATGCAGGCCCAGTGAGCAACTCGCATTGGTGCATCATGCCGACACTTCGGGAGTGTCTCAACCCTGTAAGGTTGGCATGATGCTTGAATGCAGCCCTGGCGCATTACTCGCCAGGGCTGCATTCATGCATCACGAAGACCAACAGCATGATGCATTAAGGTCCTTAAAGGTTAATCACCAGCACTGCATTTGTGCATCATGATGGCAAATTTTGCATTTCACAAATATACTATCATCAAAGGGTTGCCACATAAAGTTAGCTTTACTTCTCATAGAAGTGATCATTTAAATATTACTCTTAAAGGAACATCTTTTATATAACCCTCTCCCCTTTTTCAAATTCTCACCATGTCAAAAAAATGAGATGTGATGTAAATGATATATCAACACCAGTTGATTAAAATAACAATTTCTCTCATTTTCTCCTTACAGTTGATAGGCCTTGCGTTCTTCGCTGCGGGTATCGCAATTAAATTTGCGAGTAAATACATCCAGCCCTACATAGACCAGGCACTGTCTGGTATCCCAAACATCGCCTCCAGCGCCGCTATCGCCAACCCCAATTCTTCCTCAGGTTGGTATTCATTTAAATAACTCGCATCTTGAATTCTTCAGGAGTGTCAACTAGGGCTTAGCCCTTTAAGGATCGCATATCGCTAAAGAGTGATATCTGGCATGTCAATCCTGCTATATGCCATCTACATGTTAATCAGTTTGTTGGTATATATGAAGTGAACCAAACTAAGCCTAAAACAATGAGGTCGGTACCAGTGACCAACTAGTGCCATTTCATATTATAGGGGAACTAAATAAGTTGACAATAATTGTTGTTAAAATGTTGATATTAGATGACTTATAATGACATGAATACTTTCAGGAGCTGTCACGATAGACATCAATGAGTTCCTGGGTGACTTTGCGATTGTCTTCATTGTGATGGGTGTGTTCATCATGGCGGTCGGCGTACTCGGTATGTGCGGTGCCTGCTGTACGAATAAATGTATGCTGATCACGGTAAGTAGCACTATTCTTAAAGATACATTATCAGCTAATTTTGGGTGATTTTTTATTTTCATTGTGTTTCCATATATCAAGTGCCTATAAGTATATATTGGAAATTTGGAGTCTGTTATTTCGCTTTAACCTGGGAATATGTCCATAATAGCATGTAATAGCCACTCAAAAAAAGTTGTTTGTCATCATCAAGGACTGGGAAGTATGATGGGGAAGGCTTTTTATTCACTCGAGGGCTAAAATGTATAGAATAATGTTATAATACAGTTTTTCATGACCAAAATTCACATTTTATTGTTTAAGAACGATTGATCTTTAAAGGTGGAGAAAAGTTATTTTATACCACTGCATTGTTGGCATTATTAGCTTTAATTTGATACCAAATATGCCAATATTTGTTCATTTTTATTATGGTTCTTATAAAAGAAATTGGCAAAAAAGAGAAGTTTTCCTCAAACCTGATTTTTTTGATGTGTGTGGTGAGGAGAAAGGGTGACTTTTTAGAAAAGTTGTTGAACATTTCTGACGCATGACCAACAAATACATGCATATAACCTCAAAACCCTGCATTTTAATATATACTATTTGAAAGATAATTGTACTGTGACTCTCCTGATTTAAGATTTCGCTAACATAGACATTACAGACAATGCTATGAGGATTCTGCTAAAGCCAATCTAAACACAACTTTATTATGAAAAAGTCACCCTTTCTTGCTGCATGGTTCTATAGCACTGTTCTGTTTTAGTGTTTCTCCATTGTTGTCTGAACCTCAGCCTAGAGACATTAGGGAGTGTTCATTTATTAGTTACAGGGGAGGGGTGTTGGTGTTTTTTTTGGGAGGGGAGGGCGTACAACTTTTTTGCGCCTTATTAAAGTTCAAAGGGTGGGGGGGGGGGGGCTAACATGTCTCCACACCTTTGGCGAAGAATGTTTGGACCTCTGCGCAAGATCTCACCATCCCCTGTAATTGATGAATGAACACTTCTCTAACCTTAATCAGAGGTGTCCATGTATACAGGGTACACCCCCGGGGGCCTTGTACACCTTCAATAGCTGGGTTTGCCTTAGTTAGGGTATACCTGAGGGGTTGGCAGGCCTTATCTAGTGTAAACTTGGTACCACTCCCCATAGTCTTTGTCTCTTTATTTGGGTGTCTTCCAGTTATACCCAACAGGACCCATAATTAAGCTCAATTTACACTTTGTACTTGCAAAGGTTTACCTGATTGTAGATCCCCAGAGAACTTCTGCAACCATTTAAGGACGACATGATTCTCAAAGTGTCAAATTTATTATGTCATCATGATGCACCAATGCAGCACTGATGAGTAACTTACCTATTCTGCCTTGGTGTATCATGCCAATGCCTTGGTATATCATACCAACCCTTCTCAAGTGTATCAGCCATGTTAGGTGGCTCGATGGATGGAAGCAGTACTAATAAGTTAGGCTTCATTCATGCATCCATGCTGTCAAAATGGTGTAGTGTATTAAAATACGGGGCTTTTGTAGATGTTCGGTTTTTAAGAAATCACTCTTTAATGAGACCAGCAAAAACAGTTCCTTCAGACATATTTTACAGGCATATCTAACTGAAAAAATCTGGAATTTGCTAAAAAATCCTGAAAATCGTACATCGCCCAAAAGTCTAACTCATTAGCTCGGGTATTCGGGCCTACACAAATTAGGTCGATTACCAATCTGCAGGAGTAAAGCCCAAAATCCACGGCGGCAGGAAGCTGCGTTAAAACGGTATCGCTGCCCTGCCACGCCAATTTCGCCCCTGTAACGCCGTGGACTTTGGCGTTACAGGCGCGAAAAAGGCGCGGCAGGGCGAAATAGCGGCGAAATAGTGGCGACAGAGGGGTGATACTGTTTTAACGCAGCTTCCTGCCGCCGTGGACTTTGGGCTTAAATGAATCACATTTTTTTCTCATTTTACACTCTGACTTTACAACTTGAATCTTTCTTAAACTTCAAAATGAAGTTCAAAGTTTTCAAATCTACATCTGATTTTTTTTGGTTCAATGAGCTCTAAACGAACTCTTTTATTTGACAAATAATACGTTCGAGACGTGGTAAACATTCATCAAAATTGAATACAAAAAATATATGTGTTACAAAATCGGTAGTAATATTGCTTGTACTCAGTTCGCTTGTTTACATAATTTGTATGCTACTCCAATAAAAAGCTCCAGTACATGATGAATAAACAGTAGATGAGGATGAATAAAGAATACACAGGTTTTGTTGCTTAATTTTGTTGGAAGATCGCATTGCTTTATGCGAAATGTTGTCAATAAAACTATTCAAAAATAAATGAACCATATACTTTTTGTATGTTGCAGTACGCCGTTATCCTCATTGTTCTCATAATCATTGAGGTGGCAGTGGTTGTAATCGTTGTGACTGGAGTGGTAAGTTATCAACTCTTAATTATACTTTATAACCACCTTTTCTCATGAATGTAATTATCCTTAGAAAAGTCAACAATTGAAATTGATGGTCACAAGTATTACTGGGATAGCAGAGTTAAGAATAATATTCGGAATATTTAATTTGAAATTACTGTACACATTTATTTTATCATGATTTTCAATGAGGAAAGTATTTAAAAATTTAAAAAAAAAGCAAAATCAAGTTATCATGTCATTAATTTAGCAATTGCAACAAATATAAAAAGCACCGTAAGCCACCTCGAAAAATAATAAGTGGTTATCGTGCGCACCATAGAAATAAGCTTTTGAGGACATTTTTAAAATGAACAACATGATAAATATTGGTATGTTTGGCACCAAATTAAAGCTGATACAGGCAGTAATGGAGTAGGATAGAAAAACCAAACATTTCCCCACCTTTAAATATCAATTTCTTGAAATGAGAAATTTTCTTTTGGCTGTGCCAATATCAGTAATTTTAAATTTACCCACTGTCACATAATATACTAGGTGCACTTGCGAAAGGATACGTTCCACAAACATTTCTGGGCAGTTATACACTTTGACCTTCTATTTCTAATTGTTTTTTCAAACTTCAAAACGAAAATGACTGAAATTTGAGTTTTCAAAATGTTTTTTGAGTTTTGATTTTGCACCTAAATTTGCAACTTTCTTTTTTTCAACTTTTTTTTCCAAACTTCATTTTGGCCCCTCTGTGCCTCCGTACTTAGGAGATATGCTCAGGTCTTAATGAATTTAGGAAGCTTGTACTGCTGATGCTCCTATGGGCGCTGCTGATCCAACTGTTCCGACCGTCTGAAGAGGGGGCCTTCTCCATATACGCCCATCTGTAGTCGCGCTTGGTAGTTATTCACACTTAACTCTGTCATCCTCAGATGTAGTGTTATCAGAGAAGTATGCAACATCTTTGGTATTATATTCTGGCACCTACCCAGTGAGCATTGCTTAATATAGGTCTCATCTGGGACCTAGGTAGGCTGACATAATTATGGGACCCACCATGTCTTTAAGGATATTTCAACTGGTGGCGGGATCCTGTGGAGATGTTCAGAACCTTTAGAAACACACTCCCCCCACCTGGTATACATTTTCAGAATCTTTATAAATTCACATACTCTCTCTGGTGTGTGTTGGTTTAGGGCTAATTTTGAAAACATTTTAGTAAGTTTCCCCAAGAGACCCATGAACCCTCGCCCCTCGCATTTAGAGCCAGGCACCCAACTGACTGAGCTAACCAGTCAAGTGTCAGCATGGTCTATTGATGAGATAGTCAATGGTTCATGACTATAGTTTAGAATGTCCCATTTGGATAATATGTTGGCTATTCATTGCCTAAGTTATCATGAAATTATAATGCTAACCCACTCTGATATTTTACTTACATCATGGATATGTCCCCAACCTTTGACTAAGTCTGGAGAGGAGTCCATACGCCATTCTTAATCATTAGGACAAAACTCTGTCATTTCCAATGTAGAGATACCCATTCTGTGGAAGGCTGCAGTATCAATATGGCCTATATGTACATATTTTGGTTGAGCATTGATTATATGTTGTAAATGCCATATAAGAAGTCTCAAAGGGTTTATATGCAGTTTTGAGATAGTCTGAATGATCTTTAATCTGAGCCCCCTAAGGGCTTGCCCATATTTTAAATGCCAAGATCCAGCTCAAGTCCACCCCCCTTTAAGATATCCCATACAAATTGTAATTCAAAAGGTACTTTTCTTTTTATAACAAACATGCCTGCATCTGATTTGAAATATTTGCAATACATTAAAAAAAAGATCGAGTTGCTTGGGAGAGCACTCCAAATCTTTTGCTGGTAGCATTGGCCAATGATGCCCTAAGCCCAGACCTGAGCTAGCCCAACTTGCCCAGATAAAACCCATACGGAGCCCATTGAGCAATGCTGCCTGGATAGGTATTTAAATATGTTTTTATCTAAATCTGTAACTTAACATGTGATTATTTTTTTCAGCTTGATTCCAAAATCAAGGACCAGCTGAAGGTTTTGGTGAACACAAAATACGGGGGTTTGGACACATTTGATGCAAATTCCCTTCTGCTTAACGTTATCATGTTACAGGTAAATAGTGTTCAAAATGATAACTTTCAAGTAGACATGAGCTAATCTTTAGAAAAAAAAAGGATCAAATAATATTTTAGAGCCTAAATTGGTGTCGTTGTACCTAGCGGTTGCCGTACAAAACATTTTAAATAGCCAATAAATATAAATTTTTGTCACCCCTCACTGCATTTTAACCCTTTAAGGACGGCATGATGCCTTAATGCATTATTCCTTGGTCGTCATGATGCGTGAATGCAGCCCTGGGGAGTGACTCACCAGCGATGCATTCAAGCATCATGCCAGCCATATGAGGTTGAGACACTCCCAAAGGGTCGGTATGATGCACCAATGCAGCCCGGCAAGTTACTCGCTGGGGCTGCATTGATGCATCATGACGACAAATGTCATCCTTTAGCAACATCCGTCCTCAAAGGGTTAAGCCTCGACCACACCAAGCCGTTTTGAGCAGATCCGACCCGACCGGACCCGACAATCGGATGGAATTTACCTGGCCGGTCTGATAAAGTCATGCATGCCAAACTCTTCTGATTGTTGAGTCGGGTCAAGTCGGATCACATTGGGTCGGGTGAAATTATTATATGCTGTGTCGATGCACACCAGTACTACCTTACTGTAAACATATTTTATTTCGTGCTGTGCATATTTTCGCTATTTTCACGGATACGAAAATACACGAAAACATGTCCAGCATGAATATTTAGTGTACCTACATGACTACTATATTCCAAATTTTCGAATTTAAATCAGCGCAAAATAGTACCTTATAGCCAATTCGTAAAAAATATATATGCGCGAAAATATATACGCTTACAGTAATTATATTTTGCCAACTTTCAGTTCAAATGCTGTGGCATCGATGGGTTTGCAGATTTCAACACTTCCACGAGCTGGAAGAGAACGCGCACCTTCAACGAAACTGTGGGAGGTGAGTCGTAGCAACCAATGATCGATTGATTGATTGATTGTTAGGTAGCTTAACGGCCAGTGGGCTCGTGGCCTTCCAAACTGCCATTAGGTTTAGCTTTTCACAAGTAAATGAAATTAGCTGAGACAGAGATTCTGCTCCAACACACTTACCCAAAGCAAGGGTTCTTCAACCTGTGACACCACATAGACATTTCTTGAGCATAATGTCTAGTAGCTATTTACCTTGTATATGTACACACCAGTTGCCTTTTTTTGTAGTTATACAGTACAATCTACTATGGATGTACAAATTATTGTAGGTGAACAGCATAGTCTGCTGTAAAGCTACAGTATAGCTAGTGTAAAACTACAGTAAATTCCTCTGTGTACCTACACACAACCCAAAATAATTTTTCTGATTCCAGAAATCTTGTTTGACAGACAAAAGACTAGTTTCAAGAAAATTTTCAGATTTTGTCTTTTCTCAATACAAGTTTATTTATCTTATTTGTCCGCCATTTCTTTTTGAAATGAGACAATTATTTTTGGCTGTGCAATTACAATTTACAATGCATATATAGTTTGCTATGAAATTAAAATTTCTAATCGTCTATTTCTTTTACAAGCTACGGCCTCTACACTAGTGTTTACGGTACTACAGTCAGATGACAGGGGGGGGGGGGGCTTCCATAAAGTATGTATGCGCCCAGTGGGGGGGGGGGGGGGGGGTCATGGTAAATGCATACAAAAGAGTAAATAAAAACAGGGGGGGGGGTCCACTGGTCCAGAGCCATTTTCCCATACTCTTTATGTACACATTTTAACTCTTTTTTTTTGTGAGAGAAATTGGGGCAATCAAAAACATTTTTCTTGTGGATAAAACTGACTTAAATACTTTTTATTTTGCATTGTAAACTATATCAATTGTTTTCACTTGAGACATAGCCATGGCTGTAGGGGAGGGGTACACCAGTGATCTTCAGTGTAAAAAAAGGGAGGGGGAGGAGGTCAGTTTTTAAATTGAGATTGTGCCTTGGGGGGGGGGGAGGGTCACCCGAATGCGTTCATAATGCAACATGGGGGCAGGGGATCTATTTCTGGGAGAAAAATGCGTATATACTTCATGGAAGCCCCCCAGGCAGCATTCCTGTTTTATAATAAACCCCTACAAGTCTACAAAATCTGATCATTTTTGATTAAAGTTTTACTTTCTATTGACAGGTGTTGACTATTCAATAACCAAGACGCTCGTGACGCCGATCGCCTGTTGTATCATGGACGCCAACTTCCCTAACGGTAAACCCATTGACAACAACTGTGGTTTCAGCCCCAACAGCACCAACAGCAACTACAACAAGGTGAGCCCTGAGCTTAATCCTTCAACCATTTACAGTCTCTGTGAAAACTTTTTCATTCCACAGGACATTCGGTCTTGCAAATGTTCAATGTTGCAGGACCGGGTACATTCAACAAGGACCGGATAGCCACATATCTGATGACTTTGTCCGTTAAAAAATAGATTTTATGGCCAAATCAGGATAGATTATTATAGTTTTACACAGTATATTGACACACATATTTCAGCTTTAAAGCCCAACTGAAATCTTCTAGTTCAGAAAAGCCTAATATGCGACTGGACATTCGGTCCTGCTACACTTGTGAATCTGCTGGACCGGTAGCATTTTAGAAGGACATTGCCACTGTCCTGCATGTTTTCGCAAAGTGCCCATGGTCGTCATGATACATGAATGCAGCCGTGCAAGCAACTTGCCAGGGCTACATTTATCTAATCACAACTAAAAGATTATCAAACACTTCTTACCATGTTAAGATAAATTTCATGTTTTTTGCAGGGATGTTTCCAAGAACTTTCCACCTTTGTGGTTGACAACTACAAGTGGCCAGTGATCGGTGCAGTGGGCGGAGTTATACTATTTGAGGTATGTTCATATTTCATGATGAGTTTGAATAATATATATTTTGCTCTTTTTATATAATTTTCCATGAAAAACTATGGAGCTGCTCTGTGATTTCTCTAAAATCTTTTTCTTTATATTTCCAGGTCATCCTGTCCATCCTCGCAATCGTAATCAGCAAGTCGTCAGACTCGAAAAATTCTGTCGAGTCCTTCTGAGGATGACGTCATACTGATACGTCACGAATGACGTCCTATTACTTATTGACCTTTTAAGGCCTGCTTAGTGGTTTAATGCCTTAACGTACCCTAGCGATAATAGTCTTGAATAAGCACCAGGCCTGAACTTCTCTTAACTAACACTAAAAGAGTTCCTTGAATCAGCGTCACTGCATTGTGGCGACTGGACATTTTAAAGCCTCTAGGAAAATCGATTTAGAGACAGCAGTACTACGTACCCAGTTATGGCTAGTGCATGGAAAGATGGGGTTCACCTGATATGGGTGAGTACCGTGACTGCGCCTTGTACCCTTTATCGGCATGATGCATGAAAGCAGCTCTGGCGAATAACCAATCACTGCTGCATTCATGCATCATGCTCACAAAGGCTATAATATACGGTAGTAAAGCAGCATGCCGTCCTTAAAGGGTTAATGAATACTATGACGTCATAGTGACAAATCATGACAAGAACTGACCAATCAGCAGCCAGCTAATTCAGAAAAGTCTGAAAAGTAGTTCCGGCATCCTTCCCAGCGGCCTCAGCGATGATTCACCGATTAGTCGCCGATTATTTGCTGGTTATTTGTCAGTTATTTGTCTGTAAGCGATCACGAGGGTGCCAGCTTAGCGGTTTAGACTGTTATTGATTTTATGTTTTTATTATCTGAAGACATACTGTTAATGTTGTTAATATTACGATGTATGATACTAACGATAAATCTTGATTTAAGAGAGATAATCTGGGAGAGTCATGTAGATATTACGTTTTATTCATATATGCTTTATCTCTATTTTAAATGCATATACACAATGTACTTGTTTTCATAGACCTACATTAGAGAAATTTAAAACTGTGACTATTGAAGGAAATGATTTATAAAGTTAAATTAACGAAGTATTTTAAATGCAAAATAACATGTGATACAATGTTTTGCCAATATGTAACCTCGCTGTGCAAGATAAATAAGAAGTGACCCATGGTTACTCTTTATAATAAGAATAGACATTTAGAAAAGAGGACTGTGCGCCTATATAGCAGATAATACAAATATATCTAAATGGAGGTCATGTATTTATCTACATATATGTACATTACAGGATTTGTTGCGATATATTATGATGAATGTACTAAATAATTTAAAGGTGACAATTTTGTACATCCAAAGTTACTGCCCTAATTTCGTTATATGTGGCATGTACCGGGAGACAGGGAACACTAAGACCCCTTTTCGAAGAGCATGTCACATGTGTGTGTAGATGGTTATTCATACCTTTATTTCGTAAGGTACAAGTACAGTGATACATGTGACATGGGACTTATTGACTTGAGGGAAAAGGTGAATATAGTGTATTGGACATGTATCATGGGAACTCGCGACATCGGGAAAGAAGTGGCATTTAATGTTTTATCATATTAGTATTGATACATATTTAAATAATGTATAAATTAATATATATCATAAATGACAACATATTCTCTTTCATACCAACTACATACATACTGCCAACCATTGTACTTGTCAAGCACAATATTACAGGTTTACTACTTTAATGCGTCTAGACTTCTGCCCTATAAGGTGGTTACCTATTTTGCGTCACAAGTAACCTGAGAGTAAAGTAGATTTACCCCCAAAACCTTGTTCTCGGTACCTTACATCATCCTTAAAATATATATGGATGGTCTACTTTCAAAAGGTAAGCAATCACCTTGAAATAGACATTTTTTGAATTCTATATGCGACATCTGACCCTCAGACATGAGGGGAAAAGTTAGTATTTCTCAAATCTGATCCACGACATGAAAGCTAGTGACTGAAACAAGGGGAAAATTACGACATTTCTTGAAGTCGATATGAGACCTAGTGACACAAGGGAAAAAACAACTAAATCCTCCATCCATAGCCTCAATATAAGAAGCGCTGATAGCATTACTCATAAAGTATTTTCATATTTCGATGAGAACAAAGGGTGAGCCTAATGATATATTATTGTTTTCCTGGTTATATTAAAATTTACAATAAGACTCTACTAATAAGCATAAAATATGTCATTTCGAATGCAATTTAATTCAGAGGCGGCGTTTTTTCTCATAAACACAAGCCAGAGCAATCCCTTTTGTTGCACAGAAAAAAAGTAAATCATATATTTTGTCCAAAATCCTGCGTTTCACAGAATTATACTTTTGACCATGCAGCTATAACCGTGTACTGTGATATTGTATTATACTTAACTGGGATACCTTGTAATATATACATGTATTTTAGCCTGTATCGATGTGTAGATTAGATAAATTCCTATATTAGATTACTTAGTTTAACACTTTAAGGGTCCCACAGTGCTGTATGTATTCATTAAAGGGTTAAGAATGTGAGCATACATAAATAATCTGTTCTATAAATCACATTGTGTAGAATAAAATAGTTTTGTTGTAAATAAACAAATCAATTTCGTCACATCAAATCTATTAAATGCTTTCATTGTTTATCATTCTGGTCTGTTGTCTATGAAATTATACATGATTGACTTTGATTATAAAGATGAATGAGAGCACATGCACTTTGCTCTACATTTTGAATACAATAATGGGAAAATAGGCTATTTTTTTCAATTTCTTGATTTTCAAATACAGTGTATATCATTTTCTAGGGGTTTCTAGTGAATAATGCCAAGCTAACTGAAATGCACCATAGCCACACAGAATAAACGTTTCTTGAAAAGGTTTTTATTGGTTATACGTAATTGTGATAGATCCCATATCCCACGTAGAAAGGCATACACGTATGAACATCACACAATTTATATGTTAGCCAGTTGATATCACAATCAAGTTTTAACGTTAAAAAATAAGTCTATGTATCACAGTTGTTTATCATGAGTAGTACATTACATTTTCAACTTGCAAAAAAAATTATATATCAGCAAAAAGAAATATCATGATAACATGGTAGCAAGTATATTGTTATATGGCTAGGTATTAAATGGGAAATTACATTTTATATCATATGACTCGAGACTGCTATTAACATCTGCATTGTAGATGCTACATCTAGCTTTCGATATCATTATTTAATAATAAGGTCAGAGTCACACTAAACCAGGCAAGTTGAAATAAGTTTTATAACCTGTTTTTGCAAGAACAATGAAAATAGTTACATTTATATCATATTTTAAGAAAGCATCAGGCAGATTACATGCATTATTTTGGCAATTAAATTTACCTTTTTACATTGATAGTGCACAGCAATTTTTACAATGGTGCTCATCTCATGCTCATCTAGGGTTCGGTGGGGTTTAATTGGAAGTGTGTTATATAATTATAACCTTCTCACACTTTATCTAAGGCCTAACAAAATAAGTTGTGTTCCGATGACCTGACTGACCCTATTTTATTGGCCTGACCTTAATAGTTTTACTTCTTTTTTCTTTTAACTCTTGAACTCTTTTCTCAAAGTCACACTAGGAACGTGGTGATAACAAAGGGGATAGACTGCTTAATGACCATTGAACCTATCCAATTCATCATTATTTGAGAGATATAAGTGGGATAAAATCATGTGTTTGTTTTCCCATTTTATCAGAACTATAGAGTGCACTGATACTGGTTCAATTATAGCTCTGGGGACGGAATATATGTAATAGATGCATACATTACATATACATGATTCATTCTGAAGCTCATCTCAAGAGAGCTCAAGATCCTAAAAATAAATGTAAAAAAAGAATTGACTGAACGGCCCAATATTTTTGGGCCATGTTACCGGAACACAACTAAATTTTTTTTCTAGGCCTTACATATTGCTCAACAACCATGTCATGTCAGGGTCAGTTCAGTATCAGTGCATTTCATTTCAGGTATTATCTAATGAAAAGATAAGACATTCTTTGTTAGAACCTGAAGCACTGAATATAAGACCATCAATATTCGACTGTCGTTGTTGTAGTTACAGTCGGGACCTTTTTCTCAGTGAAATAACCATAGCAACAACAAGCCAACACAACTAAACCAGCAATAGACAAAAGCATGCTCCCCAAGACAGCGCCAATATCATCACCAGAGTTTCTAAGGCTGGGTGTCTCTGAGTCGGTAAGGCCCCTCTCATTGCCATTAGGTACAGTGGTGGAGGTTGGTAGGTCAGTAGTGTCAGGTGGAGTGGTGAGAGCGTCATTGGGCAGGGTAAAGGTACTGAGGGTACTGACTTCTTCAGCTGTGTGGTCCCTCTCCCCCAGATTGCCTATTGTAGGTAGGGCCCTCTGGTAGGGCCTATCCTTATGATTGAGATGGACATCATCAGGGGAATTTTCTTGGTTAGGTATGGTATTCCGCCTGCTGAGAATCTCTCCTCTTTTCCTCCTCCCTAAGGCATCGCTTCTGTTAACTGCTGACGCCAGCAGAATGATGCCGATGGTGAGCAACAGGTGCCAGCTGTGTCCCTTCATATTGGTACCTGAGGGACAAAATACAACCAAAAGGGAGTGGTCGATTATTAATTACAGGAAAGCGGGTAGCCTCCCCCCTCAAGCGCCCAGGGAATATTTTGCACCCCCCTCGCCAAAAGGTACTGAAAAATGTTTGCCCCGCGGGGCACCAAATAAATTCCAACCCCTTTTTTCGAGGAGAGGGCCCAAAACGATTTTGGTGCGCTTATAGGAATTGTCCTACTCCCCATTGTTAAAAAAATGACCTGATCTGGACTTTAAATTGCCTAACAATCAATCAATCAAGTGGGTCAATACTGGCCAATTGCTATGTTGCTTAGGTCACTCGTTCTTTCCGTTTTGAATTCGCCATAAATAAGGTATTGTAATATTTTTTTCAATATCAAAAATAGAAAAAAGTTGTTCAGCTTCTACAGATGAATTGCCAAAATTCTGAGGCTTAATGGTGACTTTCCTTTGCCACTATTTGGATAGAATGTCACTCATCTTTGACTTATCCATCATTTGAAATCTGAATGGATGACATTCTATAGGGCAAATCATTGGCAATGGAATACCCTCTTAAAATGTCAATGTCTGACATTATGAAGACTTAACCGCCATTAATATACATGTACATATCGGGGATAACACATACAACTCTATATTATCGCAGATTATCATCAAGCACGATGCATGTCTAGACTTAACTAATACCTACAACCACCACCAGTGGCATTCTGCTACTGCTTAGGTATAAAGGAGCATATACTGCAGACGACCCCAGTGCTGGTTAGAGTCTGAGAGCTATATTGGGTAGTACTACAGTGGTGTTAACATCTACACTGTATGTATGTACAATAAACCCAAACTACACACCGTATTGCCAACTGTATTTGTCACTTATTGTCATGCATATGGCTGTGTCTCACGACCTTGAGCCAATGTTTTTGTCTCTGACTGGGTGCGGTCTCTGACTGGGTGCGGTCTCTGACTGGGTGCGGTCTCTGACCAGGCGTCAGAAAAAAGGTGTTTTAAAAAGAACTATGGTTGGATACGAGTCCCTTGTCTCCACTATTGGCGAGGTTGTTCGCGCGCGCCAATCCATGTTTCCCGGTATGGGGCGCCCCCTAGGTTCTGTCGCTATGCTGCTTGTGTACGTTGGTTACCACCTTTGTTTATGCCAGAGCGCCGCCCGGAGAGATGGGTCAGCTCACTGCTCGCTTTGATCGTCATTTATATATTGCGAAATTAATTTCCAATACTCATATATATAAGGATTAGTAAAAACGTTATGGCGGTTGTTATATAATTATAATTATAATTAGCCTCCTGCTGTTGGTATTTTGACCTTATCAAGCCAAGCCGGTCAGAGACGGCACCTGGTCAGAGACGGCACATCGTGAGACACAGCCATATTGCGGTTGTACATCACACACGCTATTACTAGCTAATGATGGTCCGATACGACAAATGTAATGTTCTTTTCTTTTACGAAACGGGTCGGAAGTCACACTTTAAAGAGCCTAGATATGGGTTGTTTAAGTAGTATAGGGTGGAAAAAATATAATCTTTGAATAATCAGTTTTTGACATTTAAAAAGTTGTATTCTGGAATACTAAGTTACAAACCAAATTTAACTCTCATTATTCCAAAGATTTATACTTGTATTGTATAATATAGTTAAAATCTAATTTAAATGTTAATTATCTCAGTTTAATTAATTTCCATCTAATTCAATAAAAAGGTATCAGAAGTATCACCAAAGGGTCAAAACTGGTCAATATACTACATGTCACAAACCAAATTAAAGCTCTTGATGAACTGTAAATGAATATGACAATATCATAACATTCCTAATATGCGACTTCCGACCCATTTCGTTAAAACGGGTTACAAATATGTACGTAAGGCAGTCAGGTTACCAGGTGCGTCATGTTATCAGAGTGGAGACACCTTATCAGTGTGAGTGGCCAATAGGTGTTAAGGTATACAGTAGAATTTATAACTTTAATCTAAAATCGTGACAACCATTTATCTAAAAACGTAAAGCTTGTGTCTATGCAAAACTGATATACAGCCATTCACATGTACCAGGAAGTAATGTGATTCTATGCCTGCCACTAGTGTTTAGAAGTTAAACACTTAGTTAAACACCTTTTTGTCCCAGGTTTTTAACCACTTTTTTTGACACGTTTAAATAAATGGTGTTTAAAATTAAATGCGTTCAAATTTATACATGTTTAAATTCTAAACACTTAAACACCTGATGTTTAGGTGTTTAATTCACAAGTGTTTAACATGTTTTCAAAAGCTAAACACTTAGTCCCTCAGTGCTTAGGTGTTAAACTGGAAATTTTAAATGCTATACACTTAATTGGGTGACTCCAGGACCGAAATAAGGTGATCATGTATATCATGTCTTAAACTACATAACAGCAATTAAAACTTTGATTTACACACTGGGAGAACAGATATCTTTAGGTATACCAAGAATGGATTCCCCCCGAAAAATAGTTTTTGAGTAATAGCCCTTTTAAAAATATGTAAATTTCAACCACATACTCTCAACTTTATCCTACTTCACTCAAAATGGTTCAATTAATTGTCAAAATCATTCTACAATGTCCTGATGGTATGTTCTTTAGAAAATATTGACCATTAGGATCAATTATTGAACCTACTTGGCACAGTACTGGCCTAACAATCTGCTATTTCACATTATTTCGGTCCCAGAGTCACCCAGGTGACTCCAGGACCAAAATAAAATATTGCATAAATGTAGGTTAAATTAGTGGAATCATCAGATTTCTCATTTAGATCATTAGAAGGGGTAGGTGGGAAGCAGGGGCACTAAAGATAACCAAAATATATTGGATATTAACAAATCTTGCAGGTTTTACTATTATCAGCGAGGAGAGTGACTCCGAGACCAAAATAAGAGGGCAACTCCCAGACCGAAATAATGTATCACAATACATACATGGCTCACTCTCACCAGATCGATGCAACTATTATTTGGCCGTACATGATCGGTGGCCGTACATGATCGGTGGCCGTACTTGATCGGTGACGTACATGATCGTTGATGTACATGATCGGTGACGTACATGATCGGTGATTATTGACTGCCCCAGCCTTTCTGATCATCATAAAACATAAGTAAACCTTACCAAGGTGTACATATGATGTGTGGCTTGACATGTAAAATGTTAGACATGTGTATATTCGACTAGTAAGAGAATTTTACTTGACATTACAATACCGATCATGTACGTCATGTGACGTACACGATCGGTGACGCACATGATCGGTGATTATTGACTGCCCTACCCTTTCTGAACAAGGTAAAACATAAATAAACCTTACCTAGGTATACATATGATGTGTGTCTTGACATGTAAGATGTTAGACATGTGTAAATGCGACTAGTAAGAGCATTTTACATGAAATTTCAATACCGATCATGTACGTCATGTGACATACATGATTGGCCATTATCTTCTGACTGCCTTAATTACTCTTTCTGACCATGTTCAAAACATAAATCAATCATAGCAAGCTGTACATATGATGTAGGTCTAAATATGTATAATCATAGACATGTGAAGCAGTGGGTAATGTGAAAGTTTTACATGACATTCCAGACCGATCATGTACGTCATGTGACATACATGATCGGTTGCACATTGAGCCCCCCCCCCTTTGGCCCCTATAAATATTTTGAGAGTTTTTTTTTTCTAGTAAACTCCCCAAAGATACCTTACAGCCTGTAGGTATGGTTAGATGAGTTAAATATCGTAGTGCAGGGGGTAATAGGTCGATTTTGTACTCTGCCGATCATGTACGGCCGCCGATCATGTACGGCCATTTTTCACTTGCATTGGTTTGGTGAGAGTGAGCCATATGCTCCTGGAGGCTAGAATATTTTTTTTCTTTTTTTTCTTTTTTTTTTCTGGTAAAAGACACAATCGTTACCTCACGATCTAGGGTACAAGGGATGCTGTTTGGTTCTTCTTTATTTACTGTATAGGGGTATCAAAATGAAAGGACTTTTGAGAATTTTGTTGGCAATACACACTTCAATGGCTATGGAGAAAAAAAGATAGTACATATCAAGTGAAAACCTTATGAATCGATTGACTATACCATAGGCGGAATAGAAAATGATTTTTGGGATGGGCTGTTGTTTCCTCATTAGACATGGAGACATGTAAAACATGTTATTTTTAGCTTTTTTGATGTTTTTAGTTTTTTTTAAGGCTTTGGAGGACCAGAAATGTTTGACCAATACACAAATAAAGGGAAATTTCCGAAAGTTTAGGATGTGCTGACAACTCGAGAGTTGGTGCCATATATGAGTTGAGTTTGAGTTTAAATAGCCTTTATTTTCGTCATTTCATCACAACAGTTACATTTGCAGGTGTCCATTATATACTTCAAAAATAAGGCAGGCTGCATTTAGGATTATTCATCCCATTTACACCAATACATTTAACCTTTCATAGCTGCTTGTATGATAAATATTAGTACAAAAATAGCTTATTTACTAGGGTATCAGGTTTTCACAATTACCTGTCATTTGTACGATTTCCAGGTGCAACATTAGATAAACTAAATATTTCTTGCATTGGGAAAAGAGGAAAGTAAACAATCTAATACTCCCTGGTGGCAATTATTAAGAATTGCGACGAGGGAAATATTCAAACACGTTTTCCGACAGTAAGTTGAGGAACTACAGGGGGGAGTAGTATAGTATGTATCGGAACGGGACTATAGTTAAGTACTGTTTATTACTCAATCGACCTGCAGCCAATCAGAGGCCTCCATTTGGTCACGTGACCGGAAGTGACCTACTTAGGGGATTAGTGGTGAGGTCACGTGACCTAGTTAGCCAATCAGAGGCCGCCATTTGGTCACGTGACCGGAAGTGAGGTCATATGACCTACTTATGGACCGGAAGTGACGTCATATGACCTACTTAGGGGACCGGAAGTGACCTACTTTAGGATCACGTGACCGGAAGTGACCTGATGAGTCACGTGACCGGAAGTGACGTCACATGACCTAATGGCCAACCGGAAGTGAGTGACCTGATTGAGGATCACGTGACCGGAAGTGACCTGATTGATCACGTGACCAGAAGAAGAAGTGACGTCACGCGACTTAATGAAGAGATGAGCGTCTTTAAGGGGTCACGGGCTTTAAAATGTGATATCTTTTTTTTTTGGAGGAGGAGGAGGAGGAGGAGGAGGAGGAGGAGAAGGAGAGGAGGAGGCGAGTCTCTTATTTTTTTCGGTAAACTAATAAAAAACACTACGATATAAGTTTTTTTTTTTTTTTTTTCATTTTTTATTGTTTTACGAGCGACTGGAAGTGACTTATTGAACTAGGTAGAAGCGTTCTTTAGAGTGTATAAGGGGGGGAGGGGAGGGGAGGGGGGGGAGGGGGGCCCCTTTAAGATGCATGGGGAGGGGGGCGCTTTTAGGATGCATGGGGCGGGTGGTGGGGGGGGAGGGGGGGAGGGGGGAGGGGGGCACTCTAGGGGGGTGGGGGAGCACTCTAAGGGGCGTTTGTCTCTTTTAAGAAAAAAAGAAAAGAAAAAGATTTCAATCGAGAGACACGCTTCTTCCTCTCGAGAGGAAGAAGCGTGTCTCTTCGTTTTTTTTTTGTTTATCACGTGCTTCGATGAGGCGATCAGCTGCGACTGGAGGAAGTGACACTTTAAGAGGGCGCGCTTCTTAATTGTTATGATATTATTTTTTTTTTACTTACTAATAAAGAAGACGTATGAAAATAAAACACAACAATTCACATGTCCGTCGTTCTCGTTGTTTCTTGCTTGATAAAGTCAAGTAATATCGTGATGCCGAGGTCAAACTTTCCCATGTCCTCAGTCAACACTCGAAGGAGTTCAAAAGGTGTACCGCCGGCACCGTCAGCTTCATCTTGCCACATTTTCAACACTCGGAAGGCCCACTCAGCGGGACTTCCTCCGTATTCGCATTCTTCAGCGATCTTATCTAACCTCTCAGGCGACAATTTTAAATGGTCCCCCACCTCTTTCCACCTGCTACCTAGACGTCTGCCGAGGGTGCCCAAGTGCTTATGCATCGCGCGCGAGTCGGGGTTTTCGAAATCCAACCCCTGTCTGTGGAGAAGGGACATCCACTGAGCCAACAGTTCCACGCGTCTAATGCGGGTGAAGACGCGACCGAGCTCTCCCCATCTATGACGATGCGGGGTTTCACCCCACCAGACTCGGAACATCGCCGTACACAGCTCCTCCGGTGTCTTGACACTGCGCTCTACTAGAGCATCCATACGGGCGGCGGTAACTTTTAAGCTACTGCCCAACTCTCTCCAACAGCCGCTCAACTCTTTACCTAGTTGACGAAGCAAGGCGTCGCTATAGGCTAACCGCCGCTGTCCTACCTCTCTGTTCTCCCCATCGGTCTGCCTCGCGCGTCTCACGTCGTCAAGCCGCATTAACTTTTTTTCAGGTGGACAAGGCGGTGAAGGCGAGCTTGAAAGTGGAATAGCTTGAGCCATCTCGTCTCGTCTTAGCGGCGGCAGCGGCGGCAGCGGCGGTAGCGGCGGCGGCGGCGGCGGTGGTGGCGGCGGCGGTGGTAGTAGACGTTACTGTGGTCAGAGGCGATATGTTTTTTTTCCAACAGAAATCAGAGCTTTTTATACAGAGGGAGTTTAATCCCATTTCCAACAGCACTCCAGCTGTGTAGCGACCTGTCCGCATGACGCTTTTTCAGCCGCTCCGCTCCTTAAGAGCTTAGATGACGAGGGGTGTGTCATCGCTATCCGTGGAGACCAGCTGAAAACGGTGTTTCTTCCTCATCCATTAGCCTTACCTCCTACCCCCTACCTGAGGACGTCTCCCTCCCTCTGACATTCATTGTAACAAACGTCAGAGGTCAGGTGAAAATCGGATTTTTTTCATGCACAGCCTTAGTCAGCTGTCACCCCTCCCTATTGAACTAGCCGGCCGCCGCCGCCTAGCCGGCCCAGTCTACTCACCACGGCAGGAGGTGGTGATTTTTGTCTTACACTTAAGTCGCTCACCACATGCACACGCCTCTACTCACAGACAGACACGTTCGTCTTAGGGGGGTCCTGCTTCACGCCACACGCCTCCTGTAGTTTTTTTTTGTATACACACTCTAAGCTCATCACCGTTAATCCTTTATACAGCTAACGCGCGCTGAATGGCTGAACAGGGTGGTAAGTGGCTTAGCTCATGACAGTGGATCCCTCAAAAAAGGGATCCAGCTGAAAACGTCATACCTTATGTCTTTGTGAATGGCCGCCGGTCAGTCGACGGCAGCAACCGCTTAATCCTTTATACAGCTAATGCGCGTTGAATTGCTGAACAGGGTGTTAAGCGGCTTAGCTCATGACAGTCGATCTCTCAAAAGGGGGGAAAGGGATCCAGCTGAAAACGTCATGCCTTATGTCTTTTGTTTCTCTTTGTGAATGGCCGCCGGCCAGCCGGCGGCAGCTGAACAGGGTCAGTAAGTAGCTTAGCTCTAGAAGCGAGAAGGCGTATATAAGGGGTCTGGAAACCTCCATTCACTCACTCATTCTTTTGCTGCTCTCTACAGTCACCACCATGAGCAAAAGACAACTTCTAGCGTCGTTCAAGAACAAGAAGACTACGCGGAACAGCGCTCGTTTAGCGTCAGTGCCTCCTCTTGCTACTGAACATGAGACTACCGCCGCAGCCGCTTGGTCTTATCACCCTCCCGCTGTAGCGAGCGCTCGCGGCAGTAGTAGTAGTAGTAGCAGTAGTAGTAGCAGTAGTAGTACTAGTAGTAGTAGTAGTAGTAGTAGTACTACTGGTAGTAGTCGTCGTGCTAGCGACGTTGTTACACTCGCGACGGTACACGTTGCTGCTAAGCGCGCTGCCGCTGCTACTGCCGCCCCGCCTGCTGCGGCTGCTGCTGCTGCTGCTGCTGCACCTGCTACCGCTGCGCCTGCTACTGCTGCGCCTGCTGAGGCTGCTGCGCCTGCTACTGTTGCGTCTGCTGCTGCGCCTGCTGCTGCTGCTGCTGCTTCTGCTGCACCTGCTGCTACCGCTACTACTACTGACGACAACGCTCCTGGCACAGCGCAGTACTGGCAACCGGGTTTTTACCTCCCCACTACTGTTGATGACTTTGATGACCTGCCGCACGTTGCACAGCCCCTCTCCTCCACCACTACATCGACTGACGCCCTCGACGCCGCTCGCGCTGAGAGTGACAGCTATTCGGACACTCAGCCCCTAAACCGAGAAGAAGAGGAGGAGGAGCAGCAACAGGGTGAGACAGAGAACGACGCTGACGACGAGGCGTACGAACAACCCGAAGGGAAAGGGGTGGGCGGTACGTTTTTCGGCTTCCCTCTTCGACCTTTCGACCTCACTTCCTCCACTAGTAGCGTCCCGTCTGGTCCGTGGCGACTGCCCTCACCGCCACCTTACGAGGGCGGCGGCGCTTCATCTTCTACCGCTACACTCAGCACCGACGGCGTGTGGCTGCGCAGTTCCAACAACGAGGCCTCGGATACCACCAGCGCTGACGCTGCTCCTGCTATCGGTTCTGCTGCTGATTCAGCTCACGCTGATGGTGTTACTCATCCTGCGGGTGTGAAACGTTCTAAGGTGAGTTCCAGAACAACAAGGCCTAGTAAGAAGAGAAAAATACAAGAAAAAGAACGAGATGGACGAGAAGAAGCAGAGAAAACCTTCTCCCGTCCTCTCGGGTTAGAGTTCTGCTTAGACGGAGCTTTGACGCTGGAGATCTGGGAGGACGTGGCTAGACTGTCTAGGAGGCCGCGCTACACAAAAGACGGCCAGGTGAAAGAGGCGTCTCTGACCAGAAGCAAGCGAGTGCACTTCACGGCCGACGCGCTGCGCGAGCTCATAGCACGCATCGCCGATATCCGCGCAGTGGTGCGCATACGCGACACAGCGGCCGCGCAAGGAAAACCTAATCACACCCCCTGGTTCGCAGTGCTGGATGAGGAGAGCGAAGTGTACGCAGCTGTGAGCTACTACAGCGGTAAGAACCTCGTCCACGTGCGCAAGTACGAAGGTCCTGACAAAAAACCCACACAGCAGGGAGTGACGCTGTCCGCCAGAGCGCTCAAAGAGTTGGATGACAAAACAGAGATCATTCTGAAATATCTCGGCATAGATTCGGAATGAGAGACGCTCAACGCTCACGCGCGCACACACACACACACACAGCGTTTGACGTACGCTGTATGAGACAGACAGACGGATACACAGACAGCAGACAGAAAGATAAATAGATAGATAGATAGACAGATAGATTGATAGATAGATAGATAGTTAGACGGCTAAGTAGTTGGTAACTGAGTGAAAAAAAAAACATGACACAGTACGTATGCGAAAAGTGTTTCAAAATGTTTAAAAGACCGTACAACCACGAGAGACACGTAGAAAATTGTAGAGTAGTACCTAAGTTTTGCCCTCTATGCGGCGAAGGCGATTGCCGAAAGATCGCCTGTCGACGCGAATCTCTGGACGGGGTGACCGTCCCTCCGCGCATATGTGCTGTACCGAACGGGGAGGAAACGTTCACGGCGAATTGGCCTGCGATACAAACGGGCGTCAGGATGCACGGGACTCGCGTGAGTGTAACAAACTTCAGGCTACCAACCGGCGAGTTGAGTGACGCTGTAGATACTATGCGTCGCATTCACTTGACACAAAGATTCAGATACAAAGTGGGTTTCTCGGTAGGCTTACTCTTACAACACAGAGAAGACAAGAGCAAACTGCGCTACTTTCACGCCTCCCAGAACAACGCAACTCTCATACAACCGCTCCCTACTATAACTAATTCAGAAACTTTGGAAGAGCTCCTCTCAAAGATGGAAAACACCGTCGCTTGCGAGGAAGTACGGAAACTTTGCGACGCTGACACCAAGTGGCACGTTCTTTTTCCTACCAATTTGAACATTTGCGTTTACATGGGACCGGGGGAATTCCCCATAGGCGGTAGGATCACTCAGGCCGGTCGAGTTGGAAAGAGAAGCGGCGTGTTAGATTTTCCCAACAAGGACAACCTCTGCATCTTCCGCTGCATTTCCTTTCACTTATACAACACCAGCAAGCGCGCTTCAGATTTGTTACGTCAGTTCTGTCCCGCTGCCACACCTGAATCCTTTCCGGGTCTGAACATCCGCGACTTACCCGCGTTAGAGAACTTGTTTGACGTACAGATAGCGGTTTACACCGCGTCGCGTCAAGTGCCGGGGCGGAAGTTGAGAAGACGCGTTACTCTGATCAGACCGCCTTCCAGAACTCTGGCCGCCCGAGGTAAAGTCAACCTACACCTGACGGCGAAAGGCGGTTTGCACGTCTCTCTCGTCACGGACTTCAACGCGTACGCGGGCATATACGAATGTTGCAAGTGTAAGGCGGCGTTCACCACCGAGTTCTTGCTGAAGAGACACAGGAACCAGCTTTCCTCTTGCCGACAAGTCAAGTTGCGCTACGTAGGTGGCATCTACCAAAATTCGAGAACGATTTTCGAAGCGCTAGCAGACTTCTCCATTTTTCCCCCCGACGGACATTCCGGAATCTACCCTTACAAGATCGCCTTCGATTTCGAGGCTTTCTTCAGACCGTGCAAAGAACCGTCGACGGAACACGTGTCCCTGCTGTGGGATCACGTCCCTTTGTCGGCTAGCGTCGCATCCGACTTTCCGGGGTGGGAGGGGCCCGTCTGCTTCGTCAGAGAATCCGACGCAGATTCCGACCCCTTGTTGGACCGAGTTTTAAATCACATAAACGAGAACGCCAAAGTCATCGGAGAAGCTGTGCTAGAACTTTACCGACCGACCTTAGCGAAGTTAGATGCGGCGATAGGTGAAGCTCTCCTGCTGGAGGAGGCGACGTTCACCCCTTCTCCAGGCGGCTTCGCTGCGGCTCAGACCAGACACCCGTTAGTTCAACTGAAGAAGCGTCTTCTGAGATACATCCGTCAAGCTCCAGTCGTGGGCTTCAACTCGGGGCGTTACGACTTGAACCTGATCAAAATACGCCTTCACTCGTTCTTCGCCTCCGGAGACCGAAGAAACCAAGAATTCAGCGTCATAAAGAGAAGCAATCAATACTTGGCGGTTTACACACAGCACACGGTTTTCTTGGACGTAGTCAACTATTTGGCACCCGGTTACAACTACGCGACCTATTTGCGAGCTTTCACCAGGAACGAAGAGAAAGGTCACTTTCCTTACGAATGGATGACGTCTACCAGGAAACTGGCAAACAGAACGCTGCCACCGAGATCGGCTTTCGACAGCGAGCTGACGGGCGTCAAAATGTCCGAATCCGACTACGCCGCATGTCAGAAAGTTTGGTCCGACGAGAAGATGCAAACTATGGAAGACTACTTGATCCACTACAACAACAAAGACGTCAAACCTTTCATAGAAGCTCTGAAAAATCACGCTAAATTTTTCCAAGATCGCGGCATTGACATGTTGAAAGACGGAGTTTCTCTCGCTGGTTTGACTTTACGGTTCCTCTTCCAAAACCTAGAAGACGCGTTCACAACGTTCCCCCAGTTCGACGCCGTCCTCCACGCTCTGATCAAAGAAAATCTAGTCGGCGGTCCTTCCATCATCTTCCATAGATTTCACGAGAAGGGCACCACGCGGATAAGGGAGCACAAGTACGGCGAAGAAGCGAGACCGTGCCAACACATCCTAGGACTAGACGCTAACTCTCTGTACTTGCGCTGCATGAGCGAAGCGCACTGCACGGGCTATTACGCGGTGAGACGGCCCGAGACCGAGTTCAAGCCCGAAATTAGGCAAAGAAACTCTCACAGCGCTTTGGAGTGGTTACGCTTCGTAGAGCACGACCGCGACGTGAAGCTGCGCCATGCTTTGAACGGCGGCGAGATGGTTGTAGGCTGTCGGAGAATTCGCGTGGACGGGTTTCACGCGGCCTCTAATACGGTTTTCCAGTTTCACGGGTGTTGGTTCCACGCTCACGAGTGCATACCGTCGCACCGATATCAGTGCGCTTCACTGAGAGAGGAGAGACGCGACAGAACGACCAGAGTAAGCGCTTACTTGAAAGCGCTAGGTCACAAGCTGGTCGTCGTGTGGGAGTGCGAATGGCGAGAGATGAAGCGTCGAGATGAGCGGGTCAAGGCCTCCCAACAACGCTGGAAGGTTGACGCTTTGAAAGTGTCTCGAAACGCGATGAGCGAGAGCGACATCCTTTCCGCTGTGAAAGAGGAGAAAATGTTCGGTTTAGTTCAAGTGGACATCACTACGCCGCCTCACCTACGAGACTACTTCGAAGAAATGACCCCCGTTTTCAAGAACGCGACCGTTTCAAAATCGGACATAGGCCCTCACATGTCAGACTTTGCGCAGGAAGAAAAGCTGTTGAACACGCCTCAGAGATGTCTGATAGGGAGTTACCACGGAAAAAATATTCTCTTGGGAACGCCGCTTCTCAAGTGGTATTTAGAGCACGGTTTGATAGTCACCAAAGTGCAGCTGGTGGTAGAATACCTACCTAAACGCTCCTTTGCCGGTTTCGCGGACGAAGTAACGGCGGCGCGAAGACGTGGCGACGTGAACGAGAACGAGAAAATTCTGTCAGACTGTTACAAGTTAATGGGAAACGCTACGTACGGTAAAACAATCTGCAACAAAGAAAAACACACGGCGGTGAGATACACTGACAGTCGGAAGTTCGAACTATTGGCCAATTCGTGGCGCTTCAAAAAGGCGTCCGAGTTGAGTTCCGATCTGTTTGAAGTCGAACTACAACCGAAAACAGTCAACAACAACCTCCCTATTCAAATAGGGTTCATGGTATACCAGTACGCGAAGTTGAAAATGTTAGAGTTCACATACGACTTCTTGGATAGATTCGTCGATCGGCGCGATTATGCCCTTTGTCAAATGGACACCGACAGTCTTTACATGGCTCTCAGCGGTGACACGTTGGATGACCTAGTCAAACCTCGCCTGAGAGAGACGTACTTCAGAGAGAAACGAAAGTGGCTTCCGACAGCGGTGTGCGACGATCACTTAGAGCTTTTCGTGAAGACAAAAACGGAAAGAGTGCGAGAATGGTGTCCGCCGCCCGGCGGATGTTGTGAGAGACGGTACCTTCACGATCTGAGAACTTCGGGGCTTATGAAAGCGGAGTGGGAAGGTGACGGGATCCTAAGTCTCAACCCTAAGACTTACATTTGCTACGATCGAGTCAGCGACACCGGTGAAAGAAAATCCAAAAAATGGAGTGCAAAAGGCGTACAGAAGAAACAAAACCCTCAGGAACCAGACGACTTCTTGGATGTTCTTCGCCAACGAAAAACTCTCATTGCTGTAAATAGAAACTTCAAAGTGGTGCGAAACAAAATGGTCACCTACACCATAGAGAAAGACGGCGTGCGCTACTTGTATTATAAGCGTCGCGTGCATTCTGACGGTGTGACAACGAGTCCTTTAGAGATATGAAAAAAAAAAAAATAAGCGTGTGCATCTTTTCAAAAAAATAGAGTGTTTATCAAGATTGAAAAAAAAATAAATAAAAAAAATAAAATAAAATATTGTTGTGTTTTTATTTTCATACGTCTTCTTTTACTAGTAAGTCGCGCAGTCTCTTAAAGCGTCACTCATGTGACGACGTCGCTTCCAGTCACGTGATCCTAAAGACCCTCACTTCCTAAACAAAAAAACTTCTTCTTCCGCTCACGTGATCAATCAAGTCACTTCCGGTCACGTGATCTTCAATGAGGTCACTCACTTCCGGTCGGCCATTAGGTCATGTGACGTCACTTCCGCTCACGTGACTCACCAGGTCACTTCCGGTCACGTGATCTAAATTAGGTCATATGACGTCACTTCCGGTCCCCTAAGTAGGTCAGTAGGTTACCCAGAATGCACCACTAATCCCCCTAAGTAGGTCACTTCCGGTCACGTGACCAAATGGTGGCCTCTGATTGGCTGCAGGGTTACCCAGAATGCACCACTAATCCCCTAAGTAGGTCACTTCCGGTCACGTGACCAAATGGAGGCCTCTGATTGGCTGCATGTCGATTGAGTAATAAACAGCACTTAACTATAGTCCCGTTCCGATACATACTATACTACTGGGGGGTCTTGTGGGAGCTGAAAGACTTATATATATATATATATATATATATATATATATATATATATATATATATATATATATATATATATATATATATAGTTATGAAGGATAGCCATAAAGCAGCCTAGATCCATTGGTGCATTATCATATGATTTTGACGACAAATGTCATCTATTTATAACCTAGCTTTAGTCACTTCGAGCACAACACTCTTTCAAATCACTGTAGGCCTACTACTTCAAAGACCAGGCTATGTGGTATCATTTCTGTCACTCACCACTTGTTGGTTGAAGCCTGCCTCAGAACCCTTCCCCAGATGACCTCCGCTGTGTCTTTTGCAAAGAACTCGGCGGTTGTGTTGTGGAAACGCGAGGTAGACATCAGGTGACTTGTCTTATCTTAATGAGCTACGTGACAACGTGTAGATCTTCAGGAAATTAGCGCCAATTTATTGGGACAAGTCCAAGCATGCAGGGAAATGCTACTCATTAAGCCACTCCAAAACAAAGCTGGTTTCTCATGATCCTGTGTATGCATGTGATAGATTTTTTCCCACTTTCACATACATTTTTATAAAATAGCATGATAAAATGTTGACAAATATAGACAACTAATGATGAATGGGCTGCTATAGGTATGGAGTGTTTGTGTTCCTGGCTGAGTCTCTCCCAAAGCAGCATACACTGAAAACCTTGGCATATCTAAAGCTCATCACTACTGATGAGTTCGAGTCACCATACCCAGTTGACATAAAATCATCAAATTGATGATCCAAAATCATCATTGTGATTACAATATTGGCCACTAGGAGACTCTACTATACCATAATGGAATTCGCTCTGTAGGAATTTCTTTACGCACCAATATATAGGCATAACCTCTAGGTTCACAGATGATCGGGCATTTGAACACTTGCCGATGCTCGTTCAGTGTTTCGACAGAATCCGCCCAAGCCACTGTCTAAACAATGGCGACTCTGACTGACTCCATCCCACCCGACGTTCAGACCATTATTTTATAAGCTGTAGCCGCTACAATACTTATACATGCATTATTAGGGTTGTTATGAGGGATAGAAGTGCTCTAATTTAATGGCTGATGACAGGAGGAAATTATTAGGGATTGATTGTTGCACAGAGGAATGAAATATATGATATCAATAATATAATGATGACATAGTCATCCCATTGATCGTCTGGGTCATCATCGCAACTACCATCAGACCACTGCCTCATCTCAAATTCGGTCTAACAAGTAATTACAGGGTCATCACATATTATGACCCTAGTGATGACCAAGTACTCACTATGGACACAATAACCATGATGACAAAGAGTCGTCACCCTAGATGGCTTTAAATTCCCCTATGAAGTTTTCAGTGTACTTCAGTAAAGAGGCCTGTGCCTTTACCTTCCAGTTTGAGGGCAAAGGTCCTTGAGCCTTATCTTGTTTCCACTCTTTAGTGTATCATACCTATAGATAGATGGCGCAAACTCCCGAGTTATGCAGTTTTGGCTATTCCTGGCCCTTTTCAGCCTTATACCCCCACAGAATAACACCCTTTGCATATTTCTTTTTTTCAAATTTTCGGTATATGTGAGAAAACATCCTAAACTTTGGGGATTTTCTTTTTTTCGCCTATTGGCCCAAATTTTCTCGTATTCCCTCCAAACCTCCAAAACCCCCACTGGTTCAAATACATACCATCAGGACATTGTAGAGTGATTTTGACAAATAATTGAACCATTTTGGGTGAACTAGAGTAAAGTTGAGAGTATGTGGTTAAAACTTTCATAAATGTTCAAAATTCATCATGCTGTATCTCAAAAACTATCTTTTGGAGGGTATCCATCTTTGGTATACCTTAAGATATATGCTGCCCCAGTTTGTTTACAAAATTATTAGTTGCTATAATGTATTTTAGGACAAAATGTACGTTGTCACCTTATTTTGGTCCTGGAGTCACCCCAAAACAGAGGATTGAGTTCATGAGGCAATAAAAATTGAACCGCTAGGGCTAGAGATGTGTCAAAAAGTGTTCCAAGGAGCCAAGATATATACCTTTCAATACAAGAAACTTGTTTAAACATATTGAGAACTTTCTGACTTGCCCTCCCTCAGTCCTAAGCCTGCATAACTCGGGAGTTTAGGCCAGATACATTATGTTTCTGATGCCTGCGCCTCCCCGTTCCAACCAGAGTCCTGTTGATTCTCAAGAAGGAGTCATTCTAGTTATATATTTGACAAAATATGTTCCCGATGTTTTTTCTTTGGATATTTTTTTATTCTGAAAAGTCCCTGATTGAGGGTATATTGAGAGTCAAACAAGAAGTGATATCTAAGTGAATAATATTAAATTGCTGTAGTTCGTCTAATTTTGATGTGGTTTCCTTCACAGTGTAGGTGTGCTGTAGTGAGCATTATTTTTAATTTGACAAGAAAGACACATTAAACCACTTCGAAGTGGGATACATGTTGTCATATTGCACAGACCAATCAGCAAAGAGTGTGTTAAAATCACATATACTCGACCAACTATGTGACAAAACGGATCCCCTCAATGTTGTTCTGACTACTGACTTCTTCTATTTTTGGGGTGTATTTTTGGACATATTTTACTACCGTATTCATTGTTATTAAGATTTAAACATTGCTTAAACAGTACTGCTTTATAAATTCGGAACAACATTATCAATTAGTAATATCATATGAAAATATAATAATTATATCAGATTATCTATACACTAGTAGTATTATACTTCAGTCAATTGTCTGTTGTGTAGACTCGTCAACAGACACAGGTTTTCACATCAGGAATGCTGTCAGGTTTCATTTATAGTTACATAGCAGTTATAGGTCAATACTGTGTTATTGGGTAAAGCATACACCAAGAGATTGCATTAACATTCAATATGAATGAACTTCCTGTGAGTCGACTGTTGAATCTCTCAATGGAATGCTCCCAAAGAATGATTTATTGTAACATTGCTATCTGTTGCATTGATGTTGTAATTAGCATTGTTATTCAGTATTTGGGTACACACCAGTATCTGTACGGCTGGTGGTAATAGTGTTAGCTTGTAATACTGAAATATGCTAGATAGCAGCACTGGTAAATATTCATTTTTAGACATAGCAAATAGACATAGCCAAGACACTGATGCATCGTCATCCTTCTTCCAACATTATTCACATGATATTATAGCATTTATATACATTCATACATGTATATATATATATATATATATATATATATATATATATATATATATATATATATATATATATATATATATTTATATATATAATATTATATACTTATTGTGTTGCCAGTGTAGGGGATCAGTGATCTCGGTGCCCGAGTGGTAGGCCTGCAAGGGTGGCTTACTCAAGTAGTCACTGCTCCCCTCCCGTACCAATCCAGTAATTATGTCACACGTGTAGGTGGACAGCCAGGGAACTGTGGTGTAGTTGTTAGCATTCCTGAATCCGGATAGGACGGCCTGGGTTCGATTCCCAGCAGTTCTATAAAATGCTTTTCACCAACACGGGACCCCCACACTAGGATATACATATATTGTAAAACCTCTCGTATAAACCCAACTTGCATATTTGCCGCACCTAGACTTTGTGCCGATCCTATAGGACGCACCAGCGATCTGGTTACGGCGACTTAAGTACTGTGTCATTGTAGCAAAACCCCTTGAATTAGTCGCTCCCCTAGTCTGGGCTGATCCTATAAACCGCATCAGTGATCTGATTCGCGTACTAGCTGTGGCCTATACGCGAAGTTTTAAGGTTCTTATTGGGTTGTCAGGATGTCCACCTCATGCCGAAGCCGTGTGTTCTTGCCTGCCGTCTAGAAGCCGTCTCCTTACATCATGAATCAGGAACACGACCGACACGACAAACATCTGTGTTCCTGCCACGTAGTACACCAAGGAGTAGCTACCACTCCCATCCCGCATAGCTCCTGTACGGACAAAAAAAGTATAATTATGACACTGCATGAACATTGGTATTTAAGCAAACATTTCATTGCTTAAAGTCAATCTTTAAGTCACTTTAAGTTCAGTAATTGTCATGTAAATGTCACAGAATTTAAAAGTCATAATGCCATTTAAGCTACTTTAAATGGAATTTACTGGAATTAAAGATTCCCAAAGTGTGGCATTAATCAGTCCAATCTTTTGCCTAAATGCCAATATTACTAATGAAGTGAAGAGGTAGCATGATTTATTCAATTAGGTTCAGTGATTCTTATTTCTCTTACTTCCCTTTTAATAGTTCAGAGACCTAGTTTATTTAGTGTAGAATGCTTAAAGTGAGTATGTTGATTGATCCGTCCTAGAAAAAGTCTTTTGACAAATTGACCAGCTGATAGTTGACCTGCTTGCTACTTACTTGAAAAATGTCCATATTTAGGGAATGGGGGTACATTGAAATGTGATCACCATTGATCACATTTCAATGTACCCCCATTCCCTAAATATGGACATTTTGAGGTCTATAGAACACATAGCAGTTGAATTTAGAAGTTGGAGAAAAATAAGAGAACTCTAAGGAAGTGGTTATTATTTAACAACAGGGGAGTGGTGGTTTTTTGCGTGATCACACAGAATATTTTCCAGCCTCCTTCTTGAGACGGCGGAATTTTTCTGGCCCCCTCCCATCGAGACAGGTTGCAACTTCTTTGAACTATAGTAATGCACTGGTTTTTCGACTGAAAAGGGGTGAATTGTTTTGGCCAATTTTCCCCCTCTTTCAAAAGCCACCGACCCCCCCCCCCCCCCTTGTGGATAAATAATGACCACTCCCTAACTTACCTCCAGAGATAGGAGCCAGCAGCCCCCCGATACCCATGAAGAAGCGCAGCACCCCAAACCCCGAGGTGAGCTGTGGGCGGGGCAGGATGTCCGACATGACGGTAGACCACTGACACACTATAACACCTGCAGGTGAGAACTGGTCACGTTAAAGTATTCACCCCTTTAAGGATTTCGCTAAAAGATGAAATTTGATATCATAACACACTAATGCATCCCCGGCTATTAATTCACTGGCGCTGTATTGGTGCTTCATGCCTACCTTTTGGGGGTATATCACCCCATTGTGTCAGCATGATGCTTGAATGCTACTTGCCAATGCTGCATTCATGCATCATGATGAACAAGGCATGCTGAATTAAGGCATTATGCCATCATTGAAGGGTTACGGATCGTAGGTTGATGAAATGAAGACTTTATTTGTCATCAAAATTTAATGACATGATGCACAGGTGTAGTGATAATGAGTAAATCAAATTGAGTAAATTGCAGTGTTCTTCCCTTTTTGAGGCTATCAAAGATAGTATTGGCATGTTACATGAATGTAGCACTGGGGAGTTACTCTCTAGTGCTGTATACAGATTGAAATTTTTCACTCACTCACCTATATGTGAGAGATATAAACTGTTTATGTCATAATGTTATCCTGTTGATCTAAGTCAGTGTCATCAGACTGCCCATTTTATGTTACCGCTCGATTTTGTATCCCCCTTTTTGAATATAACTGTATTTGATAATGACCATATTAAAAAAAATCACAATCATAATTTCAAAAATGGGTGAAAAAATGAAAATTCAGATGCAATTTTGAAATTAGATTTTTCGACATAAACTTCAATGAAGAAAAAAAGAAAGATACTCACCAGCAAAAGCCTGCTGTACAGCCCATATCACCAGAACAGTGACACATCCGGAGAACAACGGTGACATGACGACAAGCAGTCCAATCACGCAGCCACACACACCAAACACCAGCTGGCGCCGCTTCCGCACCACCTTCAAGTCAAACCAAAACCCATAGGACAACCTCAAAGGGATCTCCACCCCTGACATAACAGCCAGGGTGAAAGTACACTGAGCAATGGTGCAACCCTTCTGTATGGCCAAACCCGAGAGGAACGTAAAGGTCATCGCGTGAGTATACGCATAACTACACATGAAGAGGCAGTATAATAGGAAATTGGAGTCTTGTAGCACGCCGCCTGTGAAAACACGGGTAGCGTTATTTATGTAGGTTAATGCGGAGACCCGGTGCTTGATGGTTTCAGGGTCTGGATGTTGTTCTTGCACTGAGCGCTGTCTTACAAAACATTGTGCCGTCACCGGGGTCCCGCAGTGCTCGTTGGACATATCCGCATTATGTATAGTGATTGGTGACCCAGCGGTGTCATCTGGTGTATTTAAGAATGGAGGCAGGAGGGTGATTTCTGCATCGGTTATCCCAGTGTCAGATTGTTTGACATTAACAGCTTCTTGAGGCTGTAAATCAGAAATACCTGTTCTTTGACAATTATTCTCTTCTTCACCGGTATTAAGTAGTTCCCCTTGAGAGACTATATCAACCTTTTCAACCTGAATGTCTTTATCTGTATTGCAATCAGACCTTTCATCTATTTTATTATCAACAATGCCATATGTTGGAAAATCTCTAGTATGGTCATCCAAACCCTCTGTAGAGAGGCTTACAGGGGAGAGTTCAATTATTTGCCTCAAGGGTGCAGCACATTGAATGCTACCACTTCCCTCCTGGGAATCAATTTCCTTTTCCCCCTTGACACTACTAGTTGTAACTTCCCCTCCAGGAGGTCTTTCCCCTGTACATATCTCATACTTCAAACCCTCCTCCGGTACTTGTAGGCTTTTTGTAATCCCTCTCTTTGGAGTCAGTTCCTCTCCAGGGCATATCTCCTGAGATCCAGGTTCTATTTCATGTGAGCTCTTTCTAGCATTTCCTTCAGGACCAAATTCCTCTCCCTGACATTTCCCTGGAGGTACAACCCGAAGTTCATGTTGGCTCTTTTTAGCCTTTCCTTGAGAGCCAATTCCCTCGGCTGGACACCTCACCTTAGACTTGGCCTCTAGTTCAGGAAGTGGCCTGAAGAGGGCAGCAGCAGGTATGACATGGAGCATGAGGGCAGAGCAGATAATCAGAGCCCCGCGTAGACCATACTCCGAGAACAGGACAGTCATGAGAGGCGCCATGTACACAGAGCCGAGGGAGTAGAACATGGCCGATATTGCGTTAGCTTTACCCTTGTTACGGTCAAAGTACAGGTTGACAACTGAGATACGGGCAATGGCAAAGACTGTACTCCCAAACCCTGCAAAGGAATTTGGGGAAAGTGGGTATCAATCAAGTAAATGTGCAGTATCAAAACAGTTATTTAACTGTTGAAGTAGCATTTTAGCTTTTATACGAGATATAACTTGTTTGATTCAAACCATATCCATATATCAGGTAAAGAATAATCCTAAATGATAATGTATAATTTATGATACCACTGAAATGCATTCTAATTCCAAAACTGGAATGAAAGGCCAAGGTACCTTAAACCTTCACGTATAAGCCGCAGCTTGTACGCGAGTCAGACTCGGACTCAAATTAACAATTCTCAGACTCTCTCTGATAGCAAGTTAGGCTTATACAGAAGGTTTTATGATGATCAGAATAATGTTAAAAGACACTGTGATATAATTATCTTGATTCACAAATTAATGTTAGAATTCTTGTAACAGTAGGTTTTAGATTCAGACACCTCTTGCATATTTAGCATAGGATCTGTCATTCCACCTTACCTCTGAGTATACTGTATGTGAAGTAGCAGTAGAAAAGTGTAGGTACAAAAGCACTTGTTAAGAAAGCAAGGGCGATGAAGGCACCGCCCACCATTGCCATCAGCCCACACCCAAACCGGTTACACAGGGCTCCTGCTAGTGGACCTGATGTGGAAATAAATGATGAACATACTTCAATATCTGTTGAGTTTATTCACAGACTATTTTGACCACCATAGTGTACACTTTTCCAGTCATGGTGCAATCATGTTGGTTGATTTACGCTTTTATTTTTTCTTAATAGCTGTTCTCCAGAAAGCCTTAAATATGGTTCATTAGCAATGAGAACTCAAATTTAAAAAGAAATCTGAGCCTAAGCATTTTGACTAGAAAAAGCAAACTTTACACCAGTTACAAGCAGTTGTTCTAAACTTTTACCATAGAGGTTGCTGTATCAGCCATATACCATATCGTCGCGATTAAGCGCGGGGGCGCTCTTCAATTTGGCGGGGCTCTTACACAGGCGCTTATGTAAGACAGGCGCTTATTCAAGGTCATGATTTTAGTGCTTAAGAAACATTTGGGTACCCCTATACCCCGTCGGTTATTCAAGACCGGCGCTCTTTCAAGACCAGGTGCTTTATCGCGACGGTAGGGTAATACATACATAGACAAAGGTGCACAAGTCTTTGGTCTGTTGGAGGGTTATTTCACGAGTTGACCCTTAGGCCAAATTAATGCGGGTCGAGGGTCAACAAGTAAAATAATCCAACAGACCAAAAACGAGTGTGCCTTTGTGTTTATTTGTCACCCTTTTCAATTCAGAATCAATTATAAGGGCCCAAAGGGGGATTGGAGGGCTTTTTTACTACCCCATTCAAACATAAAAAAACACGATTTTGATGACGTTATTGGGTCGCAATACACGGCCATGGGTTATTTCATGGGGGAGTGCATGCAATACGGCGCTCCTGGGTTAAATCAATGGCACTGCCATGTATCATAAAAAATTAACTACAATACAGTACTATACTTAAGTACGGGAAGGGCTCTATTCAATGCCCCCCATTGAATACAATGTGGCTGTATTCAATGGCCTAAGAAAAGGTTTCCTTTCCTTTACTAAATGGTCACAAACTAAAAATGATCACACTATTTTTACACTATATTTATATCTACATTGATGCTGATATATTTCACTCGTGGGGGCTGGGGCGCATCCCGCTCAGCCTGCATGTTCGTGGGATGCTGCTCCAGCCCCCACTTATGAAATACAGCAGAGACGGTATCAATGGGCGTTGGCATTTGTCTATGTACTTACTTGTTAGTGCACCCACAACCGTGTCCACACTCATGACAGTGGCTGTACTGGTCGCACTCTGTCTGAACACCTTGAGCAGCTCGTGGTAGAAGAGGGTCACGGAGCGGTGGAAGCCGGCCGGGAAGCCACTCGCTATCCCGGACGCTATCACTATAACCCACCCCCAACCTCCATCAGGAGGCAGGCTGGTGCAGGGGGCTGCTGGTGGTGGTCTCTGCATTCTGAAAAAAAATCTGAACTTGTTTTAAACCTTCATGGGGAATCATAGTGCTTAAAGTACACATGCACTGTGCCCTTTTTCCCTATGGAGAAAGGCATCGGATAGATGCATGTGACCGTGTCTCACCAAATCAATACAAGTTGAAAGTCTATGACCAGGTACAATCTATGACTAGGTGCAATCTATACAATCCAGGTAGCTACCACAGGGTAGGGTAGATTCAGAGACTAACACACATCTTAAGTCGGACACTTTTACCATTAAAAACCATAATTTATGGTAAATGCTATGCCCAATATGCGAGTATCACAGTATAATTGGGTGTTCTTCTTAGTAACTAATGACATTGGGTATACAAAAACACATTATATCTGTGTCTGATCAGGCCTGAAGTTGGCCTGTTTCGTGGTGAGGATCTAATGTAGAGTGTGTATTATTACCATGTACCTCAAGTCGGACATGGTCCTGTCATGGTAAATTATGCTATTATATTTACACGTAGGTGATAATTATATCTGGACCTCAATAATAAGATATATGTTTTCTTAAGTTTATAATATAAAAAGGGTAAACATTATTGGGAATTCTCTTTTAAGACCTTCTAAATATATGACATGATTACACCATGAGCCGGACAGCACTGTGCATTGGCTTTCTCATTGCTACAAATAGAGAAGAATTAATGATGTTCCAGTAAATTTTATTAATTCTATATAACTCGAAATACATTCCCAATGGCATTGACCAAAATATATCAATTTTTTCAGTATAAAGAAAGAATGTATATTTTTTCAGGCATGACCAAGTGCTATCAAAAATGACTACGGCATAACAACATTTGACTAATTTATAGTGGCTCTCACCAGAGCCTTACTTCAGAAGGATGAGAGTAGCACCTAGGCGCCCCTAGAGGTCTCAGTGAGGGTAATCCCGCACAAAACTGAGAGTCATATACGATTCTGGTCAGAAGTGAATACTGCAGGGGCACTGAATGGTCCATAATTAAGTTGGAAATGATGCCAATATTATGAAAACTTGTACACATGCTGCTGAATGTCTGCCAATTTCAATCAAATAATAGGAAAGGGATTCTCAGTGAGTTTACATTTTTTTCAAAGGCTAGATTGGGGATCAGTGAAAATGCAAATTATTCAGTGCAAATTCAGGCGGAATTCAGGTGGTTTTACGCTACAGACCAGTGCTCAAATTTTCCGTGGTGAGTAGCTAATTTTGGTTGGAAATGTTTTGTAGGAAAGATGTATCTTTTAGGTCAAGGGTGATTTTCAGAAATTGTAAATGTCCTGGTAGCTGTTATTGCGTTTTCCGCTATATTAAAATATATAGTAAAAGGATTTCCTTCGCTGAGACCTAAAGCAAAAGGGCTATTACCATGGAAAAGTTAAAAACCCGTCAGATTGATTTGTTTTTGCACTGGTTATCTACAGAATAATTACTTTTGCAAAATCTCATGGAATTTTTATGACTAGGTCCTTGAAATGTGAAAAAAAAGGAGGAAATTCACAAAAATATTATTGTCGGAGGGTCCCCTCAGCCGGACCGCAAGTTGATTTCAGCTTATAGCCACTGGGGGTAATTCAAAGTAATTTGATATGTCTTATTTATTTTTACATTAATCATAATAACACAGGTATATCAAAATCATGTAGTATCTACAGTTTGTAACCAGTTAAGGGCATAGAGGGAGCAGGCGTTGATGACTTTTGAAGGCTCCACGGTGAGTATTTAGTTAGAGGCTGGTACTGTAAATGGCAAATCTGCTATTACAAGGACAATCTCCACCGTATTTTTTTAAAGTGTACTTTCTAAAAATCATGAAGAAATGTAGAAAAACATGAGTCAATGGCCTTTCAATATACTCTAAAGAATCAGTCCTGGCATGACGTGCGAATAATGTCAATTTTTATGGTAATTTTCAGGTATTTTTCCATATTTTCCAATAATTTTTCCACCTTATGACCAGAAATCTAAAGTATTGGCACATGTATCACATAGAGATATTCTATGCAAAGATCCATGTTGGATTTGATGGTCCTAGAGGTACTCCTTGCTGTGAAAATAGCTAAAACATGGAGGAGGGGGCGCTCTCGGCCCAAAGCGGGAAATCAGGGTGATTTTGGGCCTGAGTTTGTCCAGGAAACATCAGCTTATCTTGGTATACAGGAATCCAAGGGACATAAAACCTCAGGGCCTAACTATAAACATGTATTGGGTTATAAAAATCACAATTATAGACAATAGAAAGCCACATCCCACTTATAGTAGGTCTCAGTGAGGGTAATCCCGCACAAAACTGAGAGTCATATACGATTCTGGTCAGAAGTGAATACTGCAGGGGCACTGAATGGTCCATAATTAAGTTGGAAATGATGCCAATATTATGAAAACTTGTACACATGCTGCTGAATGTCTGCCAATTTCAATCAAATAATAGGAAAGGGATTCTCAGTGAGTTTACATTTTTTTCAAAGGCTAGATTGGGGATCAGTGAAAATGCAAATTATTCAGTGCAAATTCAGGCGGAATTCAGGTGGTTTTACGCTACAGACCAGTGCTCAAATTTTCCGTGGTGAGTAGCTAATTTTGGTTGGAAATGTTTTGTAGGAAAGATGTATCTTTTAGGTCAAGGGTGATTTTCAGAAATTGTAAATGTCCTGGTAGCTGTTATTGCATTTTCCGCTATATTAAAATATATAGTAAAAGGATTTCCTTCGCTGAGACCTAGAGTGAAGTTTGACGTTTGTAGGACACTGTAACATGTCAACCTGACACACTTAGTCCCACTGCAGGACGCCAGAGGGCAGACTATCATAAATATCTACTTAAACCTTCACAACAAGGTATTTAAATGTGCTCTGCCCTTTGCTATTATACTGATGACTCTTCGGGGGTGTATAAACCCTGGAGAGTTGAACATGATGTTTAGATGTAGACTTGCCATGGCTGCATTCAGGTATTATAATGGCATAGGTCATAGCACATTAGAACACTCTACCATCCCTATAGGGCTAGGCATACCTACATACCTCATAAAGGTCACAAGTACTGAGTAAACCGTGCCCTCATTCTGGATTATAGTTACATTGTGTAGCCTTGTGTTGCCATTGTGTGTCTTTAATCCCACAGGACCCATGGGTGTTGGGGTTTTATTTCATCTAATTCTAAAAATACACTTTAGCCTTATTGCTTGTCATTTGTATGCTCACGTAAACAAATAGTGACATGGTATATATATGAATATGTCTACTGTTTATTTTATTTTCCCACGCCAAAATAGATGTAATAACTATGATGTCAGACAAGTCACTTTTTTTTTCTCCGCATGTCACTATAGCCACTGTGTTGTATGTCAACCCTGAAAAGAGTCTAGGGCTATCATCAGCAGGGGTCACAACATTTACTGCTCTATAATCGGGGAGAGAGGGCAATAAACATCCCCTCCATGCATGACATAATAAATGGCATGTCCTATGTATATATAAAACAGACTAGGTTAACATATATGTGTACATTGTCTCTCCTTTCACAGTACCCTTTTCATCTATATCTGCCTGTCATCTTTGTCCGTCTTTGTCTATCCTTGTCTGTCTTTTTCTGAGTTTTGTCTATGTGTCTCTCTGTCTGTCTGTCCCTGTCTCTATCTATCTCTGTCTGTCCCTGTCTATCTGTCTCTGTCTATCTATCTCTGCCTGTCTCTGTCTGTCTACCTCTATCTTTGTATGTCTATCTCTGCCTGTCTCTGTCTGTCTCTATCTGTCTACCTATGTCTTTGTATGTCTGTCTTTGCCTATTTCTCTCCCTGCTTTCCAGTCTACATGACCCATGTCATGTCTCACCTTGTGACCTCCTCCTGTCCTCCAGTTACTCCTGTGTTTACTATACTCTGTCTATTTTTCTTTCTGTCTCTTTTTGTCTGTTCATGTTTCTTTCTGTATCCTTCTGTCTCTCTCAACCTATCTTTATCTATGTCTGTCTGTCTCTGTCTCCTTATATCTCTGTCTGTCTTTGTCTCTCTCTTTTAGGTTCTGGCTGGCTGTCTCCTCCTGTCTCCCTCCCTTCTAGGCCATGTCATGTATGCTAGTATACAAGTATAGCCTCACCTTGCGGCTTCCTCCTGTCCTGTGGCTCCCCCTGTGTGTGTCTCAGTACAGGGTGAGGGCCCTGTCACACTCTGTGTGCTGTGACCCCATTGTCCCCCTCCTCCTGCTGCTGTGTTTACTATACCCCTGGGCGCCTCCTGTGGGTAACTACAAGGAGTCTGCTTGGTGCTGGGGGTGTGCCATTTAGGTGTTGTTGTTGTCATGGTGACCTGTGTAAGTCTGGTGTCTGCACCACGTGATCTACTGTTGGTATACAGTGAGCTTAAGCTGTAGGTCACACGTGGTGACGCCCAGACCCTGGGGCCCATAACCATGCTACAGGCTTCATTTTCATTTGTTGGCTTGAGGGAAGTGGTGGTGAATAAGATTAGTCCTGGCTCAGAATACCCAAATGCTGGCAGTATAACAGTATATCATTTATACATACATCATTTAGGGTTTCGAGATTGCAATCCATCCTACCATTAGTCTTTCAATTTAGCACAGGGCATGTAGGGATGGAGGAATGGGTAGAGGAGGGATGAAGGGATGGGCAGGGAAGGATGGATGGAGAGAGGTGTTATGTATTCAAGGTAAAGAAAGAATCATGGATTGAAGGAGAGAGACAAAGGAATTACTAGAGGGATAAGGTGCAGATCATAGGAAGAGCACAGGAATGTTCTGGTAATCACCACTGGTTCCAGGTCTGGTTCCTGATTGCTGGTTCCAATGTAACAATAGGGATTGCCAAAAACCCAGCAAAAGTTCAAATTCAAAGTCACAATGGTGGATACAAGTGTCATTCTGGTGAATGGCATGGGGGACAAGTGTAATGTATGCACAGCTACTGACATTACACAAGACAGGTAGTGGCTCCACCATGTGAGAAATAGACACACTAAGTCACCAGTACATTTACATTTAACACACCCTGTAGACACATCTAATGAACTTCCCATTCACATTTAGTCAAATGTTTAACTATTCTTAAGGTGTTTATTAGATTGAAAATTAAGAGGATAAAAAGAGACAATGTATGTACATGTTTATTAGCCTTTTTTATTGATGTCAAAATAATCAAATGGTATCTTTCACCAGTCATCAATCTTGAAAAGATACACAGACATTTAGGGGCTACTGATAAACAGCATTTAGGCACTATATAGCCTCATCATAAGACATTGAGAGAATTGGGTTATGTCTGGCAAAGTGAGGTAGCCCAAAGCAACGATTACAAGACACCTATGTGTGCCTCATAGAACACTTAGTTAGGAATCAACATTACATAGAAATACATTATTTCCCTTTTCGATGTATTTCAAGCGGTTCGGCTTGTTTTCTTTTAGTCTGCAAGTCTACAGCACTGAAGTTATTTAGTCTTTGTATATCTATGTTATTTGTCATGCAAGATCCAGCAGACTAGATAAACAGGTAAGGGCTATATTTGAACAGTCTAGACATATTTACTTACGCTGGATATATTAGTCTTTACTCCATCAAAATATTATAGACCGATGCAACAAGAGAGGGTGAGTTTTTGTCACATTTAACAGAATGATGTAGCTACGGTGACTTCTACAATTTCAGAGATTTTATATGAGAAGATTCAGGAGTCAAATATTTTTATTTGATTGCAAGATTCAGTGTCATGACTTTATTTTTGTCACTCAAATTTTTAAAAAAACATGAAAATATCAATATTCAATAGCTTGTCCCTGAAAGTTACCCTTTCTTGCTGCATTGATCTTTAGTTCTCGGCTACGTTAAGCTTACTTGTATCCTAAGGTATTGCACAAAGATAAGCAGTGTACTATCACAGGTGTTAAATTAGAAGATGCCAACCCTTACTGCTTAAAGGTGTGCCTTTCAGCCTGTAAGATTACAGCTCTGAAAAGTCTACTCACTGTAGAGCTGCATTCATGTATTCATTCTGACCCTAGTGGGTCTATGAACTCAAGACAGATCAGCATTAATGCAATACTGACAAGCTACCCCCCAGTACTGCATTTAGACATCTGTGTAACAAAAGGCACAGTGCATTTAATCTGTGCAGCCCTTAAAGGGCTAAGAGGTATTATCTAAGGGAAGAGGTTAACAAACCAAATACTTGTGCTATCTGCCTTAGTGAAGTATTTACATTGTCTTACTAAATAAACTCCAGGCCGTACAAAGTCTCACAGATACATTGGCCCCATGCACCTGTGTATATCAGGTGGCAACAATCTTATCAGCTACCTATCCTAAAACTCTACTGGGCTTTCCTTTTATCATTTGCTAGGTGTACACTTAGTCTTTTAATACTAAAAAGAATAGACAGAATATATTTGAATGGCCGTCATACTATTTCTACAACCTATAACTGCCTGTTTCTCAACAGCACTATCCCAGATAACAAAAATATGTTATTTTATGTCAAAATGATGTTTTAACGTTTTTCCATGCTAAGGAGCCGTAGAGAAACATTGTGTTATGTTTGTTTACTGGGATGGGACTTTACCTATCTGGGAACTTTGGGGATACATACACAATGATGATAAAAGAGAGCACTTGGAAGTCTACATCATCATGGTTGCTTGATCCATTACTAAATAAAGCGTACACAAAATTGACATTATAATTATGTTCATTATTAGGCAGTAAAACTAGAAAGCAAATGATTTTGATACTATCAGGTTGCAAGTGTATGTAGTGCATTATTAATGAATTCTTAATACTAGAGAAGCACACAGATCGATCTCACTATTTACAATCAAGCATCACTTAAACATCTAAGCAGGTTTACAACAAAACCTGATTCTAGAACTGTGGAAATTATTTGCCCTAGAACCAAGCTACACAAATTGAAATCTGGCCTGGTAGTCCCTGGTTTCAGAACCAGTTTCAGTGAAAACCAATTTTACCCTGTCAAGAAGCCAACTGAAAAATATTGTATTAGGTGATAAATACATTGGTGTTTAATTTGCCTAAACCTCTACACTAGCAATAGCATGAGGAAGTCTTACAGTACAAATGAGACATGTCATCACTGTTTTGCTATGATGCAAATGCCCTAGATAGACATGTCCAATTACAAACATGCCTGCAATGCTCGAGTTCTGCTACAAACTTGGTTGTTCTCTGTGCATCAGTTTAGGCAAATTAAACTCCACACAATGTCACTCTTATGGCCCACAAGATCACTGGTTATAGAATTACCCTTTAACCGCAATAATTCATAAGCTAAAGACTTTCTGGAACACAAAAAGTATTTCATTCTTCTGTAATTTTTCATATTCAATTTAGACTGAATCAATAACACATAACTTCGGTCAAATCTAAAGCCGTTAAGCATCAGTTGTTGCCTCAAGTCTCATGTCCATTTGTCTTTATTATGCACGAATGCAGCACTGGCAAGATGCTTTACAGTCCTCTTTGAATGGTATCACCCCCTGTATGAGGTCAACACTAATGAATCACTCTTCTACACTGCATTTATATGGCAGGGTGATGCATTATGGGGAGGCATGAGGCATTTGAAGTATGTTGCCCTTAATGGGCTGAAACATATTCCTAGACAAGTTGTCATAAAAGCCTCATCCATTAGCCAATTTGAAAGTGCAATCCACTAGTAGACCAACAGCAAACCACTGGTGCAACATACTTATCATGGCTCGACTACACAATTGTACGCTCCACCTCCTGATAGCACATTCAAATTGACTAATGGAAAATGGGCCTAAATGCTCTCAATCCCTCTTTGACTTTGACCCCTTGCAGCACTTACAGTAGGCGTAGTAGACGACAAACAGTGTAGCATGTACTGCTGCTAACCCTAAAACAACGTGGTACGCCACAATGTCCAACATCAGCACCTGGTACATGGGCATGTCCAGACTCGGGGGCCGCAGATGGGCCCCGCCGAAACGTAGAATGTGGTTAACCCAGAAGGTGAACTTCTCGGTGGCTGAAGGCATGCTGCGGATTATAGCTGAACACTTCTTGATGTTCTTGGTGTAGGTGTCATTAGTGAGGATCTCTGTCATCATACCATAAAGTTCATCTGCTGTGACTCCACGTTTATCACGGACGTGAAGCCCATAGCCATGAGTTTCAACACGGACCCCTGCATATGGCTGGTCGATACTAACGGGGATCACTAGGGAGGGAACCCCATGGAACACTGCCTCGTTCTGACCATTGTTTCCTCCGTGCGTCACAAAAAGTTTTGTTTTGGGATGTCCGAGGAGGTCGTTCTGGGGGAGGTACTCCATGATGCGGACGTTGTCTGGGATGTTTGAGGGTTTGTCCTTGAGGGCATACTGGACAATGACCCGCTGTGGGAGCCGGCCAAATGCTGTGAAGACCTTATCTCGGATGACATACCACACGTGCTGGAAGGCCTTCATTGTGCCAATACTCATAACAACCACACCATGTTCAGCCCCAGCCACAAACTCCTCTAGCTCAGCCGGTAGCGGCTTTGCCTCACTTGCAGTCGAGGCCCCGAGGAACTGATAATTTGGTGCTGAGACTCGGGGGTAATCCAAACACATGATTTCAAAATTCATCAGGAATATTTCTGATTTGCGGACAACTTCTGAGAATGTGATTTTGGGTTTGTCACCAGCGTATTTGGCCATGTGGGACTCACTGAAGGCTGCGGAGTATGGGTTGTGGTAGGTTTGGTGCCAAAGCTTGAAGTTGTCCAATCGCTCCCAGAATGTCATACGGTTTGAATAAACTGTACTGATCTCCGGTTCAATTGATGGCATGCCGGTCACACCTGCATCCCAGGCTGTCACCTGGAACCCGTGAATGGTTATAAACGGGATATCAAACTTATAAGGCACCATATAAACACAAATAGAGCACATGACCCCATCGACAACTGCAAGATCAAACTTAGCCTCGCGAATAGTCTTCATCACCCGTTCATTCGTCATGAGCTGATCACAGAAAAGCCCAAATCCAGTGAAAGTGTCACCAAGGATGGCCTCCTCCATGCCATCCCCATCCGGATGTTTAGCCATGAGTTCTTCTAGGATAAAGTTGAAATCTGCATCATCACTGACAGTGAAGAGAAGCGGAGTTGCACCACTTTTTTTAACCTTTGCACTGAATTTCTCAAGCGTCAGCATCCAGACTTCATGGCCGTCTTGAATAAACAATTAAAGGGAAGTGTTACAAACAGAGCATGTCTTGGCAATGCTATAAAAAAATAAGGCTAAGGCTCTAATGTTTGTTTTGGTATTCCATGCCTCTTTATTTGATGCTATTATGTTGTAATAGTTCAATCTTACCATCAATGAGTGCCTTAGCATATGCTGCGAAGATGCCAACATGACTTTTGTGGTGGTAGGGCATGGTGAGGATCTTGGCGCTGTCTGTTGGTGGCACACTGAGACAGGCCAGCACCAGACACGTCAGGGTCCAGTACACTGCCATTGGCACACTAGACTCTGAAAGATAAATATGTATTATCTGTGAAATACAGCAGTGCCATTGATTTAAAGGCATACAACACAGACTATGCATACAGCACATGGTGGCAAAAAAAGGAACTACCTGCAATTAGGATATTTGCACATTTCTCTTACTTTTGTGTCATGATCTAATTTTATGTACCATTTAAGTGCCATACCTTAGCATTCTACATATCTCAATCAGTATTTTTCCCTTTTGCCATGCCCATAGGATAGGATAGTTGGTTGTCATAATGCTTGAATGCTGCCCTGGCGAGTTAATCGCCAAGGCTGCATTCATGCGACAAAGGGCATGGTACATTGATGTATTATGCCACACTTAAAGGGTTAAATCTTGTCTATTTCTTTTGTTTTGGGCAAATCAGTGACACAGCACACTTACACCCAGTGTGTGAGGCCCTTATGATTCAGATGGTAGACGTGATCTGTCCCACATAAACCATGCTATATAGTATAACCCCAACCCCACCCCATCAGGGAGGGGAGGGGAATGCCGAGAGAGGAAACTCCTGGCCACTTTGACAAATCCACACTATATAACTGTGGAGTAGATAAGGCTTGTTTCCATTGCGATAGAAACCACGTTATGAGCTCTCAGAATAAGCCCACCTTTCCAATTTGGAAATACCGCCGGGGGGGGGGCGTTCAACATTGAGGTACCCTTTCTCTTCTTGGTCAGTTTTCCATGTGAACAGGACCTAGCACTGTGATTGGTTGTACATTTCTTTCTACGACCCTCTTTAGGGTAAGACAATGATTACAAAACAAATCCACACTATATGTCTCTTAGTCATCATAGCAGTCAACATGATTATACATACAGTTGGGAGTGGTCATTTCATAACAACCATCAGGTTCAAACTTATTGTACACAGTCGTCCTAATTTAGCTAAAGCAATTCCTGTCTTTTCTTCGCTAAAAAGGCGTAAACACTTTTTAGTACACTCTCAATCGGGAAATGAATTTGAACTTCCAACAAGTCAGCGACCATGTGCCAGCCCAAAACCTGACATTTGTCAGCTCCAGATGCTATTTGTTGGATGGTAACCTGATAGGTTAGACAACTTTTGACTCGTTTCTTTTATGATAGTCACTTGGAAGAGTCCAGAGACAAGTTTACTTTTTCAGTGGAGGATAGGATTGTAAACGGTCAATCTAAAGTCAATGTGTAGTCTGACTTGTATATTATATTTTCTAATTTACGGCATACATATCTCCGAGGGCCGTCGACCCACTATTGCACTTGAAAAAACATGTGATGATTGGAAGCAGTAAAAACCTATTGAACTTACAATATTATGCATGCTCTAGAGAGGGGTCTTGCCTTCAAGCAAGAATTCACCACCCAACCCACCTGTAAGTAATAAGTGACCACTCCCTTAGTCTCAGCGGTGATGGCTGAGCGACAGCTATCTAAACAGGTGAGCCTATGAACCAACCTACTCTATGTACATCAGGTGTGTGGGGGCCCTTCATCAGCATAGATAACTATAAAAACGGTTAGAACCAAGATCACATCCTTCAAGATCTAATATAACTACAAAAACAACAACCAAAAGAATACAGCCCCCAGCTGTATGAATATGAAAACTGAAAAAGTCCGAAAAATTAATTTAGATTTTAAATTCTTTTAAATGATATAAACTGCCTTTCCCAAAAGTATGTAGACTGAGTATGTTAATTTGAGTTCGATTTAACAGCTGCATATTAATGTCCATGGGGGCAAAAACATACAACCAGGACATAGTATATTCTCAAAGCATCTCTAATGCTTCTTACACTAAAAGAGAGTGGCCTTCCCCTTATAGAAGAATAAGTGCACACCTGTAACATCTAAACATAACTGATATCCCCATATTATGCATTATACTAACCCCCTACATCACTCACCTTATTGGTCCCTGGGTATACGTATAGGGATGCACCGTAGAGGAGAGTCTGGGTTGGTGGTACCCTGCAGACACAGAGTTGTACTGGTAGTGTGGTGGTGTGGTAGTGTGGTGGTAGGTCCCTGGGCGGCCTACCCAGGGGGGCTACTCTACCATGTATTGGATAACTACTGCAGCACAACTCTCAAAAGCGGTGGCGATGAATTTTTATTAGATCCTGAAAAGTGGGGCGGTCGGATGTCGTCAAGGTCCTGATAAGTAGGGTGGTTTAAATCATATCATTAAATTAAGCAAGTATGTTGCTAAAGGGAATGAATAAAATAGAATCTGTACAAAATTCAGAGAGACCTAATCTTCTATTGCTCATCAAATTTCCCACCCTCTGAAAAGTAGGGGCGGTAGGGCGGCAGTTGTCATCTACCCTCAAAGGCTCAGTGCCCGCCCCGGGGCGTCCTACTTACTACCTGACACCCAGGTTAGTTGTCACTCTCCAAGCAGATCAGGTCAGATAGCACTCTCCCAGCACTGTCTATTATAGGGCTCTGCCAAATGGTATACAATGACTCAGACTCACCACAGATAAAAGACTCACTTTTCTGTAGACTCACAGACCCGGCTCACAGAAGGAGCACTTCTGGAGATAAGATGGTACAACTTGTCCTGCTCTCCTGGCAGTATCTCACACTGATAGTCACTCTGCATACACACAATAGTCCCTCCTAGGGTCGGTTGGTTGGATTTCTTTTTTGATTTTTTACTTTGACGCAGAAGTTTCATCCGTGGTTGCTACAGAAACATCTGCTGGGAGAGTGGCCAGGTTTAGGTAGGAGGCACATAAAATGGGTATGTTACGGCATTCTAAAATTGCTTATTTCTTAGCCGTTCAAATGTAAACAAACCACCATTTTTGATTACGTCACAAGCCGTGAAATACGGGAGAGGGCTCTTCAACAAGGTGTGAAATACAGCCTGCCTTGGTTAAGTCAACGGGGCTGTTGTAGGCCTACTCCATGAAAAATAACAAAGGTTCACAAGTTTTAGTCTTTTGAATGTTCTGTTTCACACGTTGACCTTGGACCGTAATTTACGAGGCTGTAGGCCATAGGGTGAGTGAAATGCGGCCCAATGGTCAACAAGTGAAATTACACACTCAAAAGACTCAAACAATTGTTCCTTCGTGTTTAATTGTTTGCCTTCATTGGTTCAAAATACCAAAATTATGATAGGGAGGAGCCTAAAACCATTTCTTTCTATGCATTCAAATTTTAACAGGCCGCCATTTTGATGATGTCACGGGGCCATGAAATATGAGCATGGGTTAGTTCATGGGTTGTGTGAAATAAAACGTTCTGCTTTCAAGTCAATAGGACTGCCGTATTCCATAAAATCCAAAGGCAATCTCCAAAATACCACACAGGGTGTCATACATAACACAGTGAACCCTCTTATTGTAGTTTCCCTTGCTCTTTAATACATGGTGAGGTACAAGCATGTGTGGATTGTGTGTATATAGTGGAGAGTGGTATATCTAGCTATACTGTGCTGCAACCAAAGCTACAAACCGACCCACGACCCATGACCCAAAGACATGGCAGACACATTTGTAAACATACCAGGGAACCCAACCCATAACCCTTTAATGCCACATAGTAGTTGACCGTTACCTTCCCTTTTGTCATTATACTTTTATAGGGCCCTAGACTGGTAAAATTTACAAGGCGACAAGAGGCTGTTTTAACCCTTATATACAAGGGACAAGGGAATGTTGTGGGTTGGCGACAAGGGACAAATCTACTTCTTTAAATTGACAAAGGACAAGACCCATTTCTTAGGATTGACAAGGGACTTTGGCAAATCTTAGGATCGACAAGTGACACAGCTACCCCCCATCTAGGGTACTTTGGGGCAAAGTTGCAGTTGTCCTACCGTAATTAGCCTTCATGATATGGCCTGCCCAAGACACCATCCACTCATCACTTTCCATCATCTTTTTGGGGTCGATTTTATTACTGATAGGCTCTAATCTTAAAAAGTATTTTGCAAAAGTTATCCAATTGGGCTTTTGCCAGCTTAGTGCAGAGACTGGGTTTCCGAACGTTCCCTCAGTAGCACAGGGGTGAATAACAGGGTCACTGTGTTGTGGATTGGAGCAGGGTTTTATTTCTTTTATCTGATCTATTTCTTTTTTTTGTCATTGGGCAAACATTCACGCCTGTCAGTTGTCCTAGGTGTAAGTTGTATCTGTGTCAGGAGTGAAGAGGTCAGATTATTGTGGAGCTGTGTCATGTGGGTGATGTATGAGATTAAAGTGTAAGTGTGTGGTATTATTAACCCTTTAACTTCTATAGGCTACATAGGGTTTTAATGTATATATGGCTGTGTCTCACAAACTTGGACCAATGTTTTCGTCTCTGACCGGGTGCCATCTCTAACCGGGTGCCATCTCGGATAGGGCACCATCTCTGAGTCTGACCGGCCTGAATGGAAACGGTTTATTTAGGGCAGATGTAGTATAGATAGTAGTTGGCTGAAAAGGTTAATGGATGTTATAACTCTTTTTACGTAGTAATTAGTTGCCCATTTTCATCACCATCTGCCCTAGATAACTCATATTTATTCAGGCCGGTCAGAGATGCCAACCGGTCAGAGACGTTGACATTGGCCCAAATTTGTGAGACACAGCCATATTATGCAGCAGCATGAAAGGCTGATCACCTGATCACCCCTCACCAAAAAAGGCTAAAGTAAAATGGCTGCCAAAATCCAAGATGGCCACCAAAATATCAGAATTCCAGCTCCCCTGACCTAGATATGCCTTAGAGTACTATTTTAACACTGCCTAACCCTCTAAATTGGACCCAAGGAATTCAATGATTGTATTGGCTTGCTGCTAATATAGCTGGTTGCTTAGCAATGACTGTTTTAAGTGTTTATCTGTCTAGCGACACCTTTCTCCATGGTCCTGAGGTTGAAATATGTAATAATGTCTTTGATCATCAAAACTCATGCCTTGGCATGTGACCTGCCAGTGCTACATTCAAGCATTGTCCTGTACCTAAGGGGTTGATACACCCCAAGGGGCAACTAATAAAGCTTAACTTGTTACACATTGCTTTTGTGATTTCTGTAGCATTCGGGGTCTCCATCCTGTAACCATATCTGACTGATAAGCTACAGATAGCTATGTTCAATAAGAAACAGTGACTATAATGTTAAAATTCATTTTCTGTATCAGGTCAAGCCCAGTGGGCACAAAACTCAGTTTAATGTTGAATCAACGTTGCATCAACATTGAATCAACATTGTCAACCAGTTTTCAATGTTGATTCAATGTTGTGTGCCAACTGGGAGCCAGGCTGGATTAGGGCCTCAATGAAATGTGTTGTATTTGACGACATTACCTGCACTACATGGCAACGGGGAGAGAACAGCACTACAAGGACACCTTGTGGTAAAATTACGAACTAAAGGGCACAAGTCTTGGTCTTCAATTCAGCATACCCAGCAAATTGGTGTCAGTTTGAGTGACTACGTGTTAGCAGACGGACGGATGGACGGATGTTGGTGGAGGCACCGCTTTACACAACCTGGCCCCACTAGCCATAGGCCCTACAGAAGATATGGACTCATCAGGCTGATTCAGTCGCGCTGTAGCAGCAACCTGGAAGTGTGTTGATACCTGCATCTGGCTCTATTATTGGTTATTATAAATGGATGGTGGAGGGAGACTCTTTATGTCACCATGTTAAAAATGCATTGAATCCTAAAAAAATAATTTGTTGAATTAAAAACAACTCAGTGTCTTTGTAAATTTTACTTGTGATGATACTTATATCAATAATGTCATTTCATCTGATATACATTCTCTTTTCTGAAAAAACATATGAATGACTTAGAATGTTAATGTTTATACCTGAGAAATATGTCTAAATCACATTTCACAAATTTCCTAGGAACTGTTGCTCAATGATTATTCTGGTTGAATAATAATAGTAAATTACAGATTTCAATTCTGGATGTCACAATCTATTTCAATAACATTATCACATCAACATCAGAGAATAAAGTTTTGCTGGCTCTAAAGGATATATACATGTCTGTCCTGGTTTCCTTTCATTCATTGCCTAAAAAGAGTGATACACAGAACCAAAGGCTTAACTAATAGATGGCATAAGAACGATTTTGAAAAGTGAGCAAATTGCTTGAATACATCCAAGGCTAGTGATGGGACCCCATATCAAAATTGCTCTCATCTGTGAGCAAGTGATCTCAGTAATTTTCTTTGGACGTTACAAAAAATCTGATGGCTTTCGTTACTATTTCTCCTTGATTATGCAATTAGATAATGCCAAGCTACTCTTAATTTTTCTTTGAAAGATGACATTTTCCCCCAGAATACAATGTTTAAAATGTCCAAAAGTATGTAGACAGGAAAGGGTTTCAACGAAATACGGGGCCTTTCGATTTCAATCTGTCGGGGAAATACAGAACTTAAACTGATCCTGTATTTATTTTTAAATGTATTTGTCACATATTAAAGGAGGTTTTATTGACCTGTTTCATCTCGCAACACGTCCCGAGGCCGCCATAACACCTTGCTCACCCTCACTTCCGGTATCGGCGCATGTGTGACTTGGTTTCACAAAAAAAGTTCCCCCTCCCTATCGTCAATGAAAAAAAGTCAATGAAAAAAGTCAATGAAAAAAACGCGAGAGTGACAAAAATCGGGTCCGGGAATCAAACCCGGGTTGCCATGGTGAAAAGTGAGAGCGCTAACCACTAGACCATCTCGGATATACTGGCTAGAGAAGCCTAAGTTGGGGATTTTGAACCGCTGACCTTTGGTATCCTTACGCACGACCGGAAGTGAAGTTGTCGCGAAATACGGAGGTTTGAGGAAATACGGGGGCTGGTTATTCAGCTTTTGCGAAATACGAGGCTCAGTGCTGTACTCTACACGACTTGATATTTCGTCAAACCATTTAAAAATAATGTTTAGAATAGAGCTGAAGTATTCTATTTTAACTAGGAACCTTCAATAATATCAATGGGCATGCATAATGTACTGGAATCGTAGCAGTTTATAGAAAAACCTGAACATAACCACTACATTCAGTCTATTCAGAAAGACATTCGGTCCTGCAGATTTTTTTCTTTGCAGGCCCGGCTCAATTTTTGCAGGCCCGGGTATCAGAGCACAATCTTGCTACTTAAAAATGACATTTAAAGCAAGTGTTTGTACTGACAAGGATAATGAATGGGTTCCTCTATATGGTACAATCAAATTAAACATTTTGATATGTTAAAAATGGCTTATAGGCAGGGCTCTTTAGAATACAGCCGGCTATTTGGACTGGCAGTGGCCTTTTTTCTGATGGACCAGTCGACTTTTTGCCGGCTATCTGGCTATAGCCGGTGTCTGGCAGGCTTTTGTATAGACTGTCATAGGTGCAAAATCTTGAAGAGCGGTATGGGGGACCTAAGCAGAAACCCGTCTAGTTTTTAAAAATAGCATACAGGCAGATGAATTCGGAGTCCAGGTCTATAGGTCACAGTGCTGGAGAGACTTTACTGAGTCAAGTTAAATCCCATTAAAAAACACAAATACTTTTGATCTAAAGTCACAGTCCCGGTGATAAAAAATGCTTGACAATATAAGGAATTTGACTTAACTCAGCAAGGTGGATGGATATCACACCCCCTTTCTCTCCGACACTGTGACCTACTGACATTGTCCCCATTTGTATCTGCTTGGAGGTTAGTTTTTGATTCTAGATCCGTTTCCGCTTAGCTGCTAAGGCCCTTTTTTAGCCACTCAGGGACCGATTAGTAAGTGATGTTATGCCCACTATGGGTGACTATGTAAGCCTCTTTATTTGTCCATAGTGACAGGTCTGATGGTCTATGAAGGGATAGTTTTGTTTGTGTTGATAAGGGAATAATGTTTACACAGAGAAAGGAAACAGAGTCAAAAGGGAGAGCAGATTGCCTCCAGAATGATTCCCCTCTTTAGGGGAGCCCATGCTGATTAAGGGAGCCTAGGTGACTCCCTGTCTGACCTAAGTGAGTCACATGGGGGAGTCACATAGCTGACTGGCTCACCTAAAGGAGTCACATGAAGACCTGGGCTCCCCTAAAGGGGGGAGTCATTCTGGAGGCAACCTGGACTCCCTTTCGACTCAGCAAAAATAGCACTTGGGCTGGTTGTCCATGCCTTGCCTCGTGCCTTCGCAACTAGTTACATGCCCATAGAACTTTTAAAATAGTTTTCCTATGTTACATTCGTTAAAAAAAACATGTATAACAGTAAGAGGTTTACAGTTTTTTCAAGATATAATTCTACCATTCATAATGTATACAAACAGTTGCCATATTCGTTCGATAAAATTTTGAATGTCTGATAATGGTGGTACACAGAGAAAGGAGAAAGACTCCCGACTTGATCACTGAGGTAACTCTCCCTGGGACTCTTAAGTGACTCCCTAACATTAGCAGGACTCTACAATAACTCTAAAATAATTCCTATTTTAAGACCCCCTAATGATTGGGGGTCACTTTAGAGTAGTGGGGAGTGTTACCTCAGTGACTGAGTCAAGGCTCTCATTTGGGAGTCACAGTGATTCTACTTCTTTTCTCTGTGTAAAAGGGGGTTTGCCAACCGAGATTTTAAAAACATTGATTATATTCTTGGAGTAAAACTCATAATTAAATATAAGTAATCAAGATGATGTTCCTGGTGAAGTTATTGTGGGCTTTGGCACAGTCATTTCCTCGTCTGGCAAAATAACTCTCGTTTATATGGGCGTGATGGAATTTTCACTGAGATGTCATTATAATTTGTAGCGAGGTTATTTCAGTCATGTCAGATATCCCTAACTGGGAAGTGCCGAAAAACAGTCTGTGACAACTCACCCCTGGGACTTTTCACTTACCCCAAGTCTGTAAAAGGTTTTGTATAGTCAGTTAACCCTTTAAGGATGGCATCATGTCTTAAAGCACCATACACTTGGTCGTCATAATGCTTGAATGCAGCCCTGGTGAATAACTCGCAAGTGCTGAATTCAAGCATTATGCCAACCCTACGGGGTTCAGACTCTCCCGAAGGGTCGGCACAATGCGCAATACAGCACTGGCCATTTACTCACCAGTGCTGTATTGGTGTATCATGACGACAAATGTCACCTTTTAGGCCACTTAAAAAAAGAATTGTTTCTCATCACCAAGCAATGAAAAATATGACGAGGGCATTTTTTATTTTATTATTTTTTTTACTCGGGCATAAATACATAGGAAAATTTGGACTTTTTGCGATCAATTTTCACATTTCAGTATAACTGAACTTATTTATCAGCAAAAGTTCTTATAATGCAAGTTATTCCTAGCTGGGTGCATTACTGACAGCATAAGCTTTAATTTGATACCAAATTTGCCAATATTTTTCTGATTTTAACATATTTTTCATCAAAAATGTAAAAACAAAACAAATAAAACCCAACCCAAATCACGATTTTCATGATGCGTGCGGTGATGAGAAACAACTTTTTTTTGAGAGGCCTTAGCGACATCTGTCCTATTAAAAGGGTTAACAATTTGGAATCTGATGAATGTGTTTAGTGAGTGGGAGCAGATACTACCAGATAATAGGAGGACCATACATGTGTCTCTGTGGCAATTGGGAGACGGAATGTGAATACCGTAAAACCTCGCGTATATATGCCTTACTCGCGTATTAGCCACACCCCTAACTTTGTCAAATTATATAAGCCACGGAGGGGTTCTGAAAATTCCTTACTTGGTACTATACATATAAAAGCGCTCGTATGAGCGGCACCCTGTATAGGCATGTTTGGTATCGAAAGAAAGCGAAGTCTGATTCGCATACAAGCTGCGGCTTCTACGCGAGGTTTTACAGTAGTGAGGGCCAGGTCATGTGTTACCATATTTTAGAAAAATTAATTTTCCTTCAAGCCCGCTAAGAATGTGGCATTGCCTCCATAACGTGGGTCTAATTCCAGCCCAGCAGACTTCGCATTTATCACAGCCAATCACAATTAGCTAAGGTAACCTGACCATACATGGGTGAAAAATCAACTTGATCGACCGGCACTCTTAAAAATTGACGGACACACACATTAAGAGTACTTTGTAATAGATAAAACTCAACACAGCAATACAGCACTTTTGCTAAAATTTGACACAGCGAAATGTCCAATTATTTAGGGACCCATGTATAGTCACAGTAACGGGTGTTTTTTTTCGCAAAAAGGACAGAGCAAATACTTTTTGACCCACATCCAAAATCCACTATGCCCTGTTGTAACTTACCATGCCCCCCCCGCCTGTTCCGATACCCCTGATTATATAAGCTAGTGTTCTGCTCACTTTTTGAACAGGGTAGAGTGGGAGGGATTTCTTGCAGTGGTGTTTAACTTGATAACCCCCCCCCCCCCCGGATGTGTGAAGAATGAGCAGGGCCAACGAATAACCCTTTAAGGGCTGCATAGTTTTACATGTATGATATGACATCAACGCAGCCCTTACTTACTTGTGGTGCATTTATGTATCATATCATGGTTGATACACTCCTGCACCGATGGTATGATGCACAAATGCAATGCCAGCAAATTAGTCCCAGGTGCTGCGTTGATGCATTATAGCAACAAGTTAAGGTATCATAAAACTGCATATGCAGATGGGAATCATTTATAGTTAAATCATGTTAGCTGCTAATTCTGGTTAGGGTGCGAGATTTAATATTAGGGGACTATCATAATGCTATGAAAAGATGAAACCCCCAAGTGCTGCTCGATACAGTCAAATGACTCCATTAAAGGCATACTTTTTCTGGTTAGCACGGTAGCTTATGATACTATATAGACAAAGGTGCACGAGTTTTTGGTCTGTTGGAGGGTTATTTCTCGAGTTGAATGCCCACGGCCTCGTGAAATACGGCCTGACATTCAACAAGTGAAATAATCCTTCAACAGACCAAAATCGAGTGTACCTCTGTGTTTATTTTTTATATTTTCTCAATTCAAATTAAATTATTAGGGCCCAAAGGTGGAGTGGAGGGCTCTACACCGTTCAAACGTAAACAAACCGCCATTTTGATGACGTCACAGGGTCGTGAAATACGGACATGGGTTATTTCACGGGGGGAGTGTAATACGGACCTCTTTGGTAAAGTCAATGGGGCTGCTGTATTCCATAGATAATAACATTCAATATTATTATTCCAGTCTGAGAAAGACACAATAGATAGTACTATAATCAGCCCTGTATTTTATTACTGATAGTTCAAATCACACACTCACACCAAGAAACAATAATTGACACATTCTGTCACTTTGTTGCAACTCGTCTAAATTGACAAGTTATGAACAATATCATGCATCAATGAATACATATCTCAACATCTCATAAGAGCTGACCATCCGGATGTAAAACATCACGACAACACTTGAGACATTAGTGCTGTGAAAAATATCACATATATACAGTAGTATTTCTATTGACAAATAAGACTGGCACCCCTATGCAACACCAGCACCAACAATAGAGTATCATGCCATTTGATATCATGCATACTTGTTCACTATGGATACAACACAGCCAAACATAATTCTCTTATTTCAAGAAACTAAGATAGATAAACTCGCCTGGCAGACAAATGACTAGTTTTAAGAAAATGTGTTTTCTTTAAATCATGAATATAATAGTATTTTGATAACATTTTAGTTTGCACGCAGGGAGTTAGATTCCTTGTTCGTTCATTTAAAGAAATGACAGCATGTATTGCTGAAATATCACATGATTTAGCATCTGTAAAACAAGAAATAGAACCCATTTACTTAATTGATTTACTATTTCAAAAAGCAACTTACTCTAGCTCAGGTTCTGCCAACTCTCCCAGTTTATGTTTTGGCATGTTATACAGTAGATTTCTCCAGAAATTGACAGCATTTTGTTCAATGTATGTATGGCTGCTGAAGTAAGCTGCGTAACTAGGTTGAAGCGTCTTTACATCGAGGGTAGCTTCTACGATTGTGACCAGCCGTCTCGTGCCAGCATCAATGTCCATACTCAAGGCTTGATCAAACTCACACATACTGTAGTGACTTTCCACAAAGTTCTTAGAGAAGAATGCAAGAGTGCGTTTGCTTTTGTCTATACATTGATACATATTTTCATGTATTGGCAAGCCACCAAGAAAGTGCACCCGATGGAAGCAGACCTTAAACCCTCGCTTCTCGAGTTCTGGTATGAGCCATTCACCCGCGTACTCCCCATCCTCTGTAGCATATGACACAAAGATGTCAAACTCCTTTCCCTCATCATCAGATTCATCCGGAACGAACCCTGTATTAGGTTGTCCAACATAAGTCGGTAACTGTGCTCTCACTTTGCAGCCTTTTATCATGCAGATACCAACACCCACTAATAGCAGTAATAGACCGTGAGCCCATTTGATCTTCTATAGTGGATCAGTACCAATCAAAAGTATTAAACCAGACAACTTTTTTTGGCTTGATATCTGTCTATAGATCCCAGATAACTTTGCTTGACATGTCAGTCACCCAGCTTAGCTTCAGAATCTTGTAAAATCTTTAGAAAAATGGAATATATTCACAATATGCCACCGCCACAACTGGCAGCACTGTAGTCCTATGTCTTAGCATAGGTCCAAGCTGATGAGCTGATGATTTGTCCACTAGGTGGTAGCACCTCTCAGGGATATGGCTATGCCAACTTCTTGGTTAGGCAATGAATGTGAACATACCAGGCCTTTTTACTAATATAATGGTAATAGATTGAGAATTATTTATCGCCATATTTCCAATGAAACCCAGCAAGATCACTGGGTGCTATCTTGTGCTAGTTTTACCTGATCTCTGGGAATAGCTGAAAGAGAGACTTAGTGACTCACACAGGAGAGAAAGCACACACATGTTCTCAATGTTGTAAACAATTTACAATGGCAGGTAGCTTAACCCTTTAAGGACAGCATGTTTCTAAAAGATGAAATTGTTGTCATGATGCATGAATGCAGCCCTGAAGAGTAACTTGCCGGTGCTGCACTGATGCATCCTGTTGGCCCTTTGGGACTGTCCCAACCCTGTACGGTCGGGATGATGCTTGACTGCAGCACTGGCGAGTTACTTGCATGCATCATGGCAAGCAGGACTATGATACACTAAGGCATCATATAGTCCTTAAAGCAACACATGATAACACACAGGAGAGAAACCCCATACATGTTCTCAATGTGGTAAAGCGTCTACATGGGCAAGTAGCTTAAAGAAACACAGGAGGTCATACACAGAAGGCAAAACTCACACATGTTATCAATGTTATAAACAAATACAATGGCAGGTAGCTTAAAGCAACACACAATGACACAAACAGGAGAGAAACGTCAGAAATGTTCTCAATGTGGTAAACAGTTTATAAAGGCAAGCCACCTAGAGACAACAATATGCCCCACAGAGGAGAAAAGCCTCACGTGTGTTCTCAATGCTCTCAACTCTTTATATCTAGCTTAAAGACATGCATGATAACCCACCCAGCCGAAAAACCTCACACAGGCTAATATGTCCATTGTGATCATGGGAGGCTCTTAACAAAGTTATTCTATACCCATTTGCTTTCATCAGGTGGGTCCCTAATTCACAATGGGGAGATTTTAGAATCATCACATTTAGGGTTATCATTTAGCATTCATATATAGGAAAACTATCATTGGAGGATATCAACATAAGAGACATGGACTTAGGTCCATCTATCTTGAATATTTTATTCTAATTTTGCTTATAAAGGATTAGATGAACAATATAGCATTACCTACGCAGATATCAGCATATTTTTGTCATCACAGAAATAGCCTCAATCATATGATAAAAACACTACGGCAGCGCTGAAAGGTGTTGTTTACTTTACATGACACACTAGGTAACTATTTTAATGTAACCATAAATAGGTAAGACTGCATATTATGTGGTTTTTTTCATTCGTAGCATAAACTTCATGAAATATCTCATTAAAAAAAAGATTTTTTAATAATTATTCTAAATATGCAAATGAAGAAATTACAATATAAAGATGTTAAGATGAAAAGCTATGCAAGAGCTTTGATTCGGTTCTATTTTTAGATTTTTATCTCAAATATTAACTTGTATACAGACTGATACCCTGCCTGCGGGAGAATATGAAAAAAGGGTGATGTCACCGTACATCTCATAGGATTCTCAAGCTAACCTGGGCAACCCAGATGTCAAGCAAAGTGATTTGGGTACCTTAGACATATACAAATCCAAAAAACAAAGTCTGGTTTACTACACTTCATTGGTACCAAAAAAGTCCTCGGCTTAAGGTCTATAATATAGTAAATGTAGCCGAGAACGCATTCTCGACTACCACCGCAGTTCTACCCTCCCCATGACTACTGCTTTTACATAAAGCACCCCAGGGAACGTCGGTTACCCTTCTGTTCACCATTTCATGTGGCGTACTGCATCGGATTGAGCTGGCATTTTTGGTAACATTATGGTTCCTAATGACAAAGTCTCTTAGAGCAAGTAACTTACAATCACAATGCCAAGGATTGTTAATCAAGGCGGAGCTCGACCAGGGAAGTAAACTTCTCTCGTGTTATGCCATTAGGCAATGACCGCAGCCTGTTGTTGTTGAGGTGAAGTACTTTGACATTCTTAGCCAATGCTTTCAGAGCAGCCATTGTGATTTCAGTAATAGAACTGTGGCTGAGAATTGCCTTTCTTGTCTTCAACAAGTATGGCCTAGAGGTGAGCGACTTAAGACAACTTCCTGGAAAGTAAAGCTCATATTGAGTGTCAGGCTTCAGAGCTGGCAGGTGCATTGGTAGGGATGCACCATTGTATACCTGGCATGATACATGTAATGCATAAGCACCAGCTACACTGACACAACCATCCTGGCACAGGGGACACTGCTTTGCGTTACTACATAAAGACTGATTAAGGGGGCCTGCAACTGGATTTAAACCTTCAAGACGGGACGGACTATGGCATTGGTACCGCCACATCCTCCTGGTCATCTGAAGATAATTATAGAACCTAAAATCCTCACAGCCACAGTGCAGTGGATTACCAGCCACATAGTCAGTTAGTCTGTTGATACACATCTCCAGTATTGGGAGGTCCCAGCTCTCGAATATATCCATGAGGTGGGTGATGTTGTTATTTCCCAGGTGGTATCTGGGCACATCGTCACAGGTCAGTCTCAGACCATCCTGATTTGTAAATTGCCTAACAGCATTATTAGACACATTTACATCTTGTATCCCTCTCAGCAATGGTAAACTCACCAATTTGTTGCTGCTTAAGTCAAGACACTTAAGGCTCTTAAACTGTGGCATGGTAACGTTTACAGTTTGAATGCTATTGTGTGAGAGATTCAAGCACTGCAAGTGGGGGATCTTTAACAATGGACATGGCACTGACTTTAGCTTGTTGTCGTCTAAGTAGAGCTTTCGCAAACTTACCAGTCCTGACATGTTGCAGTTTACGGTCTGGATACCATTGTGCGACAGATACAGGCGCGACAGTTTCGGTAACTTTGATAGTTCACATGGCACTGACCTAAGCTTGTTGTTGTCCAGTTTTAGCCACTCTAACTCTACTAGCTTTGACATATCACAGTCTATGGTCTCAATCTTATTGTGCATCAGATGAAGTTCAAACAGTTTAGGTAACTTTGACAGTTGACATGGAACTGATTTCAGCTGGTTATAGCCTAGGCACAGATACCTTAACATTCTTAGATGTGACATGTCACAGTTTACTGTCTTGATATTGTTATGGTGTAGCTGTAGTTTCTGAAGTTTAGGTAACATTGACAGTTGACATGGAAATGATGTTAAGTTGTTATAGTCTAGGGACAGGTTCCGCAACTCGGTCAGCTGTGAGATATAATCTAACGTTTGGATATTATTGTGACCTAAGCGCAACACTGACACTCTTGGCAATCCACGGGGTAAAGATGTTAAGTTATTGTAACTGAAGTCCAGGGTATCCAGATGGTGAAGATATGAAATATCAACCAAACTGGACAGACCTGCATTTATTATCCTCAGCTTCCAAATGTCTTTGTTTGCAACCAAATAATCTTGCAATTCACTGCTAGGATCAGTAAGGCAATCCTTGATGGTAAGTGCAGGCCTGTGGTGAGAGCTGGATTCTGTTAGGTTACAGAGACATGACTTTGGACATTTTGGTACGGGCGGCAAATTTAAGGTACTTGTTGTGGCTACCCAAAATGCAGCGGCAATGAGGAAACAGCAAAATTTCTTCATGATTGTCTTCTTTGTGAGCCACCTGAAATAAAAGGATATCTGTATACATTCAAGCACATAAAAGGGTTAATATCATGGAATAAATATGCAGCACAATATTGATGTAGAATAGGTGTCATAATGCAATGACTTGATAATAAAACCGTAGTGACCTGCATTAGCGCCGGGTTTCTGATTAAGCTTTCAGAAAAGAATTTTATCAGAAATAATGAAAGCATTACCCCAGTAAACAAAAAAACGTTATGCAACATTTTCCCATTAAGCGTTTCTGATTAAGCGTTCAGAAAAGAATTCTATCAGGATTAAAGAAAGCATTATCCCAGTAAACAAAAAAACGTTATAGAACATTTTACAATGGATAACGTTTCTCTATGGCTCCTTAATATGGCATAACGTTATATACGTTTCAATACGTTAATTTGACGTAACGTTTTTTTTTGTTACTGCTGGGATAACCTATATATCCTGAATGAGGTCAGTAATGTATTATAAGTGTTACAGGCAGAGCCTGGCTCAAATTAATAACCACTTGGATGCTTTTACAGGCTTCAAGCATGTGGGGAATTGATTACATCAATATAGTTTCTGATTATTTATTTAAACTGTCCAGGACATAGGCTTATAGCCTGTATTATTGTATAGAGCAGTATTTATGTGAGACTGGGAGGGAACCTCATCTTTTGTAGATGTAGGGTACTTTCAGGCACCTTTTGTACCAGGTGTTAGGGTACATATATATATACTAGTGATGTTGATAGGCATATAAACATGTGGGTATTACATAACTATAATGTGATCAACATTTGATGTACTAGACTGTAAATAGTAGGTTGCTTTTACTGTAGGTATGCAATAGAATCTACTTTAGGTGTACAATTAAGTGTAGGTATACAATAGAAACTATTTACAGTGTAGCTTTGCTAGCAGGGTATAGAAACCCTATCCTGCCAAAACCACTAGGACCAACAGTCCACTATTAGAATTAAGGAAGGAAGGAATAAAATAATTACATTCCCAAAATTCGATTTTTGAAGAAACTAAATGTGAGCCAATATAGGCTTGAATCCCCCACCCCCCCCCCCCCCATCCGCCACCACGACCCTAAAGCAATAATTATTTACTTTTATATCCGAGGTGTTATAGTACTTTCTGCAAACTGCTGTTAGTTATATATTCATAGCCAGGCTTAACCAGGGTACTTACTCTTGAGACATACGGTTATCTCTAGAGATCTCTCTCTTTCTTCCTATGTCACTCCGTACGTGTGTCTCTCCCTCGGATCATATGTTTGATACTTGATAAGTGATGTCTTGTGCCACCATATTGTATTTGGTAAGGAGTGTACATAGTGTGGGAGTAGCTCACTGTGAATGTCTGTTTGAGTTTGATGTGTGATGTGATGTGTGCTGCTATAACCCAACTATACTCTCCGCTTCCTGGTGGTACTGGCGAACTGAAAGGTGAGCCTTGACATAAAGAATAACTCTCTTAGCCTTAAAAACCCCTCCTTAGTTTCAAGCTCCCCAGCTAACAAAAAAAAGTTATATAACGTTTTACCATAATAAGGAGCCAAAGAGAAACGTTGTATAACGTTGTATAACGCTTTATGTTTACTGGGATATACTGTGCTGTCTTAAAGGGCACATCTTTAGCTAACATCTTTGATAGTGTTACAACTTCATTCGACTCCACCTATACGACTCTGTGAAAGGTTAAAATCAATATTGTATTCTTCAAGATCCATTATAACTGCGATAAACAACGACCCTGATACTGTGCTTAGACATACATTCATTACAGACATTACCGTGAAACCTGGTGTATAGGCCTTACTCGCGTATATGCCACACCCCGACTTTGGCGTCTCTCAGTGGCAGCCGCTCAGTGACGTCATGAAGTCTCATACACTTATAAGCTAAATGCTCCGGGCCTTAGTCTCTAGTGACTATCACACGTTAGTCCTAGGCATATCAGTCAGTACTGAGCAACTGATATCCAGAAATAACTGAGGCAAAACAAAATATGACTAATGCCTTATTCAAAAAGACTGATGGCCCGTTGAAACAGGTAGTAGATCTAAACGAGAAACTACTCGACGATTTGCCTACAACTCTAAAAGTTGTACATACTAATATAAACTCCTACGGCTTTGAAAATCGGAAAACTTTAACATTTTTACTAGTTCTAGCTCTATGCCAGACTGTTCAATTTTAGTTAGGTTAAATTAAATTGGTCTGTCATCCTCCCGATTTTACAACTAGTTCAATAAGGCTTTTAGCCTTATACTCATAGAGAAGGGAAAACGAAGACGAGTGGTCAGTACTGACTAATCAAGTGGTGGAGGTGATTGGGAATGGGCTAATCGTGTTTAGTGATGGAATGTGACCCAGGCCATATTTAAATACGTATCCAGTATTGCATCATTATAAAGCATAATATTGTACTCTAAGAAATTTATTTTCTTATCGAATTCCATGCAGTACTTTTGAAGTATGTGCAATGACGTTCTGTATAGATAGCCTAGAGAAACATATTATACAAAAACAGTGGAATGTGGTTGATATTGACTTTAGGGTAAGATCCAACGCAATCAACAGGGAAAAAGAAAGACTAAAATTGTGCTTATTCTAAGCCACCCCTCCTTACAATGTGGACGTCACCCTGACACTGGCATTGTCACCAAACACAACACATTCCCAGGGTCTCACAGTTTCCCCTGTGAAATGTTTCAATTCATCTATCCGTGCGGGCACTATAAATTGCTGCGGGAAATGTCTGGGCAGATGCAAATCTTCTGTTTTCTTTACTAAATTTGTGGTTTTTAATTTTGACACCCAATGACTGTGGTACTCAACACAATGAAGAACATGTACAGGGAAGCTGGGAACACCCCGTATATAATTATCACCCCCACCCCCCCCCCCCCCCCCCAGCAGGAGATTGTGGACATATTTAATTTGGGGAGTTTTCTGACTCTCAGGGATATTCATGAGTAAGCTATTTATAACCCTGTTTTGTATATAAGGATTAAATATTGACCTTTGAGCAACATTTATCGTCGTGCAATACTAAAGCAATGCTGGCAGTACATCAATGCGGTTAGTGTAGGATCGGAATAATGCATGAATGCTGCATTGGTGAGTTGCTCTCCAGAACTGCACTCATGCATCATGACAACAAAGGACACAGCGTATTAAAGCACTATGACGTCCTAAAATGGTAAACACATGTTGTAGAAGGCGGGGCAGGGAGCGGCCGAACTTCTCTTTATATTTATTAGGGGGTCTTGACAGAATCATCAGCAGAGGAAAAAGCAACTTCCCCAAGGCACAATGCCTCCTATAGTAGGCCTACCACTCCCACCCCTACCACACCCCTACCACACCCCTGCCACACCCTATCACTATTCCTAGGCTCCCTATACGCCCAACCTCTCAGTCACTAGTGCCTAACCTAGTTAGTCATTTTTTGGCTCCCTATACGACCAACCTAGGTATTATTGTCAGGTTGGTCAGGTTGGTCAGTACTGACCAACCCACCTTAGTCTTTTTATTCCCAGGGGGAGCCACTCAGTGGTCATGGCAGATGGCCCCCAACTAGTGGTATACAAATATAACACACCAATGATGAACCTAGGTTAGCCACTACTGACTGACCCCTCGATCATTTTTGAATATAACTTTGCCATTATCACTAACACTCTTATGACCAACCTAGGAAAGTCTGTACTGACTAACCCTTTCAATCTATGGATTTTCAGTTTACCCCACCCACATACCTTCACCTCATATTTCAAATTACAATTGACCCTCAGATATATTGTTAGCCTTTTCTTGAGCTAGTCTAGAGTCCGCTTGTCCAGGCCGTGGTTTGTCAATCGGCACTGATGTTTGCGAGTCAATTTCTTGGAACTAGTTCAAATTAACATTTTGAAAAATAAACTACCGTAAAGCCTCGCGTATAAGCCGCCCCCGACTTTGGACTGATTCCATAAGCCGCACCAAAGATCTGATTATGGTGGCTTTTAGTGCTGTACCATAGTAGCAAAAACTCGCGTATAAGCCACACCTTGACCATGGGCGGATGCGAAAAGCCGCACCGCGGATCTGACTCACGTACTAGCCACGGCTTATACGCAAGGTTTTACGGTACCTACCTCCCCTAGATTCTCAGACCATGTAACCTGAAACACCCATTTTCTTTAATTTTGACCCTCTGCACTTCCTTATCATTGCTGCAAGCCTGCTAGTCCTTGTCTCAGTACCAGGGTCTCTCGTTATAGGAGTTATCTGTCGATAAGGCCACTCCAAATAATATCCTTGTTTCTCATCACTAGGCCATGACAAATGTGACAATTCAATTCAGTTCAATTTTAAATATTTATTCGTCAGCAATCAACATTTGTATTCACAGTTACATTTTCCAATATGATATTCTCATGTATACACAATTATCTCACAATGCAATGATGTAAGAATTATTATACTGCTTCCCTTGACAAAGTTTTCATCCATTTCAATTTACTGACAAAAATAGGCTGCTTCTTAGAAAATCTAGTTTTAGTCAGCCACCCTAAATTACCAAGTGTAATGTATAGAAGGTATTTTAATTGTTAATCACAGCTATGTTACTAGCCAAGTATGCTTAACAACGGTTTTTTGAATTTATGTACAATTCGTTTTATGTAACCATTATGACAATATACCAGTGTAGGGGTTTCATATGCGTACAACACGAACACAGGTTCCAAATTCGGTTTGAATGCAACAGGTTTTTATTCGATCACAGCCTCAAAAGTACACGAAGGTTTTCCACTCGGTTCACTTGGTCTTTCAACCATTCGAAGACACACAGGATTCTATCGATAGTTCGAAGCATTAGCGATACCGGACAGTTAAGCCCTGTGCCAGCATGGCTGGTGCAGAGTCCATAACGTGGGAGGGGTGTAGGTGCCCCTGTCAAAGCGAAGGTACGAAAGGTGTGGGTCAGAGCTCGTCCTAGGACGAAACTGGTGAGGTAGCCAACCTCGGCCTCTTATATACCCTGAGCGCGGACCAAGCAGTGTCGACGTGGCACTCCTCCGTAGCGCCGTCTGGAGTGCCCTGCCCGGCTCCGCTACCGGATAACCGAAAGGACATGGCTTAGGTGTTGCCACCTAGTGTCCGTTGGAGGCACTTACCGCTCTGACTCCACGGACCTTACATGTACACGTATTATTCGTGCCCCTACATCACCCCCACCAGATTATAACAAGGGTCGAAATACATCTGATATAATATAATATACTCGAATATGGGAGAATAATATCAGTGTACATGATGACAATACCGGGGTACATTTGAAGGTACGATATACGTTTTTACACATACATGTAGAAAGTACAATTATAGATTTTTAGATTTTACCTGTTACACCAAACAACACTTACATTTCTATGTACAAAACAGGGATCTTACAGATCCAACACTATAACGACAAGATAGATACGTGAGTATCCATCTTTAATAAAGATATGAATATATACGAATATATATGTTCTATACTATTTCTAACTATAGTGATCACAGTTCTGTATGGTTTTCGTTGAGATACAATATTGGTTACTACATTAATCATTTTAAGGTAAGTTAAGATTGCACAATATGTGACTTTTTTAGGACGGAATGACACAGAAGTAATGGCTCGAAAATATTTATGTGGGCGAACCGTCCCTGGAGAGGTAATTACGTGAACTATTGGAATTATATAAAATACTTGGAACCAACATAGTTGTGACATTAACTCTTATAACCAAGGAATGTAGTAATATTAGCCTCCATATGAGGCAACCGATATGTGACTTTATATCTTAAAAATAGATATACTCTCGAAATTCGAATACCAGTTGTTATGTCCAAAAAGAAAATTTTTGGAGATAAAGGTAGGTATTGAACACTATGTACAGTTTTGGTTCGAATCATAGTATGTAGTATAAGTTATACTACTTAAAGTATGAACACCCTTCTTCTTTTTTTTTTAGACAACGAAGACATTTCTTGACAATTATGCATTTTACACCTGGCTTATGTTTACCTTCGAATCATGACCTTAATCATGGATGTTTTATAATAACAACACAATTATTACAGTATCATCGAAGCATCATATGCACAAGTCCTCAATCACACAATCGAACAGCCGAACACTCAAGTTAGCTTATAAGTCCTTCACTAAGCTCTGGAGTTCTTCGAGTGACCCACTCCATTGGGTGAGTCCTATCCCGAATACCCGAATGAACTTAACGTTCAGCGCCTTCATAGTTTTGGCCTGATCGTCCAGAGTGTCTTCTGCAGCTTTCTGCAGACAACGAGCTGTTGAGAGTTCTTTCTTCGATTGTGCCAGCTGCTTGGTGAGTTCGATCACCTTATCTGGCTCCGATTGTTCGTCAATCCGTTGTTGTTCGAAGATCTTCCTCAGCCTTTCGACCTCCTTGCCCTGCATGGTGATGGCATAGTCGGCTGATGCTCTCGCCACACCGGCTGCATATCGTTGCATGCCAGCCAGGTGTTCCTGCAACCATCGTTCGTATAGCTCCTTATGCAGCACTGCATCCGGAGCCTTCGGAGGCTCGAAGTAGTCCTTCGGAATCTGTACCCTCGGCCGAATGTTTTCACCACTTATCATCAGGTCATACCACTTGTTTGGATCCACTGCCGGTTCCTCACGAACGTTGGGCTTATAGGGCACAGTGGCAGTGGTGGTAGTGGTGGTGAGCAGGGTGGCTGCAACAGTTGCTGCCTTCCCTCCTCCAGTAGTTGTCGTTGGTGTGGTGGTGACTGGGTTCGAAGTGGTCACTGGAACCGGGTCCACCACAGGCTCAGTTTTCATGGATGTTGAATCCGCACTAGTAGCAGGGGTTTTACGCCCCACCGACTTTGTAGAACTGTCAGCCTTTGGTTTCACCTTATCTTCTGCCCGAGGAGTGAGGTTGGTGGTCGTCACCACCAAGTCCTTTTTCCCAGGCAGCACAAAGTGATCCGAATCCGCCATCTCCACGTCCCGTGAGTCCGGTTGGCGGATGGCATCCATTACAGAGATGCCCGTAGGGAGATTTTTGTACGGATCCTTCTCAGTCTGTACCTCCGGACCAGGAAAGTCCATTGAAGGGTACTCAGCCCTACTAGCCAGGTTACCAGGGGTCAGAGGACGAAGGGTTTGCAGCTGGGAGCGACCCTTGGGGGCTGAGAAGTCCGGACCATAGTTAGAACGCAAGTCCTTCAGTGGGGACCGGTGCTCAATCGTTGTCGCGCGCCCTCGTGCTGCAGTTGGAGCTCTCGGAGCCGGAACCTCCGATTTTACCTTTTTACAGTCAGGTTCGGAAGTGGCTGGACTCCTGTTCTCACTTCGTTTCCCTGGAAGGGGGTTGGCCGCTCTCCAGTCGTACAACTCCTTGTACAAGGTGTCGTTCAGGTCCAGTCGACCACGTCGATCTGTACGCTGGAAGACAGCTGACTGCTTCGAATTCCGGGTTAATTGGACCTTTCCGAATTGGAAGGTCTCAATCGTGATGGTTTCGAACTTTCCTTTGTCCAGGCCTGCCACCAGTGATGCATGGAGATCTCCAACGTTCTTTCTGGCCAACATCATGGCTTGGCCATGACATTGTATCAGGTGCTCGATCATTCTGCCTCTTCGGGGGGTCCACATTCCCGAACACCTTTTGTTTGCCTTGCCAGTATCAGCGCAGACATACATCGCACGGTGGTGCATGTGCTGCGACAGGAATCGAATGGGCAATCCTCCCTTACCCCTTCCTTGTACCGGGCCATCGCCCATCGTATTTTGGGGCGGCCCTCATGGTTGTAGTAGGTCTCGGGGAACTGTTTTCGATCCAGCAGCCGACCGAACCAGTTTTCTGTCCATGACCAGGAACTGGGTGAACCCATATTGGATCTCATCCATTCTTCGTCATCAGACAATCCTTCATGGTCCGTTTCTTTGGGACACGAATACATCTCCCTCGATCGCTTGCAGTGTTCCATGCACTCGGGCCTAAATTTCTTGAAGCCCCCACTGGCATTGCGCCAAATCATGTCCTCCACCCGAGAACCTGGAACGTCTGCCGAGGCACCTGCCCCTGCAGCTGGAGGGGGCGACGAAACCACTGGTGGCGTGTTCGAATGCCCTGACTCGGAGGACGTGGACGGAGATGCAGGCACCTCGACCTGCACTGGAGTCTTGGTCAGAGTTACTGGAGGGGTCGAATGCGTCCGGGTGGGTGCCCTAGGAGGCGTCGAAGGGGTAGAGGCCGTACCGGATACTACGTCCACCAACCTCACGGTTGGGGACATATTAATCGCAGTAGTTTGGGGAGGCGAAGGATGAGGGACACAGGGCTGTCGTGCCTCACTCTTCTTCGCCTTCCGTTTCTGGCTCTTTGGAAGTTCGAAGGGGACCTCCTCCATATCCGAAGCGTCGGATAAGGACCGTCCTTTTTGTTGTGGATTGGGGTTCTTACGGGACTGGGCTCGAGTCATCGGCGTTCTGGGGGCAGTTTGCATAGCTTCCAGAGTTAGCCGTAACTGTTCATTGGCTGCCCTGAGTTCATCGGATTCTCTGACCACCTGAGCATAACGAGCTTCCTGCTCAACTGATCCTGAGGTATCCGAATGGATCTCCCGCGGAGCCAACTCCACGCTAGCCGAGTCTCCTTCGAATGGGACTGGTAAAGGTCCCGGAGCTTTCGGAAGAGATTCGGATGGAGACTCAGTAGTCCCGGTGGTAGTAGTTGGTTCTTCGAATGACGTTGAAGCCGACTGGGAAGTACTCGAAGAGCACTCGGACTGAACTGGGGCAGGTTCGGATACCTCGGACATAGGCGGAGTATCTGGAGGAGTACTAGTGTTGGAAGTTTTACGACTACCTTTGGTCTTGGTAAATTTCTTTTTCTTCCCCTTCGTACTGGTCGTGCTCCCATCACTTGAGGGCACTGCTTCCTCCATAGCCTTGGCTTGCTGGAGATGCCGAAAGTTCGTACCACATCGCAGTAGGATTTTTCCAAAGATCTCGTTTTTATATGCTCCCCGGATGGCTCCTTCGTAACTCTCTAGCCAAGTACCCTCATGGTGGTCGAATCCATGTTCCTCCAGCTTGTCTAGCACCATCGACATGAGTGTGGGATGGAGCTTCAGCGAGGTGTCGAACGGCGGGTCGCACTCCAGCACCTCCATGAGTTGTTGCTGGGCCAGCGATTTTCGTACGAAGTCCTCCATCTCTTCGTCAGATACTGCATGGATAGGCAATTTCTGGCTTACCTCTTCCAACTCCGGCATCTCGTCCTCTTCCTCATCACCTGCTGCGTTAAGCCGGGTTGACGTCGAATTGTCTATGTCTTTCGAAGCAACACGTTTTGGGACATTGCGCCACGGCAACGGCCCTAGGTTGACTGTAGCCGGGGGTGGCATGGCCATGCTGTCCCGATCAGCCGTCGAATAGGAGCCAATCCCCGCCACACGAACGGTAACCGCACTCCCGGTGGATTCAGAGGCGGATTCATAATCCGACTCATGAGCGTTGTCGAATTGGCTATCGTCCATCCCGAACAGATCTATCTCGTCGGACTGGAGGCCCTCACCGGGGGTGTACTGCTCCTCCATCGCAGTCGAATGTTTTCAACGAAAACGAAGTTTAATAATCGAAGATTTGCGGAGTACGAAGCTCCGCGTGTCCTAATGACACTATGAGCGGGAACTAACCAGGTTGGCGTGTATTATGATGTGGTTTTGGAGACTTTTGGTCGACTACAAGTCCCTTCTTCCTACTCCTTTGCCCTGCAGCGTCCGTGCGTCTTCTTGGCACTGATCCAATATGGCGACCGCCCTTCTTGTCTCGTGATGCCACGCCCGCCGCGGGAGCAAAGGTCAACCAATCAGCGTTCACGCTTCACCGGATAGCCCTTTTCCGACGGATAACACGGCGGGAGACGCTCGCGTTTCCCGCCACTAATCGAACGGGTAGCTCACCGGAGTGTAATCCTTATTGAGTCAGTTCCACAGTACCAGGGATACCGCTAATCATGAATTCTTCAGGAGTGTAGGCAAATGTCATTACGGGTAACATAAGAATACCCGCCGGATAGTTCCGTCTGCCACCCTCGGGGACGTTCATGATCAACACCCACCCTAGCTCTGCTCACTCGACAGCAATTAGGTCTGTACTACCATCATGGCATCGAAACTTCTTGTTGTGTATACAAATTAGGTCACAGCAGTCCCCGGGTTATGCCGTGGACTGCGCCTTAACCCCACCTTGGGTTCTTTAGACCTGGTCGTCCGGGAAGATTCGACAGGATGTCCAGTAGTCAATTGGACAGCCCTCCTCCCCTTCAGACCTTCATTTGCCGAGACTTTTTTTCCTCACTTTTTATCCTTCTTGCTAGAAGCTCGAATTGGTAAAATTTTTTTAGGCCTACCCCGGCCCCGCTTTAATTTACCAATACCAGGAGGCATAGGTTTTTTCTCATCTGAGGGTATCACTAGTTTCCTAGGTCTACCAGGACCACGTCGTTTCGGGGTGGTCGCTCTCCACTCAGTGTTATCTGACTTCGAATGCTCCCCTGGCTTCAAATGCGCTGAAGCATCACCCTGCCACCGACGTAGGCGAGCTACATTGGATTTATACAGGCGTCCCAACAAGGATTTGATCACCACAGTGGATTCTGAAACAATCCGAACCACAGTAAAGGGACCATCCCAGTTGGGTGACAACTTTAGCTGCTGTAGGGGGTCGTGTAGCCTAACTACTTCATCCCCCACTCGAAAGGACCTAAGTTTCAAACCTACGTCATAGCCCACTTTTTGCCATGAAGCAGATTTGCTTAGTTCACATCGAACCATCTTGTATGCGGACTTGAATTGATCCCTCAATGCCTCCACAAACATCACCTGACAGGGTGTTTCAGCGTTTATCCCAGCTACGCCAAACACCAAGTCAGCAGGCATAATCAAATCCTCTCCGAATACCAACAAATTGGGGGAACAACCGGTGGAAGCATGCACCGTACTATTATAAGCATGTACCACAAACTCGCATTGCTCGTCCCAATCATCCATCTGACTGTTGACCAGAGGCTTCAGGACTTGTATCAAGGTTCTGTTGAACCTTTCTACTTGACCATCAGACTGAGGCCTGTACGGATTCGTTCTGGTTTTGCATATAGCAAGGTTATGGCACATTGCTGCCCATAACTCAGATTCGAATTCTCTGCCTTGATCACTATGCAACATCAAGGGTACGCCTAGATGAAGCACCCAACCCTTTACAAATGCACGAGCACATGTATGAGCCTTGTGATCTTTCAGAGGAAACACTCTAGTATACTTCGAATAGTAGTCATGCACGTGTTTCCATCAGGAGTGGTTTTTAGGCCACTAATGATATCAACCGCTATGCGTGCAAATCTAACTCCCCAAAGCTCTTGAGTTAGTGGCAACTTCCCCAGGCCTTCACCTGGTTTGCTCAGACAACAATCTGGACAAGTAGAGATCCACCTAAGCAGATCTTTACTCATGCCAGGCCAGTAATACCTTCTGGAGAGTCGCGCAAGGGAGCGCTTCTTTCCAAAATGTCCACTGGTCTGATGTCCATGTACGAAATACATGATGTCCCTTCGCATAGCTGTGGGTATCACGATTTGCCGAATTTTGGCCTTGTACGGTGTTATCTTCCACCTACATAAGATACCGTCAACAACAGTTAGCTCAGACCATTGAGCAAGTAGCTGTCTCATTTCCCGGTTCTCAATCGAAATGGCTGGTCTTTGTGGTTGGGCACCACTGGAGACCTGTTCTATTAGTCTCGAAATGACAGCATCACCCTTCTGGAATTGCCTGATAGTTTCGGTGGACCATTCCATTGCTTTAGAATGTCCTACATCATACGGCATTCGAACTCCAGCTATTACAGCATTATGGGCTCCACAATCATCGCAATCCATTCTAGAACATTTCCGTATGGGTCTTCTCGAAAGGGCATCAGCATTGATATGCTTGCTCCCTGCTCTGTGTTGGATTTGGCTATTTTCCAACCCGAACTCGGACAAGTGGGTCAGCCATCGACCGATCATTCCTTCTGCTTCCTTAAAGTTTAACAGCCACCTTAAGGACGAGTGATCTGTCCGTAAAGTAAAGTCACCTCCCCAAAGGAAGTGCTTAAACTTCTTCGTATACACCACTACCGCCAACAATTCGCGCTTAGTGGTACAGTAATTCCTCTGGGCCTTATTGAGGGTATTACTAGCGAAAGCCAGTGGCACTTCTATCCCCTCTTGCATCTGGGATAGAGCAGCACCTATACTGTCATTACTGGCGTCTGTGTCCAGTATGAAATGTCCATCAGCTGTTGGATATTTCAAAACTGGGGTGGTTCGAAATAGGTTCTTCACGGCTTCGAATGCTAGATCTTGTTCCGGACCCCATGGGAAAGGCTCCTTCCTTCTACCCGGAGTCCAGTGAGCTAGAGCCTGCATAGGCTGAGCTATTCTGGCATACCCCGGTAGGAAGTCTCTGTAGTAACTACAGAAGCCCAGAAAGGACCGTATGTCTTTAGGTCCCTCTGGCTTTTCCCATTCCGATACAACATCTAGTTTCTCAGGATCCGTCTTAACCCCCTCAGTGGATATTATCCGACCGAGATAGTTAATAGAAGTCCTAAATAGGTGACACTTCTTTGGTTTCAATTTCAAACCATGGGTTATCAACCTCTCGAAAATTTTGACTAAAGTAGCCAGGCACGATTCGAAGGTCTTCCCGAAGACAATTACGTCGTCCAGGTACACCAAACACTCCTTCCATAACAGATCACTCAACAGAGATTCCATCATGGCTTCGAATGTTGCAGGGGCGTTACACAATCCAAACGGCATCACATTGTACTGGAAAAGACCGACATGGCTCGAAAAAGCTGTTTTTTCCTGATCCTCTTCCTTCATTCCAACTTGCCAGTATCCGGATTGCAAATCCAGCGTACAGAACCATTGGTTTCCGCCCAGGGAATCAATAGTCTCGTCTATACGGGGGAGAGGATAGGAGTTTTTCTTAGTACAGCCATTTAATTTTCGATAATCTATGCAGAAGCGAATTGTGCCGTCTTTCTTAGTCACCATCTGAACAGGACTGGACCAGGGGCTAGTGCTGGGAACAATCACCCCTAATCTCAGCTGATCAGCGATTTCCTTCTCGGCCATCAATTTCTTCTTCAAAGGTAGGCGTCTATAAGGGATTTTGAAAGGTACAGCGTCCTCTGTAGCGATGGAATGTAGCACCTTATCAGTTCGCCCCAAACCAGTGGGCTCCCCGAAGGCTGCATCATATTCCATCAATGCCCGTCTCAACTGATCTTTCTGGTCCCCCGTCACCAAGTTCGAATCGTCCACCAACTTTTGGAGTTCCGGACGCAAATCGGACATCCCTTCAAGGTTCGGTTTGGTATCTTCTGAGAGTATACTGGTGCTTGCCTGTGCAACGACCACCTGCCCCACGGGAGTACCTTTCATCAGATAACGGACTTCACCACCAGGATTCGAAATAGGAATTAAATTCCTGCTGCCACTGCCTACGAAAGTATCTGCACTCTCGAGTCCAATTGATGCAAGTCTCACCACATCGGGTTCAACCACCGCCATCTGGTCTCGGAAGATACTGTCACTCGAAAACAGCACATCACATGTCTGTCCTGGGGGTATCTTAACCGTCTGTACCACCGAGGCTACAGAAGATACCTTTCTCAACACGCATTGTACGGCCACCTTGTATGGATGTTCTATCTTTAACATCCCCCTACAAGGTTCCAACATTGCACCGTACAATGCAGCGAAATCTAATCCGATGATGCCATCATCACTCAGATCAGCAATAGTAGGGGACAGAAGGTAATCCTGTCCACCTATATTGATTTCGAAAAATGCTTTACCAAACGTCTGCATGCAGCTACCGTCGGCCGAATGAGCTTTTACCCTCGTTGTGAAGTTATCTGGCTCATCGGCTACAAGGTCATAGAATCTCTTAGAGATCATGGAGTGACTAGCTCCAGTATCCACTAGAAATTCTGCGGACCTTCCCTTCACTGCTACAGTCAAATACCACCTCTTCCCATCCAGCGGTGATGGGTTAACGGTGAAACGTTCGAAATCCTTAGTGACACCAAGATCTACTCCCCGTCGTTTCAAGTGCTTCAAACAGGGATGATCCGGGGACAATCGGGCACTGCTGACTACTTCCAGCTCCTGTATCCAATTCGCCGCTTCCCCAGTACTTCCTCCTCGGACGTCTACTTTTCTGGGTTCATTGGACATACTTAGATGGGACTGATCAGGCCCCTCCTCTAAGTTTCCAATCTCTACTGCACCTCGGACTTCCTGGCTTGCACCGCTGGCGATAAGTTGGCTTTCCTTCACCTTAGGGGTTACTACCTTGCCATCCAGAGCAACCCCGTCTAGTTTTCCGTTTTCTTCTCTTCAGGCTTTGGTACCGGCTTTTCAGCTGGGCATTCTGCAGCAAAGTGTCCCAGGACCTGACACCTGTAACACTTCCTAGTGGTCTTGTCCACTCTCGGCTTCGAATTCCTCCCTGTTGATTGCTGGTTTCCAGACATCAAGTCAGTCAACCTTAACAGAAGTTCTTCCATAGAACTGGGAGTTGAGGATGTAGTCGAAGGTGCGCTTGTAGCTCCTGGGGTCACAGGTGGTGTTTTCCTGTCAGCCTTCGGATAGCGCTTCGAATTCGAATTGGAATAAGATTTGCCGCTGTTCTTTTGAGCAACTGCGCCAATCTCCTCCTCCCTTCCAGAATCACCTTCCTCTGTATCAGAGGCTGGTGGGTCTTGCACCACACTGGAAGTTCTCGAAAGTACTCTCGAAGATAGCAGATGCCGTTTCCTGTCATAGTCTTCTATGGCCATGAACAAATCAGTGAGAGAAGTTCCAGCCTTCCAACTATCACATGCTGCGGTCCGTTCATCAGAATCCCTTAATCCCTCGATGAATTGCGAGAACAAATCATCTAGGAACTGTGGGTCATCTAACTGCCATCTTGGTCTAGCCCTTTGCAAGAGAGATTGCAATTCTAGACCGAACACACGGTGCGACTCGTTTGACTTTTGAGTCCGTTTCCGGAACAATCGAAGCGGGTCTTCATTACCCACATTACCTATCAGGTAACTGGCGCATTCCACCAATTGGGTAAACGATCCGGCACCATGCATCGTTCTCCATCTCGAAACAGCTAGCTTGCCTGGGCCATTTCTCAATGCCCGTAAAAGCTCGTCCAACGATTCCTCTTCTGACCACCGATTATACCTCATATCGTCCATGAAGTCTGCGAACCAGTCCTGCCATGGCTGTCTTCCTGTGAACGGAGTCGGAGTGCTTGCAGTGCGTCTAGCAGCGTTGTGGTTGTCCCTGTGCAACAGAAACGACTGCTCAATGCTCCAGTCGACGATATCGGCATTATCAGCTTGTCTGCTAACACAGTCCACTCCCATCTCAGCAATGCAGGGGTTCATGTCGTAAATCAATTTCATCCCAGGGGACATTGATTCGCGGCGAGATACTCGTCTACCTGCATGTGTAGGAGATCTCCCTGGCCTCCTTGAGGGCCCACTCGAACGTTCATTCGGATCAGATCTCGAAGATCTCTCATTCGAACCCATACGGCTCGGTCTCTCTCGAGAGCTAGAACGACTGGGAGGGTTCGAATGGTCGTCATCATACGACGTTGGGCGTTGGTCACGCCGTGAAGATCTTCCATCCGGATCCCCCGTATCAATGGTCACTCGTTTTGGTCTCCCTCCGGTTGAGGTAGAGGCACTACCCCCACCAGTTGATGAGTTGTATATGCCACCACTGACATGATCGAACCCTGAATGGCCACCTCGAGTTGCCTCTTCATCTCGTTTCTTCTGTAAATCTTCCACCTCCCTGATCAGACGATCCTTTTCGTCCATCATCGCCTTGTTTGCTTCTCGGATCGTATCATGGAGCTCGTCCGAATCATGTATGGTCTTATCTTGACGTTGTTCTAGAGCTTCAGTACGTCGCCGCAAGACATTTTGTTGATGAGCGAACTGGTTTTCCATATGTTCCAGCTCTGCCTTCGTTGTGTCTAAGCGGTTTCTGTTGCCCCGTCTAAATCTTCATTCTTGTTCCGGAGCTGTACCAACCGATGACTCAAAGCTTCAAACTCTTCATTCATCCTGTCCATCTCTGCAATCCTTGCTCCCTCGAAACGATTCTTCTCTTCTTCGAAATGACGACGTGTCACTTCCTGTCGCTGGTGTCGTTCAGCATGCAGCATGCTCATGCCTTGTGTTGGCATAGGAGCAATGTGTCTCTTCGAACCGCCAGTTTCAAACAAAGAATCATCTAGGTTTGACCCCAGATCTTTTCGAATAGAATCAGGATTGCCTCTCCTTGGTTCTGGTGTAGAACTCGAACGGTTTGGCCCATAGTGTTTCTCAAGGGCTGCTACCACCTCCGGATCTGGACTCGAAATAGGATGAAGGGACGCTCCACCCTTTGCCTGTTCAGCCATGTTAACCCAACCGACTGTGCTATTCTGTGTTTCACCCGAACTGGTCACGGCACCAATGTAGGGGTTTCATATGCGTACAACACGAACACAGGTTCCAAATTCGGTTTGAATGCAACAGGTTTTTATTCGATCACAGCCTCAAAAGTACACGAAGGTTTTCCACTCGGTTCACTTGGTCTTTCAACCATTCGAAGACACACAGGATTCTATCGATAGTTCGAAGCATTAGCGATACCGGACAGTTAAGCCCTGTGCCAGCATGGCTGGTGCAGAGTCCATAACGTGGGAGGGGTGTAGGTGCCCCTGTCAAAGCGAAGGTACGAAAGGTGTGGGTCAGAGCTCGTCCTAGGACGAAACTGGTGAGGTAGCCAACCTCGGCCTCTTATATACCCTGAGCGCGGACCAAGCAGTGTCGACGTGGCACTCCTCCGTAGCGCCGTCTGGAGTGCCCTGCCCGGCTCCGCTACCGGATAACCGAAAGGACATGGCTTAGGTGTTGCCACCTAGTGTCCGTTGGAGGCACTTACCGCTCTGACTCCACGGACCTTACATGTACACGTATTATTCGTGCCCCTACACCAGCATTTAATTAATATATAACTCATTAATAATTCGTATAAATATGAAATTCCAAAATTCCAAATCTAGTATTCATTAAGTATGTTGTAAATATTTTTACAACCTTCCTTGGTACAAATGTACCTTATAAAAAACTTTTTCAATTCATTTTCATGTATTGAAATATGTACGAAACTTACAAGACATTACAGTTTGAGAATTGAAAAAGGATGTACCCATACACTATGGAAATGACGAGGGCGCTTTTTTTTCCTTTTTTTTTTGCTGAAGACCAAATATGTACGGGGATCTAGGCTTTTTATTCAGATTGTAATGGTTAAGAAATCAATAATCTACAAACGTTTTGAATAGGTATACTTCCTTTTGCTCATTGCATTTGCACCACTGTAGGCTTCAATTTGATACCAAATATGCCCATATGTGTCTACTATTATCGACTTTTCCCTTAAAAATTTGCAAAACAGAAAAATTAAATCTCCCAAACATGATTTTAGTGACGCGCGCGGTGATGAGAAACAAGGATATTATTCGGAGTGGCCTAAGGGAGGGGTAAATTAGAAACGGTGACTGCGCAGGAAGCTGGGTGTTGGGGGTCTCGATTAGGGGATAACCTGTTGCCTGACACATTTAAGAAATTGTCACCCCACCTGTTACTTTCACCCTATGCTCCATGTCGACTCTACAAACCTGTCATGCTCTATGTCGAATTTAATAAATACTGTAAAAGTACTTTATTTCGCTGGGAATATATTTTCGCAATCTTCGCGGAAATGTAAAATCCGCGAAAGTTTTATATGCTTAAGGGAGTGGTCATTTTTTAACAACAGGGGGGGGTCAGTGGATTTCCGCGCGAGCGGGTCAAAATTTTATTGGTCCCCCCCTCAAGAGGGGTCGAAATTTTTTCCCCCCCCCCTCCAGCAGGTTGAAATTGAGCGCGGCCGAACCCTATGTGCTATAATAATGCGCAGGCTTTTCCGCTAAAAAGGGGTGTAATTGTTTTGGTCCCCCCCTCAAGAGGGGTCCAAATTTTCTTGGTCCCCCCCAAATCCACCAACCCCCCCTCCTGTTGTTAAAAAATGACCACTCCCTAAGTATGGAATAAATACCCGTGAATTTGCCGTTTTTCACTCATCCGCAAAAATTTAACCCTGTGAAAATAAGTAGTTTTACAGTACTCCATGTCATTTCACTTCAGTCAGTAGTCAGTATCCCATATTTGATATACCTTAAGCCCATATCTGATCCTTTCTTAACATTTTTAAGGACGGCATAATGCATTGATACATCATGTCATTGGTCGTCATTATGTATAAATGCAGCCCTGGAAAGTAAAATCGCCAGTTCTGAATTCAAGCATCATGCCGACTCTACAGGGTTGAGATACTCCCATAGGGTCAGCATGATGCACCAATGCAGCACCGGCAAGTTACTCGCCGAGGCTGCATTGGTGCATCATGATGATAAATTTCCCTAATCATACATCATGTCATACTTTACAATGTTGCAGCGAATCTGTAGGTTAGATTGAGAAACACATTAAAGGAGCTTTATTTGTTCTTTTGCTGTTCAAGTATCTAAATAACCGGTATCAGTATACGCTACCCGTCTCATACCAAAGAAATGAGGCACCTTCCGTTTAGGAAAAACCTTAGATATTGGTTCTTGATAAATTCGAAAAGATCAGTTTGGTGCAGTTTGTTTGAACCCTAATATCCATTGATAATAACTCAGAGGGTGTAAGTTTGTAATAACATCCGATTTAATTTGACATAAACATGGTTTATATTTACCTTTGTTGCGACGATATTAAATCTAATGGTTATTATTTTCTATTGATATTCTGATGTTTATAATATTCTCGTGATGTATACATATAAATATAATGTCTAATAATAACTAATTGACCGTGGCACTCCCGTACTACTAATCATCTAGACTCTATAACAGTAGAGTCAAGGCAAACTCATATAGAGAGCTTGCTTGACAAAGTTGCTTTAAATAGTTGACCAATCGTATCGTGTAAAGCAGTCCCTGTACACATTAGTAGTCATTATTCATGAACTTTCTTGTCAGGACTGCATTCAGGCATGTAGGGAATTGAGAGTCGCAGGAAGGAAAGATTGTTTCTGATGTGAAGATTGTAATATCTAACCCTCGGTTGCACATGACTAACTGATGCAGTCCTGGTGGGTCACTCGCCCATGCTTTTTTTTGAGTTTGAGTTTAGATTTTTTTATTTGGCAATAATAAATCACATACGAGGGGCATTTCTCAATTATAGCCAAAATTATGTACAATAATATACGCAATCATCACCATGTCAAGTTTGCATCTAGCGAGCAATGTTCAATAATTTAGTTCATCTCATCATGACGGTAAGTCTTTGAATTAATGGGCTTACTACAAATCACTGTTACTTCTAATCTCCACAATATTACTAGTATTAATTCTAATACTTCAGGGTAATTTATACCACTACTGGCTCAAGTGGCCTTAGATCATGTGGGGTTAGGCTAGTTGTGAATTTGTCTTTCGTTGGCTGGTTTTGTTGTGCAGCATTGAGTCTATCCCATAGCCGGGATCCGCGGTAGAGTGGTGATCTGGTGTAGATGTCCTTGACTGGCCTTTTGACGGACAGTTTGATCTTGTCGTCGCCCCTCAGGGCCCTCACAGGTACTACCACACACTCTGCTGCATTCATGTATCTGCTGACCAAATGGAGCTGATGCATTCATTAAGGGTATGAATTCTTGGACGGAGTACCAGTGAGTCTATGACGACTACAAATAAACATGAATCCTGAGATCACCTTACAGTTACTTTGTCAGCTAATTTGAGGGTGATTTCCCCATTTTAGGTTGATAACATGATCTGTATGATTGTATGCAGGTATGGAAAGTTGGAAGGCTCTCTTTCATCATTAAGCATAATAAAAATACAGTACAGTGTCACAAATGAAAAACTGTTGGCTTGCAGAAACTAAGACCTCTTAGGGGTGCATCATAACACGATTGGATTTAGCCTGTATACTACCACTACAGTCAGTCTATTCCTACCTGAAAATTACAATAAGGAAAACATTCATATGGTAAAGAATGATTTCAAGCACAAGGAAAATGGTTAATGACAGCAATTGTTTTTTTGCAATTTAATTTTGGGGCGTTTTAACTGATATTGTATCTTTCACATTCGAATAATGCCTTAGGGAGTTATTCTTTCATTTATCATGGTACCTGAATGTAGTTTACTCGACAGGGCTGCATTCATAATAATGCTCGGTATGCTTGAATGTCACACAAGCAAGTTACCAACATTGGATCCAGAGGAGGAGACAAGAGCGTATTCTTCCGAAGTAGTGAAGGGTTCCAAAACAACTATTACTTGCATTCCTATACATTTTTTGTTCATTTTTTCAGTACATTTATCTTAACCATTAAATGGCTAAAATAAGTGAACTTTTAAGAAATTTTCTTTGCATTAGTCAACCCTCGACTTACATTAAGGTGCATATGGTAGTCCACAATAATACAATCCAACATCCTAAGCCTGGCAGTATTGGCTGGCATATGTATATATAACTTTCTAAATTAGCACTACACTTTGGAGGTGATGAGGGTCTCGGTGGTGGGGTAGATTATATCTGCGTTCTGACTCTGTCTGGCCTCTGCACCCCAGTCAGCTGTCGGTCGGATCAAGTTCCTCATGTCCTGTAAGTAGAAATGGCAATACCTCAAAGCTGCACTGGTGTGTACTGGGCATACTTGCTCACATTGACACCCCCTCTGGGGGTTGGAAAAGACACTAAGCTTACTATAGGTTACACAATCTTAGCTCAATGTCCAAGCACAAGATGAAAGTTATCTACAATTATTTCTAGTCAGTAGGGGTCACAGCAGGTGGTTTCTGACCCCTGACCCCAGGTGAGCAGCTCAGACCTCCTGCTGTGATGTGGGGTCACAGGGTGTGAAAATATAAAGGATGGTTACATCTACAAATAGATCGATATATAACTATGTGTTTATGTTATGTAATGTTATGGTTTAACACATTTGGGCACTATCACAGCCAAGATATGGCAGGTGGGGGCAGGGAAGAGCCCTAGAGAAGAGGGGATGCGTGGATTGGACCTGGAAGAGTTTTATTTCTTGATTATATAATGCCTGCTAGCGGCGGCGCCGTTAGCAGCAGAAGTGAGTTCATGCCATAGCAGCTTTTAAGTGGTAATCCTACTCTTTAACATAACTAAAATGGCTCTAGACCCCTTAATTCGATATGGTGACAAGGGCATTTCTTAAAATTGACATGGGACATGAGGCCTAGTGACATGCGACACAAGGCTTAAAAAGATAGTGACATGGACCATGGACAGTTCTTGACATGCGACATGGTCTTTTTAAAAATTGACCTGCGACGTGGGGACCGCCCCCCCCCCCCCCCATCAAGGACCTCACTAGAGGCTGATCCAGGCTTTGCATACCCGGGTGTAAAGAATTTAAGATGCTCAAAGCCTGTTTTCTAAAATATGTATTTTCTGATGTAGCCTACTATTGTTAGAATTTAATGTGGGACTACTTAATTGGAAATATAGAAGGGAATTCTTAGGTCAAATCTCTGTACGAATTCCATAATCTAAATAAACGGATTGATATTAAATCAACATGCAAAAGTCACCGCATGAGTGAGTTAATTTAAGCAACTTCAGGCACACCAGTAAGCTCATAAAGGGCCATCCATTAATTACGTACGCACATTTCTGGCCAAAATAGACCCCCCACCCCCCCTGTTGCACCATTTACGCATTTGAACTACCCCCCCCCCCCATGCGTACATACGCATTTCATTATTAGCCCCCCCCCCACTGATAAAATAACGGAATCCTATAAAGGTCTTCTTATTAATAAGAAACCCATTCATCTGGAAATTGATTCCTTTCATAGATAATAAAAGAAGTAGATAGTTAGGACAAATTTCCCACTTGTAAAATGTATATCCCAAGGTTGGGGGGGGGGGGGCTGGTCAAGCTTAGGGCCGAGTTATATATTGCCATCTAGCGTGGGGGGGGGCTGGTGAGGATAGGAGCTAGGGGTCATAGTGAAATGGTCCTCAGTGGGGGGGGGGCAAAACTTAATAAGCCTCCATGATGGGGTGATCAGAACCAAATATTACAATTTAAATACATACCTCATCACACCCCCATTTGCAACTTGTTAGGAGGGGGGAGGGCATTTTGCAAAAGCAGAAATTAATGGCCCCCGGAGGGGGGGGGGGTACTTATGGCTAGTTGGTAGGAGGGGGGTAGTCAAAAAATATTTGGCATGTTTGGAGAATCCAAAACAAAATTTTCAAAATTAAGTGGGATATTTGGACCTAAAAAGGTGCCAATTTTAGTCTAAAATGACCAGAAAATCGGCCCTATGCGTACACAATGCGTATGCCAAAATGAGCCTAGACCCCCCCACCCCCTCTTCATACGTATGTAATTAATGGACGGCCCCTTTAAAGACAATAAAAAAAAGGTTTGTTTCAGGTAACATGGCATGAAAATGTAGGGTCGGTAGGTCGGATTATTTTTTTTTCAACTTTTTTTTTTACATGAAAGTACTACCCGGCCTCTGGGAAGACCCGAAAATTGACCCCAAAAAGGCTAAAAATAAAGAAATTTCTTCAAAATGGCATAAAAAAACGTAGGGTCGGCCCTCTTTTGATAGGGTCGGTCGGGTGACCTGAAACAAACCTCTTTTTTTTTGGCCTAAGTGGCTTATGCCACTTGAATCAAATTTTCTCATGAAAGAAAATAAATTTTCTTCAAGTTAATCTAAGCTTCCACTAATCATCTTATACCACAGCAGGCATAGAGAACAAAGCATTTCACACCTCTTGTATACTGCATACGGCTAGTGGTATAAAGTAGTTATAGGCCTTGTACCAAGCTGTAGGGCTCCCTTCACTGTATTTCACGTACAGCATGGCACTCGTCCTACCGTAAAACCTCGCGTATAAGCCTAACTCGCGTATAAGCTGCACCCCGACTTTGGGCCGATCCTATAAGCCGCACCAGCGATCCGATTATGGTGACTTTCATACTGTACTATAGAAGCAAAAACTCCCGTATAAGCCGCACCCTGACTCCGTGGCGATCCTATAAGCCGCACTGGCGATCTGATTCGCTTACAAGCCGCAGCTTATAGGCGAGGTTTTACAGTACTACTACTTACATTCCTGCTTAAAGTTGCGTAAATCGGATAGTTCATACAGTGAGATGTACACAAACTCACCTGTCTATCTGTAGCCATACATAGTCTGTAGATGATGACTACAGGGATGGGCAGCAGCTCACAGAACGTCACCAACCAACCCACAAGGTTAGCCCACAGCGGGAAAATGTAGCCACCGTAGCCGGGACTGTACCAGTTCAGCGATATAGACACTATCACAGCCTGAGGGATAGAAGAGGAAAAAATACATGTAATAATATCAGATGGTATACCTTGTACATAATGCAACCTGAAATTAATTGAGGAGATGCGATACAATTATAGTTCAATATTAGTGGCTGAGGACTATTTAGGATCCCTACTGTATTTAGTATAAAAATATCCCCCATGTCCCCTCTGCATATGAAGCCTTCTAAGAGTCTTGCACCCAGTCAGGGTAGTCTGCCTAGTGTGGGTACAAGCAATCTTATTTACAGCATAGGCCCAGTGACAGCTTACTTAGAATTTTGCAAGGTATTTAATGTCATGCATAACCATGTCTGGACAACATGAATTACATATTCTGGGCATTTATGTTGGTACCTTTTGGTAAACATATATCTATCAGAACAGATAAGGGGACTTCATCTATATGGGTCAGTCCTTATGTTGCTTTATATTGAATTGCTGCTTCCTCCCCAGTGGGTACAAAATGCAGTTGAACGTCGAATCAACATTAAATCAACATTGAATCAATATTGACAATCATTCATCTGAGTTGAGTTGAGTTGAATTTCTTCACCCTGTCTAAAGTAGGCCCAGGGCCTGTTTGCTACATACAGCGCTCTGGTGGAGATGAATTTATCTCTGATGTTATGAGAAAATTACATATAAATTTCCCTAAGGGGAAGTGAATATGCCTTCACTCAGGGTGAATGGTCCTAGGGGGCCATTCACAGAGGTAGAGATTCTTAAAGGAGCAATACCACCACTCATGCAGCTACCACATAGTACACTAGAACAGTACTAGAATTCTGAGTGGGACACGTTCTGTGATTATGCTGCTTTAATGCTAGGTGCTTCAATATACATGCCCTCCATGTTGACTCAATGTTCTGTGCCCACTGGGTCAGTGAGGCTTCCCTATCCTAAGAAGCCAATGTTGTCCATGTATACTGACCAAGATGGCGATGGGGCACACCCCTCTCCAGAAGACGGTGAAAAAGTGAAGACGGTTTGGTCGCCAACCGGTCATGGAAGCCAGGTCCCGCAACAAACGTCCTGATCCTAAAAAGCATAAAATTGAAGGTGAATGGTGAGTCAGATCTTTGCTTTTCAAAAATCCATGAAATGATAATGATCATAATATTGTGACATCATCTTCTGAAATATTTCATCATCATTATTTTTTAAGTTAAAGATTTTATCAAGCTACCAGAATTTGGGAACTGAACCCTAGGTCACTTTATTCAAATCTGACATGTAGTTGATTTTTTTTCCAACATTAAATTGTGAACGGCAGGATAAATTCAATGAGAAATTTTTTCAAAAGAATCGCACTTTAAAAACCAATCCTATGGGAGACTATGGGAAAACCGCACAATAAAAACCAATCGCAAGGGGGCTCATGAAATACAGTGTTAGAACTCCTTGAGGCAACTTTAAAGTAGTTGGGAAATACTTACCATATATCCATGCTACAACAATGACTTCCAACAGGCCAATAACAACCAAACACACAGGGGGTCCGTAGTAGTCCATCAACGTCAGCACGTAAATACCTCCCTGTCATACAAATAAGACCAAAAAAATGAAAGGTTTGTTTCAGGTAACATCAGAGAAAAATGTGGGGTCGGATATATTTTTTTTAAACATGAATGTACTAGCCAATTTTTGAATAAAAATCGACCAAAAAGGGTAAAAATACGAACAGTTCTTGACCTGAAACAAATCATCTCTTTTTTTGGGCCTAAGGAAGTTGTACACTGATTGTATTATAAAAATGTAATATAATAAACAGAAGATACCTAGCAGAATACTCTTGATATATGGCAAGTCAGCCCTAAAATTCGCATGGTTGATTTTTTACCTTTTTACAGCAAAAGAAAAACTACATCATCAAATTTCTATCTGTTGATCTGTCGCACAAGGCTTGAAATTACACCTGATTCAATGGATTCGATACAGTAATTCACATAGTTCTATGTATATTTACATTAGTGGTGTAGACGAGTCCTATAAGGAAGGAGGCAGCAGCCAGACAGCTGAGGGTGATGAGGCGGTTCCTCTTGGTGCTCAGCAGCTCTATCTCCTCTGTTAGAGAACCAAGGATGTTAGCTAGCTGAGGAATCTGTAGCAGAAAATTATATGGAAATTATTTGATCTAATTTTGTTTAATATGAGTGCTGCAGACCAAAATGTATAATCGTTAAGACTATTTGGATCATTTTGACTGTCTCCTGAATCTCTGAAAAAAATATCTCATAAAATGAGTTGAAAGCTAACAGATCTGAAAGTAGGCACAAACCTCATTTAATATTCTTCAGCAATCACCCCAATCCCAGATATATATTTCTCCAATTAATGCAAGATTCACATCAAGGTTATAGATTAGTTTGAGGATAGGGTAATCATTTCATTATAGCTTTGATTCTCCATCATATTATTACTTACAGCAGATCCCAGACCTAGGTTAGTCAGCATGAGGAAGAACAGCACGGACCACAGCTGGGGCACGGGGAGGGCGGTCACAGCACGAGGGTACACCACAAAGGCTAAACCTGGTCCTAAGGAGTACATGAAATAGACAGTTACCATTAGTACCTTTAGTAAAACATTGACACAATATACTGTAGTGATACAGCATTGGTTTCAAGGGAGTACCAGTCTGTATAAACCCAGCTGGTAGAACAGTCTAGGTAAGCTATTTCTATCCCTATGTATTAGTGACAGTTTAAGCTTTAATGCGACACAAAATATACCATATTTATCAATTCTTTTCATATTTTTCGATAAAAAATTTTTTTAAATTTTTTTTTAAAATTTCATCATGCGTTTGGTGATAAGAAACCAGTTTGATTCTGCCAGTCACTGACCTGAGTCAACAACATCGTGGATTGGAAGGTTGATCTGAGCCGCCATTTGTCCGAGGATAGCGAAAATTACGAATCCACAGAATATACTTGTGAAAAAGTCACCAATCACCAGGATGCCAGAGTCACTGAGAATAGAAATGCCACGATAATTATACTTGAATTAGCAATGCATGAAAAATATATAAAATCACGATCAAAATGGTTGTTTATTGTTAATGATTAGTGCCTGGTCCCAAATGAGAATAATGATATGCTATCCTACTGATAATCTATAAGGACTGATGAAAAGGAATCCTCTCTACAATGAGGTAGTCCCTGAAACAGTTGTTCCTATACTTTTAACAATAGATATTATTTTATGAAACACTGATACAAAATAGAGCTTCGCATATATACATAGTAATAATTTGATATAACCATATTATATTGATCATAAATACTTACATAATAGGGTTGTTCTTGAAGCGGTTGTGTTTGCCCATGGTGATAAAATTCCCCCAGCCACAGCCAACAGAGAAGAAGACTTGGATGGCTGCGTCACTCCATACCTGGATTTTGCCAATGTGTTATCAACTTTCAATGCATAGTTGTTTGTATTTAAGCAAATTTAAGATCACAAATACTTTAAGGTACTTTAAGTTCAGTACTGCCATGTGTATGTAACAGAAAGTTCATTAGGCCACTCAAAAAAAAGAAGTTTTTTCTCATCACCAAGGACTGAAAAATTTGACAAGGGAGGCTTTTTCCCCTTCTTTTTTATTCGCGGAATAAAATGTATAGGATAATACATGCTTTTCGTGGCCAAGATTCACATTTAAGTAGTTAAGATAAATGAAAACTGGAGAAAATGTAAGTTATTTATATTCCACTGTATAACTGTCAGTATGAGCTTTAATTTGATACCAAATATGCCAATATTTGTCCACATTTGCTCACATTTTTCACCAAAACTTTGCACAAAAAGAAAAAGTTTTTTCTCAAAATCTGATTTCTATGATGTGCACGGTGATGAGAAACCATCTTATTTTTTTGAGAGGCCTAATGGCAATTCAGTGGCTTTATATGGCATCTACTAGATTTATATAATATGTGCTCAAAAGGTAAAAAGTATATTTAATTTACTTAAATGCAGACTACATGCCGTGTCTTAACCCATTAAGGATTACTCATGATGTCTTTTATATTATTTGTCGGCATGACATGAAAATGCAGTGTCGTACCAATCGCATGGGGCTTATACACTCTCAAAGGCTCAGCATTATGGATCAGTAGAGGCCCAGAGACTAACTTGCTGGCAATGCATTGATCAATCATTATGATCAATCAGTGAAATATCTTGGTCACTGGTTAAATAAGATTTGGCTGAAGAGTTGGCTGTATCTTTATAGTGTGTATATATCAATCTGTGAAAGTTCAAAGAATTATTGATTGTCAAAGTGAAGTAAGATAAAACTCAAAACCTGAACATTTGCCAGTCTGGTCCATACAGGAGTTATGAAGTAGCGGATGCCGTCTCCAGCCCCTGTCTTCATGCAGGCTTGTATCAATAGGGCCAGCATTACGACATATGGAAGAAGTGCCGTCACATAACTTAACTGAAATAAAAGTGGACTTTAGCGCTGAGACTAAGCAACGATTTAGATCAGAGATAATCTGAGATATTTTTTAAAGACTAGAAGTCGGATTTTCCTGGATCATGCTTTCAACTTGTAATTTGGCATTAAAGCCACTAACATTATGCAAATATATATGCAATAATTCATTTCTTTGGAATGTCGCTCGTATCAAAATTCTACTAAGGATAACATGGCGAGTTTGACAGAGTCTTATCAGACATTTTTGCATAGTCAACACTCAAAAAGTAAACTTGTCTCCAGACTCGTCGAAGTGACGGTCATAAAATAAACGAGTCAAAAACTCGTCAAGTGACAAGGAAGCAGGTCTATTAGCTGGAGATAGAGGACCCACTTGGCATGTGCCAGCCCAAAACCAGGCATTTGCCAGCTCCAGATTCTATTTGTGGGATGGTAACCTGATAGGTTAAACAACTTTTCACTCGTTTATTTTATGAAAGTCACTTTGAGGAGTCTGGCGACAAGTTTACTTTTTCAGTGAATAGTGTGTGATAATATTGTCCTTTTACTAGTCAGCAGGTTAAAATGCAGGGATCAAGATTCTACTGGCAAGATGATGTGTCCAGGAGGGTCCTTGGAATGTAGACATAGTATTGATAGTATAGCCTACCTTCCCCCATGACTTTGTGCCCAGGCTGAGACCCACCACAATGAAGATCCAGGCTAGGAGCAGACACAGAGCTAGAGGCCACTGTATTCCTCCAATGTCATCTAACCCATGGGACAGGCCTAACACATGGTAACTGTAATATAGAAAATCAAACAATAATGAATAGGCAAATGCCCCTCACCTACTACTACTAGTGTAGGGATTTACAACTATAACCATTTCCATCCAGGCGACCGAGGAGGGTTAGTTTGGGTTGTTTCCACCTGGCGTTAGTGTGTGCGGTATCCTGGAGGGGGCGACAGTCCTCTCTCGGGTATTGCGCACCACGTTTCAGGCGGGAACGAGCGCACCACGTGATCGTGTAGATTTCACATCGGAAGGGGGTATATAAACCTTCCCTCCTCATATAGTCGTCAGTCAGTGCAGGCCCGGCTGACTCCCAGCGCTACCCAACCCAATCGTGTATGATTGAAAAAGCAGCATTGCTTTCATCTCCTCCTTCGGGTTGAGACTAAGATTCTTTGTACAGGGATAATGAATAAACTTCATTCTACTTCACACCTGGAAACTGACGTTCTTGTTCTCTTTTCTGAGATCCCGAACCACTACACTACTATTACTACCGTATTCTGCTATAGTACATGGGACTGTTACAGGAAAAGCAAGTAATTTAACAATGTGCCACTCAAAAAATAATCTTGTCTCCAGACTCTTTCAAGTGACTGTCATAAATAAACAAGTCAAAAATTCTTCTATGTGACAAGGAAGCGGGTCTTCTAGCTGGAGATAGAAGACCCACTTGCAAGTGCCAGCCCAAAACCTGACATTTGCCAGTGCCAGGTTCTATTTGTGGGATGATAACCTGATAGGTTAGACACCTTTTGACTCATTTATTTTATGCTAGTCACTTTGGCGAGTTTCGAGACAACTTCACTTTTTCAGTGGAGTAGGGTGTTACTGAAAGTTCCTTTTTTCGAATAGGTTGCAGGTTATAGCTGGTTGCCATTTTTCACAGTGGCAGATCCAGGATCGTCTAGAGGGGGGGGGGGGCCCAAACCTGGCCAACCCGGAGTCACTATGTGTTTCCTGCGAGCGCAGTGCATTAGCGATACTAGGGGGGTTAGGGGGCATGCCCCCAAAGAACAGTTTGTTGATCGAGACATGAAATTGTGCATTCTCATGCATTTTAGGACACAATATTTTAAGACGTTGAGCCCCCCCCCATCCAGATCAGAGGCCCTTAGTCAGGCCCTATGAATAATACTCTAAAACCTCTTTATCTCTTTCCCTCTTTTCTTCTCCTTTCTTTTCTCTTCTTCCCCCCCCCCTTTTTTTTTGGGGGGGGGGGCAAAGCCCGTCCGGCCACCCCCCTGGATCCGCCAATGTTTCATGTGAAATATATATACAACCATGGGGCTCCAAACTAGGATCAAGTGGAGTGTCCATACTTGTAGTACTCCTCACTGGGGAATGAGGTGTAGCCGCCCATGTCCATGGTAGTGTTGGTGACGTCGTACAGGTTGACGCTTGTTACACACGTCGCGTTCACCCAGCTGCCTCCCGACCGCCGACACATCATAGCCTCATCCACACAGTCTGAGGCGTTAGATATAAAATACAATAAACTGCTTAGCAAGTGCTTCAACTAACATGGTATATTAAGTAAGACACTAGGGCATTAAAGTGGCATTCTCACTGAGCGTATCCCACTCACAATTCTAGTACTGTTCTAGCACTGTAGTTGAGTGCGAATGGTGAGATTGCCCCTTTAAAATAGTGTTATTCTGCAAAATTATCTCTGTTGAACCAATTTTTTTTAAATCATTTTTTTACGAGTTTGCTCCTTACCTATTCTATCTGATATTGATCCTTTGCAAGAAAACTATTTTAGTATTTGTAAATGTGATACCAAATACAAAATTAAGGCATTGAAATATTTTTTGGGCCTGGATTTTTTTTTACTGATATCCCACCCTTCATCTCCTTTAGGCATATCTGGCACTGTTTTGTTTACCGAACTATTTAAATGAAGAATTTAGATAAATTTGAGCTTGATAAAAAGTAGCTTAATATCAGTAAAGTGTCATCCCAGCATTTTCAAAGTTTTTAACAATACTTACATTCTGTGTTCCATGCATTGTCACAGGTTGTCCAGGGCAGGATGGTAGAGAAGGAGGCAGCGACGTAGTATATGGAGTATGCCATCAGCATGACGTAGTATGTCGTACAAAGGAAATTCATAATGCACATGCTCCAACCTATACCTGTATGAACGAACAGTAATATTATCATTTATTTCATGGTGAATACAGCACTCCCATTGACTTTACCAAGGAGGGCCGTATTTAACACCCCCGTGAAATAATCCGCGCCTTTATTTCACAGCCTGTCAAATCATCAAAATTGTTGATTTAAGTTAAGTTAATTAACCCTTTAGGGCCGATCATCGACTATAGTTGATACCATGGCTGGCTGAGCATCGACTTAAGTTGATACCATGGGTGGCCGAGCATCGACTATAGTCATCATTACTCAATGAGATTAGACATAGGCTCGGCCTTTAGGGAAATTTTTTGCAAAACATCTCGCCCCCACCACCAGCAAATATCATTTTTTGTCTGCCTTGTCTACTGTGAAAGTACTTTACTTCGTTGAGTATATATTTTTGGGATTTTCGAGAAATGAAAAATTCTGTGTGAAACTGGACTCAGACATGGTTATATGACTAAAAAGGCTTACCTTGAAAAAGAGGACAGAGATTCCAGACCCCGACGGGTCCCCTTCGTCCATACTGCCCCAGCGCCAGGTCCATCGTAACGAGTGGGAACCCAATAATGATGATCATCAACACAAAGGGGATCAGGAAAGCTCCTGTAAGGGTAAAAAGTGGAATAAGTGAACTAGGTTCTCACAGGGTACCCCCTGGACATCTACCCCCTGGACATCTACTCCCTGGACATCTACCCCTGCCGTTTAGCCCCCTGGATATCTACCTCCTTAGGACTTAACCCCCCCTGGACATCTACCCCCTGGACATCTACCCCTGCCGTTTAGCCCCCTGGATATCTACCTCCTTAGGACTTAAACCCCCCTGGACATCTACCCCCTGGGCTTTTGCCCCCTTAGGACTTTTACCCGGTAGCCACAAAATAGTTCAATGTTGAAGCAACATTGAATCAACATTGAATCAACATTGACAACCCTTTGCCAGTGTTGATTCAATGTGCCCACTTGGACTTTTACTCTCTAGAAGTCTCCAGAGGGACCTAGAGGTCATAGATGTCCATGATGGTAAATGGCAGGGGATAGATGTCCGGGGGATACTTGTCCTGACACTGTGAAATCCCGTAGTGAGATATTAGGACAAGGCCAAAAGGGTCTGAATTGTTTTACCCACAACCACGTTACCGAAGTTATATTTCGCAAGATGGTCATTCATAAAACATTTTTATGATAAGATTGCCAATCAACTAAATTTAGATACTTATATATTAGTCTGCTTTCTTGATTGGTTACTCGTATATTTGTGAATTAGGTGACCATGGTCGGAATTCTTTACCCCTCTCCCCCTCTTAAACCAAACACCCCCCCCCCCTGAAACTAGTAAATGAACACTCCCTTACTCCCTCAGATAGTGAAACACACGGCGAAGTAACTACAACGATCCCCATGTCCCCCTTAGAACATGTGGGTGGCAGCTGAGGGCGCGGGGTTACGGTGCCAGGGGGGAACGTTCTGTCAACAACAGACTCTGTCACAAACTTAGACACTGCACCCCACCACCTACTCTCGTTCCCAAATCCTTCCGAAGGGAGGCTCTGGTAACTGCCAAATGACCTTGAACTTTGGATTTTGCTGCGTCTGGGCAACCCCTGCTGGTAGGCTGGAACCAGTGAACAGGAACAGGAAATGGAACCAGAAAGTATGATGGTAGTTTTAGGTAGTTTTACCATCAGCCTTTCTGGTTCCATTTCCTGTTCCTCTTCGCTGGTTCCAAGCTACCAGCAGGGGTTGCCCAGACCCAGCAAAATCCCAACATTTGGCAGTTACCAGAGCCTTCCTTCAGAATGATTTCGGAACAAGAGTACCCACCACCCTGCTATATCACAGGTTGTGACACCCTGCTGTGCCCCGTATTGTCCACATGTCACAAAGTGTTCACATCACATTATGTCCATGACCTACCGTCACAATGTGTCTACAAATTGTCCCTAGCCTTTTATCACAAAGTGTCCACAAAATACAGTTTGTCCACAGCCTTCCATCACACAGTGCCCAAAGTATCCAAGGATAACAGCCTTCATTTACAAAGTGTCCACAAATACAGCTTGTCCACACTCCACACAAATTGTATTTTGTGGACATTCAAATGCAATATTGTGATGTAAAGTGTGGACAAACTGTATTTTATCAACACTGTACGTGTTTGAGTGCTGTGGACAAATTGTATTTTATGGACACTATATATCATGGAAGGCTATGGGCATAGTGTGATGTGAACAGTTTGTAGCTTGATGACAATATGGGGCACAACACAACAGTCCTCTATTATTGTAGCACACCTCAGCTCAATTAAAGGACTACACGAAAGTATTTACCACTACGGGGTCTGACCTATGCCCCTTTTCGTTAAATGGTAGTCTCGTGTATGTACTGTGGCTAACTATGACATAGAAACAAAATGTTCAGATGAGATGCCACTCATTTGGATCTCTAAAACTACGGTGTGTTGCTCCAACTAGTGTATACATGGGGTAGACTAACCTTAAGGTAACCACGTACCATGGGATATCCACCCTAGTTATGCAGCTATTCATGTATGATATTGCCTTGATTTGTCCTTTGCTGGAAAGAGTATCACTTAAAGTTTACTGTGATACAATAAAAGAGGGATTATCATGCATGAATGATTAAGAAATTGAGGTGGACATTTCAAGGTACGTGGTTACCTTAAGGTCAGTCTACCCTACATGTATACATACATATGACTAAGCTATCTCAGGTTATTCAACTTTTCTAGTTGCTGCTATGTCATTAAGGCCATATTTTAGTCCGACAAGTTACACTCCCATCGGCTAGATAGCAGGTTGACCCAACATGATGTCCTGAGGCTTGTGGTTGTGCCTACACTGATATTCCTAGGCTCCCTATACACCCAACCTCTCAGTCACTAGTGCCTAACCTAGTTAGTCATGTTTTGGCTCCCTATACGACCAACCTAGATTAGTTATTATTGTCAGGTTGGTCAGTACTGACCAACCCACCTTGGTCTTTTTAGTTCCAGGGGGAGCCACTGAGTGGTCACTACAGGTGGCCCCAACTAGTGGTATACAAATATAACACACCAATGATGGACCTAGGTTAGCCACTGCTGACTGACCCCTTGGTCATTTTTGAATATAACTTTGCCATTGTGACTAACACTCATATGACCAACCTAGGTTAGTCGGTACTGACTAACCCTTTCAACCTATGGATTTCAGTGTAGATAGATCAAATATGCTGGTCAGTTGAAGCCTGTGTCTAGCATGCCCTCCAGTTGGAACCTGTGTCTGGATGCAGCAGGTTGTCATGTTAAAGCATGTGCCTGAATAGGTAGCGCATGCTGGTCAGTTGAAGCCTGTGCCAGGGGTGGTCCCTGGACATCACCAGACCCACCAGGCCTATGTCACAGGGTATCAGATGGTGTCTCAGGAATGTTCCCACCAGAGTCACCAGGTTCTGTTTACAAGTATATGCTCCTGATTGTCACCCGAGTCCGCATAGCCCTCTTATTTAGGCATTACACTAGCCAAGCATTGCTATTTGTATGTGTGCTGGGATATGACCTCTGATTGGAGATTGGGAATATCAGAAGGCTATGAAACCAAGCTTCAAAATCCCCCGTTTGAGTGGAATTTACAGTTCAAAGAGTTGACCCAAATTATGGGAGATGCTCTTTACAATATATAACAATATACAACAACATATACAAGAAAGGAAAGTGCGATATGTTATGCCCTCCTAGTCAGACAACACCATTACCCTTGCTTAATTTCTCATTAAAATGAATTATTACCCTCTAAGAACATTTATTATATGACATTATAGGAACAATTGGCAGACACAGTACCATCATAACATAGCTCTCAATGCAATGTCAGAACCCAGAACCTATTGTGAGATAATGTCAACCAAATATAATGGTGATTGTCTATACATATACCAGCTGTGCACATATACATATAGTCTGGGGTTGATACATGATAAATCGGTATCTATATGTAAGTGTGTTTTATAGCCTATGGACCTTTTGCACAACGATTGAGCTTGAAATAGAGATTTAAATTGAATTGATACACATTGTAATTCAGTGACAACGGTAAAACCTCACTAGAAAGTGTGAGGGCTATCAAACACACTGTACATATTTAGTTTAGGTACACAGGAGTGATATAGCAACATAACATTGAAATAACATTGATAACTGGTTGCAAATGATGATTCAATGTGGATTGAACGTTGATTGAACAGAATTGTGTGCCCACTGGATAGGTGACTCTCGTAGAAAGGGGTGGGGGGTCACTCTGGCGGCAACAAAGACCCCCCTTTTGGTTGTTTCCTCCCATATGTACATACACTGTCCAGGTTGCCTCCAGAATGACTCCCCCTCTGTAGGGGAGCCCAAGTCCTCATGTAACTCCCTTAGGTGAGTCAGGTAACTATGTGACTCTCCCAGGTGGCTCCTTTAAGTAGGCCAGGGAGTCACCTTAGGGAGTCACAGGCAGCTTCGGCTTCCCTAAAGAGGGGAGTCATTCTGGAGGCAACCTGGACTCCCTTTTGACGCTGTTTCTTTTTTCTGTCATATGTATTAGATGTTAAAGTAGACTACCTGCTGTCCCCCGTCTATGGCAAAGGGGAGAGGGGGTGGGGGTGGGGGTGGGGTACAGGTGGGAGTCTAAGTAGATGGGTATTCTCTATTATACTGACTTGAATCCCCGCGGTTGAATCCTCAGTTACACAGAAGGTGTCCGTTTGAACGCCTCTGTTCCTAGTGTTACCACATTCAATTGTACAAGGGCTATTCTTTCCTTTTTCAAGCAAACTCCATCCTAAGCTAATAATAACTATAATAGAGGTGTGTCTTCTCCCATTCCATCCCTTTGAGTCTACAATAGTATATATACACCTTGAAATGCAGTTGTTCTACATTCACATTGTAGGGACATAATATAAGTGACAATGGCAGGAGGAATATAAGGGTAATGACAATGGTGATGATCGATGTCTTGGTTAAGGTGGCTGTCTAGAATGGATCAAAAGTTTTTGAATTTCCACCAAAACGTTTGTCCAGGTTCTCTGCATAATTCTCAACCCAATGGCATAAAGAAATATGGGTGGTCCCGGGATACTTTTTTAAAAATAGAATTTTGAAAATTAAAAGTATTTGCCTAAGATCAAAGAGGGAAAATAGGTTTAATCAATGAGGAATAGTAGTAAAAGTTTTTGAATTATGCTTAAACTCCCACAAAACATCCATACCATCATTTTCAAATTAATCAAAGTTATTTCAACATAGGGTCCCGTGCATTATTTCAGTTTTTTCATCATTTTGCCATGAAGCCTATACTTAAAGTGTTCTAGTGAAAGAGCCCTATGCTGGGAGAGTGCATATTGATTTACTGGCCCACTACTGCCCCCTACTGTATTGATAGAGAAATGCCTGTATAAGTGCATAAGACTATGCACATCATGTTATCCGGCTAAAGGAACATATGCTGCCCTGCCCTCTGTCATGTGCAATGAGATGCGCAGTGGATCCGTTTTTTATCCTAGACAGCTACCTTAAGTTGTTATCGCTCATTATTACGAGCATGCCCCATCCCTACCACAAGGTATAATATTTGTAGTGTAAGATCAAGTCTGAAACATAATTATTCTTGAACATGTATTCACTCTGAATTCAAAATGCATATGTTTTAAAACATGTGATTGAGAGGTTCTTTACCGTTGTGGGTCCTGCGGAGGTCCGCAAATATATATGGAGCTCGGTATTTGTATGTTTTAGTACCATATATATTTGCGGACCTCCACATATTTGTGGAGAAACAGCATCCTGGGAATGTAGCTGTCAATTTTCAAATAAATAAAAAAGGCCCGTAAGTAATCCTTATTTGAGGATGGAACTTATTTACTTAATCAATTTTATGGTTTGATGGAAGCCTTAATACAGATTTACAAGGAGCAAAGACATGTAGACATTAGTTTTGTCTTCATAGATCAGCTAAAAAGAAACACAAAATAATGCCCCTGGTTACTGGCATAGGTCCTAATGCACATTTTAACATTGGTTGGAATTAATTGTGTTGATTCATTGACTTTCGACTCACCTCCCCCGTTCCTGTAGGCTATATACGGGAACCTCCATAAGTTGCCCAGGCCTACAGTAGAGCTTATAGCAGCCATGAAGAAGTCCAGCTTGCTGTCCCACCTACTGGTCTTCTCTTTGCCATCTCCATCCTTCTGTTTTGATTTCTCATCTTTGGTATCCATGTTTATTCTTGCTGCTATAGACAAGAGCTAGCTTAGATGGGTTATTTAACAGTGCTATACGTCTATATCCTTCTTAATTCTCCAAAGATGCAAACTTAAATCCTCATACCGCTGTACTAAAAGTAATGACCTCGGCCGCTGAGGGTTCCTTAGACTTCAAGTGGTTCACTTATGCCTGAATCCCTAGTGCCCTGAAAGCGCAACACACAGTTGTAAGTATGTATACATCACAGTTAGGAGTGGGTGTGTCCCTTGTTATTCCTGATGTGAGTGTGTGAATGTGAGAGGCGTGGGATGGAGTGGGAGGGTTGTGAGGCCCTTATAATACAAACGGCCCCTATCTTACAAGCTGATCGTTTTTGTTAGATAGAGTAAAATGCCCCTATCTTACAAAAGTATTTGTCAGATAGGGCATAGATCAGGTCCCTAACTTGCATTTGGTCAGTATTTAAATCGCAAATTCTCAAGTGACAAAGTTATCAAAGTGACAATTGGCGCTCATATCAATGTGAAATGCCCCATACACAATTTTGTAAGATAGGGGCCGTTTGTTAGATAGGGGCCTTACAAGTGTCAGAGGGCCGTCAGAGGCTACTTGTGAATGCACTGACAATCTAGATGCCCTAGTTCAAAAAATATTCCAAAACATGCTGACATCTGATTTTCCTCCAGAAATCACCATTTACCCAGTGGGCACAAAATTCCAGTTAACGTTGAATCAACATTGAATCAACATTGAATCAGCATTGTCAACCAGCTTTCAATGTTGATTCAATGTTCTGTGCCCACTGGGTAGTGTCCACCCTTATTTTGTGTGCCAAAGTGTAATAAATCTGGGCTCAAGCTCGGTACTTGGAATCTGGGCTGACCCATTCGGGCTCCCACCTATAGCCCTGGACAAAAATGACCATAACCCAGGTAAGGGCAAATCAGCTTGCCCAAGTAAAATGAATAGATATGGGCCCCTCTAAGCAATGTGGACATTGTTCAGTGCCATTCAATAGGCAAAACAACACATGACTTACGCCTTTTTCAAAAGGATTCATTGAAATGTAGGAGACTAAGCGGGGTTGGTCAATACTGACCAACATGACGGTATTAACTAACCTTGGTTGGTCCAAGAGGGAGCAAGAGAATGACTAACTAGGTTAGGTACTATTGACTGATTCTTTAGCCAGAACTGAGAAAGGGGTTTGGAGTCTAACAATTATCTGTGTGGAAGGGGGCAGTGCAAGTTGTCAATAGCTATAATATGATACACACAATTTTCAATCCCTACGTCTCTCACATAGGGAAAAATTGGGGCAGAGGGGACAATGGGGTGTTTCACAAGGGGGACATACAATTAATTGTAGGATAAGTGTTTCTATAGGAAGTGTTTTTTGTATATAACCACTAAGACTGACATTTGGTTGTATCAATTGTATACTGCTTATAAAAAGTGTTTTACAAAGGTCTACAACAAGGTGTAAAGTCAGGGTCTTTGGCCTTCAATCTAGATACAACTAATGTGTAAGTGTTTCACAATGCATATTAGAGTGGAGCTCATACCATGCCCGCTAATATTTTCCTTACATATTTTTTCACGTTTTTTTCATGCTATATATAGTCATACTACACACAAGAATCCCTGCAAATATCCGTTTATTCAGGATGATAATAAACTGGTTATACACATTTAAACAACACTTATGTTGATCCTATGTGATCATCATACAAGGGGAGCATATTTAAGATTAATGCTACATAGTTATTAAGGTTAACTTACTTTTACCAAATGTTAGTCTTAAGGTGATGTTTCACAAGCCACATTATCATCTTCAATTGTCTCTAAGTTTATAACCATAGATACAATTGAAACTTGTGAAACACCAAGATAAGATTAACATTGGGTGATATTAAGTTGATCTTAGAAAACATGTAAAATGAATTGTATTTATTTTCTCCTTGTGAAACAACCCCCTGGGCACCCTAATCAGAACTAAAGGAGGCTCAAATACTACTTTTCTATAAATCTGCTATAAGCGTAGGTGGCATGACGATTTGGTTCATACGCCTCTGGATTACGTTCAAGTTAGTCAATACTGACCGACCCACCTTACCGTAGTGTTTCCAGTTCGATGCAGATCAAGGCTAGTGTTTTGACTGAAGCATTGGTAAATTTTGTTTTGCCTTAGTCATTTTTGAAAATTCGTTTGTACTTCTGACAAATATGCCTGTGACATGGGATGACCACTACTGATTAAGCTTCGAAGTATTACAATTATCAGTGTAGTGTCTGGAGGGAGTCAACACTCTCACCAAAGACTGTTGCTATATCTGGCTTAGGGATGTGCCATTTATAGCTCGTAGGTTGTGCGCTCCCTTTATAGAGATATCTGGGGCCCACACTGAAGTGAATATAGACCATAGTATAGAAAACAATTAGAACAAATGCTTAGGCTACTAAGAAATAAAAGTGGTTTCTCATCACCAAGGACTAATGAATATGACGAGGGGGGCTAAAGTGCATAGAATGATACATGCTTTTCACTCCCAAATTTCACATTTTAGTAGATACTTGAATTTATTAAGCTTTCAAAGTAATCAAGTTATTTTCATCCCACTGTATTACTGGGACTATAAGCTATAATTAAATACCAAACATGCCACTATTTGTCCATTTTTATCATAATTTTCATCAAAAATGCACAAAACGGTTGTTTCCATACCTGTGATGGGAAACTTTTTTTTGAGTGGACTTAAAAAGATTTTTGTAAGAACAGTTGATAGAATGCAGTCATATTAGTTTATGAACTGGAATAAAAATTGATATACCAGCTGGCACAGAGAACAAAGTATTCCACACCTCTTGTATACTGCATACAGCTGCCATTGGCGGATCCAGGGGGGTGGCCCGACGGGCCTTGGCCCCCCCCCCCCAAAAAAAAAAAAATTGAATTAAAAGAAAAAAAGGTTTTAAAAAAGGGGAAGAAGAGAGGAGAAAAGAGGGGGAAAAAGAGAGAAGGGAACAATACCATATAGACACAGACCATCAACGTTTTCTTGGGGGGGGCATGCCCCCAAACCCCCCTATTATGGCTAATGCGATTTTTTTTGCGCTGCGCTTCGCTTGCGCTGTGCGCAGGAACAAACAGTCACTCCATGGTTAGCCGGGTTTGGGCCCCCCCTCTAGAAAATCCTGGATCCGCCACTGGTCAGCTAGTGGTATAAAGTAATCATAGGCTTTGTACCAAGCTGTAGGGCTATTCAGTGAAGTGTATTCACGTACAGCATGGTACTCGTCATATAACTACTACATACGTCGTGTAGTCTAAAGTGATTATGGGCTTCGTGATCACTATTGAAAACAAATGTTACCGAACTACAATTATGTACTTCAACTTGAATTAGCTTGTATAAAAGTTGAATAAACTTATAGAATGAGATTGAAGTATACAAAGATAAATGTATGTATATGGACCCTTGATTGGGGAACCCCCCCCCCCCCCCCAAAAAAAAAGCGTCCAAAATCGGCCCGAGCTCCCGCTCGAAGCAGAGCAAGCTATAGGCTTTTTTCGAACGGGTTAAATCTAACCCCCCCCCTGTTGAAAACTGGTCACTCCCATGGATAGAGAATAGGGGGAGGGGGCAGGGATTCTGGCATCAAGGTTCCATCTCCATCTCCATTCACCTCAAAGCACATAGTTTAGGGAAAGGAGTTGAAACCTAGACTGCCAACCGTCCCCGTCTTTGGTAAGGGGGGAGGGAAGGAGGGGAGTGTAAGAGGAAGGAGTGAGTAGACTGTTTTACAGACTTGAACACGTCTAGTTGACCCCCTGCTCCGTCTCCTGGGGGTTGGAGAGACTAGGTCATGATCAGAGTGTTTATGTCTGTGACAGGAATGACACTGGAGTGACATTCCATGGGTCCGGCTGTTATAGTGTATCCACCACTACCTGCTCTCAAACACAAACTGTACACCCCCGGTGCACTGGAGGGCACCGGGGGAGGGGGGGCACTTGATATATTTTTTATACACAAGTGTACGGCTGGGAAGGGTACTTCTTGAGCCAAATCCCCCTCACCAAGGGTCTGCTTTTCACCAAAAGCCCCCTCACCAAGGGTCTGCTTTTCACCAAAATCCCACTAATCAATGGTCTGCTTTTCACCAAAATCCCCCTCAACAACGGTCAATTCTCACCGAAATCCCCCTCAACAACGGTCACTTTTCAGATATCTCAATTATTTTAAATATTTTAAGTAGTTTCTTATCCATTTACTATAAGCGTTTATAGAGTTTATGAATATGAGATGGAGTGATAATGATGTGTAAAATGCCTGAGTGTGACACTTTCAAGAGGGCGGATAAAGGTAGATCATAAGTAAGGGAATTTTGTAAATATCATGGTTTAGGGTAGCTTTGTTCATTGCCATCAAAGACATCGAGGACAAGGAAAATAGAGGGGGAATGTGAACAGGAAGAAAATAGTCCATAGTTAGCTAGAAAATGATATTACAAATTCAATCAATGGTACTTTGTACAGTCCGAAGCAAATAACACCAATGCAATTCCACATTTCATTTCGTCATGTTTTATTCTTATTTTGAAACATAATTATAGACCGTCGAATAAATATGTATATAATATACATATAAAGAGAGAGATGCAAATGTTTCTTTGATATATCCTTAGATGCAAGAATAAAATATATTGAGTGTATGATCGGTTTATCGGTAATGATAGAAAAATAGCAGCACTGCCTTCCATATTCTAGGTAAGGGGCAGGCCTTTTTTGTATACAAATAATGTCCAGATTGAGGTTAGACTTTAGAGTCGATGAGGGTCTCGGTGGTGGGGTAGATGGTGTCAGGGGTCTGACTCTGTCTGGCCTCTTCTCCCCAGTCAGCAGTTGGACGGATCAAATTCCTCATGTCCTAGAATGAAAAATAGGCCCGATATATGTCTGTGTTTCACCGAATCAATCCACATTGAGAGGCTATGACCGGGTGCAATCTATGACCAGCGTTATTTAGGGCAGATGTATATAGAAATGGGAGGAAAAGGGTAATTGATGTTTTAAGACTTTACATTGCTAATTTTATTTTGGTTTCCCAGTCTATACCTCAGGATGATCAAGATGATATCATTAGAAAATACCATGTTGTTGTTTTAGATTTAGTGGTCCTGACAATGTTTATCCAGCTAACAAAGAAAGTTAGTTTAATGGAAATATGTTAATACTAAATAAAGTTATGGGCAACTATTGAATCTTTTTATCAAAACCAGAGAGATATACGGTCATAATGTTTAATGGACATCGACAGACTGAAAAAACATTTGGAAACATAATAAAAAATGTTTATTATTACTCGGCCATGCATACCCCTGGACGTAGCACAGTGTATTTGATCTATGGCCTTTGGAGCCACTTATCGTGCAAAAAAAACGGTATAATTGTGACTCATTATTTCAGCATATAACCATCTCTGGCAACTATTGAAAAACTCTCTTTCTTGTTTAAGAATATTTTGCCAAATAAAAGAAATCAATAAAGTATCAACCAAATAGGGTCCATGTGATGCATGAAACATCAATGCCTCAAAATTACAAAAGCATTAAAGCTTGGCTGTCATGGTTGAAGTGAGGCCAAAAGCACTTTTGGATATAGTTCAGTTTTGATTCACAAGAGGGCTCTTAAGGGCTGGGAGCTCAGCTCTTACAGGCACAAGATTAGGGTGAATATGTTGTAGCTGGACAATGTTCATGGTCCCCTGTACAAACACTGCTGCCCTCTGGTGGAACTGTTATTTTAGTCCATGTATGGAAAATGCTGAACTTATTCCCTGACAGCCCAGCTTCAAGCCACAACTCACCTGTCTATCTGTAGCCATGCAGAGTTTGTAGATGATGACTACAGGAATGGGCAGCAACTCACAGAAAGTCACCAGCCAACCCACAACATTGGTTGACATGGGGAACATGTAGTCGCCAAATTGTAGTGGGTACCAGAAGATGCATGTCATCACTGTCAAGGCCTAAAAGAAAGAGAAAGAAAAGGTTGCTATTAAATCAAATTTCTGGTTAGTATCAATTTCTCTGGGTGTCTGTCACTCTAGGTACTGCACATAAATAGTCACGATCTAATGTTATTCCTAATTAATTCTGAATATTAGTGGATATAATTTATATGTACATATGTGGGGATCAATGCACGTGTTAAATGATCTAAATTGTTAATTGACTAAAGCTTGATAGTATGCCAATTAGACACAGTGTTGTCATAACGTTTTGTGGAAAAGTTTCTTTGGAACTCAAAGGAATTGTTCTGGGATCTGCAAACATCAAAGCCAGGAGTACTACTGCTAAACCGCAGTTCTTTCCCGGGGGGCCACTCCCTTAGCATTACTGACTATGTGTGAACATGATTTCAAGGGAAAGGGTCTGTTTTTGGGTCCTAGGCACGGACCGGGGACGGTCCTTGATATGGGGTGCTTTTTAAGCAAATTTGGGGAGAAATGGGTACATTTTCAGACCGTCATGGCTTTTTAAAAGTAGTTTTCTTTACTTTATTCTCCTACAATATTTCTTGGTCACCCTTGATTCAGATATTTTCTCAGGGCCACCCTGTGAAAAGGGTTTATTTTTCAGGGTTATTTGTGATTAGGGTCCGTTTTTCTGGTAAGTTTTACCTTGAAAAGGGTATGCTTTTTTAAATTTTCGCCCCTTGATAAGGGTATCAAATTTAGAGTGATGTTCGCACGTAGTGACTATAGAAAAGATAGGGAGTGCCCCCCCCCCCGGGAGTTCTTTGCCCACTTGACTGCTTCCTAACATTACTAGAATAGGGGAGTGACTACCACAGTACCATGATCCTACATCTGTCAGTGTAACAAAGAAGCAGGAATTAACTTGTTCCCGGGAGTAGCATGCACACAAAAAAGAAACAGCGTCAAAAGGGAATCCAGGTTGGCTCCAGAATAACTCCCCTTTAGGGAAGCTCAGGCTGCCTAAGGGAGCCTAGGTGACTCTCTGGGGGCGTCACATAGCCCCCTGACTTAGCTAAGGGAGTCACATAAGGACCTGGGCTCCCCTAGAGAGGGGAGTCATTATGGAGGAAACCTGGACTCCGTTTTGACTCTTTTTTTCTTCTCTGTGCGTGTTTGCCAGCCCTGCAGGTCTTGTGAGATGTTCAATCTGCTCTCGGAGCATGGCTTGTTCCTGGCATTACATGGTGTATGTGAGTCCGGTACCTGGCTAGATCTCACGGGATATTCCGAGGACAGAAGCAACATGGTCGCCCGGCTGGAACCACCAGATTTATCGCTATAGATTGTAAGTGAATACTTACCAGGATGACAATAGGGGTCACCGCTCTCCAGAAGACGGTGAAGAAGTGGAGATAGTTTTGACGCCAACCGGTCATGGAGGACACGTCCCGCAACATACTCCCTGAACCTGGAAAATATAAATTATTAGTTTAGTTATGAGTTCAACGAGGTTACTTGCCAGCGCTAGGGTGTTCCAATAGAAATCAATTTTCTTGTCTTACATACCGTAAAACCTTGCGTATAAGCCTAACTCGCGTATAAGCCGCACCCCGACTTAGGGCTGCTTATCGAAAAGATGTGTATAAAATGAAATGTGAAAAAAGACTGAATAATGATATATTTAAAAAAAACTCAAGGACTGCAAGAAATTTCCCTATTAATAAGTCAGGATGTTCCGAAATATCATACTTAACTTCCCATCTACTTGATTTCCCCTCATTTCTACTGATATTGATTTTGTTTCCGAAAATATGGTCTTTTTTGAATAAAATCGTGCACGATTTTAATGCCCCATAGTACAAACACTAGAAAAGACCATGGTTGGACCCCATGGAACCCACTTTCCGAGCTGCTACTGCCCATGGATACCATTTTAATGTACTTCAACCCATAAATAATACACTTTTACAGTATTTGGAACACATTTGCATAGGATTTTGAATTTGGCAAAAATCGGATATACCCACTTTAAATGATAGCATGTTGCGTTAAAGCGATATTTGCTAACATGATTAACAAATCCAGGCTTGGTAAGGAACTGCATTGCACTATTTGATTGTCTCCAAATATGATTCAGTTGTATGTACGAAAATGTCTTACAGTGTCCGGATTCCAGGTAGAACTAAGTTGAAGCCAATGAAGTGATTCTTATCTTCAATGAAGGTGTTTTTATATAGGGAGTAAATCGGGTATGTCATTACACTCAAATGCAATGCAGGCAAGTTACTTGCCAGCGCTAGGGTGTTCCAATAGAAATCAATTTTCTTGTCTTACATAATAACTAAAATTCTACATTTGCTTATCGAAAAGATGTGTATAAAATGAACTGTGAAAAAAGACTGAATAATGATATCTTTTCAAAAAGCTCAAGGACTGCAATCAAAGAACCTAGCCTAAACAGAACTCACCATACATCCAGGCTACAACAATGACTTCCAGCAGTCCTAGTATCAGCAGACTCAAAGTGGGTACAAAATAGTCCATCAGTGTCAGCACATACATTCCTCCCTGCATCGAGAGTGAAAGGATGATAAGTATTGGAAAAGATCAGGTTGTTTATAAATTATGTTTCAATGTGTATGCATGTATACAGATTTTACAAGTAACTGCTTCCATTGAGAAGATGAACATACACAAAGCATATGGCTCAGTCTCATGAGTTTGTAACAGTTGAAACGTCTTTGACCGGGTGTCATCTTTGACTGGTGTAGTCTTTGACAGGGTGTCGTCTTTGACCGGGTATCTTACTTCAAATTTAACCAGCTGCACTGTCCAAAGTATTATGCAATAAGAAGTCCCACCAAGTACATTACATCATATACATTTATAATATTTTAAAAAATTGGAAAAAAATCTTTTCTAGATACCCGGTCAAAGACGACACCCGGTCAAAGACTACACGGTTCAAAGATGACACCCAGTCAAAGACGTTTCAACTGTTACAAACTTATGAGACTGAGCCATATGACCTAGTCACATGAAGCCATGTCCATGGCAACCACTTATATATAGGCCTACAGATACAGAGTCGGAATGAACAGGGGCACCAAAACAGTAGGGCGAGTAAGTCATTCAACTATGACACATATTACCCTATTTGTTTACTCCAAAAGTATTGCCTATATCCACCAACACATTTCACTCATCATTAGGGAAAAAAATGTGTGTGTCTCTATAAAAGTAGTCAGACATAAACATTTGAAAACAATTTGATCTCTAGTGCAAGGGGGGAAGGAAAGAATTATATAAATAAAGGACCAGTCTCGAATATCAACATGTTAAGTATTTGTCTTACATTAGTGGTGTAGATGAGTCCAATGAGGAAGGAGACAGCAGCTAGACAGATGAGGGCGATGAGGCGGTTCCTCTTGGTGCTCAGCAGCTCTATCTCCTCTGTTAGGGCACCCAAGATGTTGGCAACCAAAGGAATCTGTGAGAGAAAAATAATTTAGAGAAGGTTTGACTTAAATACCTTGTTTCCCCGTTTATAAGCCGGGCCTAAAATATTAGCCTGCCCCATTTACAAGCCCGGCCAAAGAGTTACTAGGTCTTATATGTGACACAACAGGGGGAAACAAACAATTACAGGGATTTAGTGTCATATACAGCCACCAGGTGGCCACCACCCATGCAACAATATGACATTCCCCTTTTGCCTTAACATGGGACTTTTAGCCACTTCTCCTTTCCCGATTATGACAATCCTACTCCCAATATAACAGTTAAGAGCCTTTTTTAGCAACAAATATGAACCAACATGGGGTTGGATGAACTACTAGAGCAGATTGTAATATCATATATTGAGGAATAATGCTGCTTTTAATGAGTCAACAGTGTTAAATGAATGCAGTGCTGGTAAGTCACTCGCGAGGGCTGCATTCATGTGTCATGACGACAAAGGACATTCGAGTAGTAGGCAGCCCAAAGGGTAGAACACTTACCACTGTTCCCAGCCCAAGCATGATTAACATGAGGAAAAACAGCACGCACCACAGTTGTGGCAGGGGTAGAGCATTTACTGCCGCCGGGTACAGGATGAACGCTAAACTAGGTCCTAGAAGAGACAACAAGTAGACAATCAGGCAAACCTAATGGATGAAACCTCCTAATACCCAGTTTAAGGGTCTTGTACTAAGACAAACCGCTCTGAAACCTGGTATGAGTGACTGAAGCCAGGATATATTACTCCCTTGTCCTTGGTTCAGTTAAATCAGGGATAATGCCTTAAACCAAAGATACATCCTGCTGGTATAAAGCTATGTCTCATGAAATCAATACAATTGGATAGTCTTTGACTGGGTGACGACTTTGACTGATTGATGTATTTAACTGGATGATGCTTTTAACTGGGTGACATCTTTGACTGGGTATAATCTTTGAAGAAATAAACCATTGAACAAATCTTTTTCGTTGACCAATATACCATTTAGAAAAACATTACTTTATCAATTTTACCATTTAGAAAAACATCATTTTATCAAAGACGTCACAACAATATGATGGTAATATTGGTAAATGAACATGTACTATGTGTTACCGTACCTAATTGGGTCAGCCTATAATTATCACTTGGAGCATCTCTCATTAACTTAAATTTAAAAATCCATGCAGAATGTGTTGACATTCTAGCAGTGCTCACCTGAACTGGCAACCTCACTAATAGAAACATTCATGCGTGCCGCCATTTGTCCCAGGACAGCGAAGATGACGAATCCACAGAGGAGACAGGTGAGTATTTCCACAAACACCAAGACACCAGCAGCACTAGAAATACAAATGCATATATATATGTATATAATTTTCTCCAATATGGCCCAGGTAGAGTATTTTGCAGTTTAATTTCAATGGGGGAATTACAGCGTGCACTCCGAAAGTCTTAAACTGAGTGTAAAACTGAAAATATGGCATTGACTGTGTTTGCAAGTGTTAAAAGCATAGGGAGTTTCTTTTCAATTTTAACTTAATAATTACAAATTTAGTGTGATAGCCATACATGAGGACGCTGCCATGGCTCACACCCTGGGCGTCCTCCTTGATGAGGGCCGCCTTGCAGGTAGCCATGTATCAGGTTGCCGGAGAAGCAAGGACCTGATAATTGGGTCAAGTTACACTTACATAATTGGGTTATTCCTGGACTGGCTGTGTTTCCCGATGGTGATGAAGCATCCCATTCCACAACCAAAAGTGAAGAACACCTGGGTGGCCGCATCAGTCCACACCTGGAAGAACAGGAAACTTTAATCTAGCTGTATACCTGTATGCCTGCTTTCAGTTAAACCTTTTTTACTCCTGTTAGACACCTGTTAGGGTAAAATTGTGTAATGAATTTTGACAATTATAATACTGTGTGCGTCGCATATAGATGAAAATGAGCTTTCACCTAGATCCATTCGGTATGGGGTCCTGGTCTTTGGCACCAGTTTCAAGCATGCTCCCAGGCTGGTCTTCCCAGGAACAGTCACATATGTAAATTCATATGGCAGATATTTTTTTGCAATAAGTTGGTGTTTGACTTATTTTTGAGGTTTGGATATACTGCATATATCACAGTGAGATTGTTCAAATGCCGGCATCCAGCCTCCAAAGTTCAACTTAGAGACAGGGTATACCTTTTCTCTTTTAATCTTTAAATTTAATACATGTACATAATACTTCACTGCAAAGGCGATCCAGTTTGATTATGGGCATTTAGGGAGAAAAAAGCAGCCTTGCACCTCGTTCTTAATTGTCAAGGACAAATAACTTAATAACCATGTTACATGTCACAAATAACTTAATAACCATGTTACATGGTAGTCTGGCAAAGCTTGAAGACAGGCCTACCTGTTTCCCCATGGGGTGTTTATATCAGCATGTGAAAGTTTAAAGAATTTTTTTGAGTTTATAGATGTATTTTATTTGATTGGATCATCTTCGAAAAATACATGTACATCGTCAAATTGCATGGGTGCAGGGCCTGTGGTAAATTTCCACTGGAGATCTAACCGATGCTTGCTGGTGTTCATCTGGTTCAATTGGTGCTTGTTAAAGATACATTACCACCTAAATCGACCCAAAATCAAGTTAAAAAATAAACCTAATGTAGACTTCCATTAGTCATTGCTTTATCAATTGACAGACCCTTTATCATAGGAAATCCATTTATTATGACATATAAATGAAATACTGAATGGAGGGCTCTCTGGTAGACCTATGAATTCACTGTGAGAGCATAGTGTTTTGATTGTTCATAACACTCATTCTCATTTGTGTCGGCGGACAGCTATTCATTTGGGACAACATATTGTTTTTCTATTAGGCTAAATGGTGAGTAAGAGCCTCCAAAGTTTCCACATGGCCAAGCAGTTATACATAGCATATAATCAACCTAGAATGAGAAAATCACCTGAAATTAGCTGGTATTGTATCTTTAAAGAAAATCAAGGTATAACAAAGTACCTACTTGCATATCTGCCAGCCTGGAGAAGTCGGGAGTTATGAAGTAGCGGATACCTTGTCCAGCCCCTGTCTTCAGGCAGGCTTGTATCAGTAGGGCCAGCATCACCACGTATGGAAGAAGTGCCGTCACGTAACTCACCTGTTAATGAATAGTACCACAGTTTAACACTACACTCAAAAAGTAAACTTGTCTCTAGACTCTTCCAAGTGATGGTTATAAAATAAGTGAGTCAAAAACTCGTCTAAGTGACAAGGTAGCGGGTCTTCTAGCTGGAGATAGAAGACCCGCTTGGCATGTGCCAGTCCAAAACCCGACATTTGCCAGCTCCAGATCCTATTTGTGGGATGGTGACCTGATAGGTTGGACAACTTTTGACTCTTTTATTTCATGATAGTCACTTCAACGAGTATGGAGACAAGTTTACTTTTTCAGTGTAGCATCCAACCAGCGTGGTCATAGCAGCACTTTTGTGTATTTGATTAAAATCTTGGATTCTCATTATACTCACATCAGTCAATTTGTTTAATCAGCCAGAAACCAGAAAAAGAACACCACATGAGTGTACATTTCATCTGAGCACTCTTCATTTGAGCAAAGTTCCTAAATTATATACAAGCAATTAATTTGAAATAAATCCAGTAAACATGTAATTCAGTGAACATAACATAATGGTTATATGATTTATGGCGATTCCAGGAAGTTGTGTTTTTGATTAATATTCAATAATCTTACTACATCTTCATCGTTTAATTGGTCATCCACTTGAACTTCAATTTAGATTAATAGAAAAAATGGTATGTTTCAGGTAACATGGAAAGAAAATGTAGGGTCGGTAGGTCAGATTTAGTTTTGTTTTAAATTTTTTTTTTAAACCTGAAAGTACTAGCCATCCTCTCCGAAGACCCTAAAATTGACCGAAAAAGGGTTAGAAATACGAGAATTTCGTCAATATTGCATAATAAAGGTAGGGTCGGCCCTGCTTTGATAGGGTCTGCCTGAAATATACCATTTGTTCTTTTGGCCTTAGCTAATGGAAAATGGGGCTTATGATCATATGTAACCTACCTTCCCCCATGATTTGGGTCCCATGCTAAGTGCCAGCACTATTAGGGTCCATGCCAGCAGCAGACACACAGCTAGACGCCACTCTATACCTCCTATGTCATCTATACCATTAGACAGGCCCAACACAACTCTACTGAAAATTGAGATTAAGAAATAAACCACGTTAATAACAAAGTTAGTAAGTGGTTCTGGTTGTGTATTGGTAAATAGTCTTGTTTTCTCATCATATACCCTTTAAGGACCATGCCATCCTTAAAGGGTTAGGGAGTGTTCATTTATTAATTACAGGGGTGTGTGTGAGATTTTCACTTTTTAAGCCCCCCCCCCTCGAAAGCGTGTGGAACATTTCGTGCCCCCCCTTGCTGAAGGCGGTGAACAATTTTCGCCCCCCTCCTTTTGAACTATAGTAATGCGCTGGCTTTTTTGCTAGAAAGGGCTTAAATTTTAACGCCTCCCCTCAGGAAGGGTTGGAAAATATTACGCCTCCCCCCCTGTAACTAATAAATGAACACTCCCTTAAGTAGCATGTACAGAGTTGAATATCAGTTAAAACGCACCAATGTTGAATTATAAAATCACATTGCAATTGCTTTCATTAACTATTTCCTTGTGTTTGACATCATTCCCTATGGCAGGAATAGACTGAACATAGTGATTCCATTCAGGTTGTTGTGTTGTGATTGCAGGCTAAATCCAATGGTGTTATGATGCACCCCTAACAGGTCTTGATTTCTGCGAGCAGAGAGTTATTCATTTGTGACAGTATATTGTAGTTTTAGTATACCGAATGATGAATGAGAGCCTCCAAACTTCCCATACCCGCATGCAATCATATCGATCATGTAATCAACCTAAAATGGGAAAATCACCTTTAGAAAATGAACTGACATATCGTAATCAACCTAATAAGCGCCCTCCCCCTAATAAGCACCCCCGCCCTTTTTCACATCTTTTCGAGAATTTTTTATTTGTTCCTCAGATTTTGTTACTGTTTTACACCTTTATGTTACATGGAGCATTTAATACCTGTGCAGGTGTAAGGCCAAGCTAAGTGTGAAGGTATAGAGGTGTGTAGAAGCATTGTAGAGGTCACTGAAGTGAGCAAGTAGTCTATATAACAGAGCTATCAGGGGCGTTTATTAGAATGGATATTTAAGGCTTATTTTTCCTCTTATATTTTTTAAGCCCCCAGGCCGCTTATCACATCGAATACGGTTGTAGCTTTAAGTAAGCTTACTGGAAGTACTCGTCACTGGGAGTCCGGCCGGGGGCTTGATCCCAGGAGTTGAAGACGTTGTCGGGGTTGAGCACTGGTATACACGTTGAGTTCATCCAGTCCCAGTTGCCTCCAGCGTTATCACAGGCCCGGCTCTCATCCATACAGTCTGACATACAAGGGAAAGTAGGATGATACATTTTAAAACCCAACTAAGAGTTAGGCAGGCCCATAACGCCGTTCATAGGCTATGCGCCAGGAGGTTTTAAAAAATCTTTATACAAAAAAAATTGGGAGAACTCCAGCTGGAATCAGAATTGGAGTGATGTAAGGGACTAGAGGAGGGAGGTGATGGAGGAGAAGTAAGACTATTGATTTTGTAGAATTTGGAACTTGTGTCATTAAAGTGGCATAATCACCAAGTGTATGCCACTCACAATTCTAGTACTGTTCTAGTCTACTATGTGGTTAAGTGTGAGTGGTGAGAATGTCCCTTTAAGGCAACATTGTACATGTAGGCCTCCCTTGAAGAGGGGGCCCTTTGGTATATGAAGGTTCCGATTTCAGGTGAGACAATGATTGAAGTAAGACATAACAAGAATGGGGTGCAAGAACATGACAGGATAAACAATGACATCAAGTGTGGTGAAGAAATAATGGTATCATGCCTGAATGGGCTGGTTATCACACAAGGAGTTTATGTATGGCAGCCAAGAGCTTTACAATGTTTAGGCTCATAAGAGGAAAATCTTTAGCCTTTACGGGCTGCATACTTTAAATGTAGATATTACAGCGCTGTACATATTTTCGTGATTTTCACTTTTTTTTGAATCCGCAGAAATATATAGAAAACAAATATTTATAAAGTATCAAATTAAAATACCAAATGTAGGAAATCTGCGGATTTAAATCCACGCTAAATTGTACTTTTTAGCAAATCTGCGGAAATTTATAGTACCAAAAATATTTATGTTTACAGTAGTGAATCATTGTATTGCCACCTGAACACTGCAATATTTTTTTGGATATATAGATCTTAGGCATGTTCATTGATGCATTGATGCATCATGTAAGCAAAACGCGTAGCATTTTAACGTACTATGTCATCCTTAAAAGTTTAAAATTTGAAAGACAAACTCAAATTATTTACCGCCGGTGTTCCATTCATGGATGCAGCTCGCCCAGGGTAGTTCAGCAGAGAAGGAGGCCGCGATGTAATACATGGAGTAGGCCATGAACATGACAAAGTAGGTGTTAAACAGGAAGCTGACGATGCACATACTCCACCCCACACCTAAAACGATAAACCGTGTCATGTATGGCCATGTCTCATGAGATTGATTCAAATGAAAAGTGTTTGACCAGGTGTAGTCTTTTGCCAGCAAGTTTCAAAAGGGCTGAAATGGGGGCTATGTACACCAAAATGGGGGGAAAAGGTTAATGGATATTCTAGCACTGTATACTACAAACTTCCTGGCATTTCTGTGCACATAACCCCCATTTCAGCCCTTCTGAAACTTGCTGCTTAAAGACTTTACACCCGGTCAAAACCTACACCTGGTCAAAGACTACACAGAGGCAAATATCAGAGTCACCCAATGTCGCCATAACCACTCTCAGACAAAGGTCAGACACTGCTGGACTATAATAGATGGGTCAAGGGCCATTCTAGTGAGGGTCAGGCTAGGGTGGACATTCAATAACAGGCTGGACTTTGGCAAACTTGCTTGAAAGTCTGGCCATGCTGGATCCTCATGCCATAGTCTGGCAATGCTGGACTCTGGGGAGAGTCTCTTTCAGCCTGCAAGAGTCCAGCATTGTCAGACTGTGGCATGAGGATCCAGCATGGCCAGACTTTCAAGCAAGTCCAGCCTGTTATTGAATGTCCAGCCTAGCCTGACCCTCACTAGAACGGCCCTTGACCCATCTATTATAGTCCAGCAGTGTACACCCAGTCAAAAACGTTTCACATGTATCAATCTCATGGGACACAGCTATATGCGGTGCACCTCATTAGCGCAATATCTTATGCTTCAAGAAGAAGATGTCAGGGGAAATCCTATTCTTTATCCAAAGATATGGACGTCCCTGGTCCCCTAGGGGATGCTTCTTAAGATAGCTAACCCTAAGCCTAACCCTAGTTGTTATCAGAGAGAACTAAGCTAAGCCCAACGCCCTACCCTAACAATTGAGCAGGACTCCAATATACCTACACAGAGGCAAATATCAGAGTCACCCAATGTCGCCAATACTACTCTCAGGCAAGGGTCAGGCACTGCTGGACTATAATAGATGGGTCAAGGGCCATTCTAGTGAGGGTCAGGCTAGGCTGGACATTCAATAACAGGCTGGACCTTGGCAAACTTGCTTGAAAGTCTGGCCATGCTGGATCCTCATGCCATAGTCTGGCAATGCTGGACTCTTGGAAGAGTCTCTATCAGCCTGCAAGAGTCCAGCATTGCCAGACTATGGCATGAGGATCCAGCATGGCCAGACTTTCAAGCACGTTTGCCAAGGTCCAGCCTGTTATTGAATGTCCAGCCTCGCCTGACCCTCACTAGAATGGCCCTTGACCCATCTATTATAGTCCAGCAGTGCCTGACCCTTGTATGAGAGTAGTATTGGCGACATTGGGTGACTCTGATATTTGCCTCTGTGTACAGTAGGTAAATATCATATATTACTGTTTATGTCTATAATACTCCAACCTATACCTACAATGATAAACAATGTCGTGTTTGTCTATAGTTTCACACCTACAATGGTAAAAATGGTGCGTGCAATCATTCTAAATAGCAAGATGTACATGGTGTTAGGACTGGAGGCCCCCAGGACACTTGGCCCCCTGACAATTGGCCACCTGATTTGTGGCCCCCTGACAGTTGGCCCCCGGGACAAATGGCCCCCCCCGGGCCAAATGTCAGGGGGCCAAATGTCAGGGGGCCAAGTGTCCGGTGGGCCAGGAGCCCTGGAATCGTTTAATTTTTACCATTGTAGGTATACTCCATTTGATACCTACAATGGTAATAATCAAACACATATATCTGTAATAATCCACTCTAGATCTACAAGGGTAAACAATGACATCTGTGTTGCAATACTTCAACAGTTACCTACAATTATACCATAACTTCTTTGATCAGATTAAACTTCCAACCTAACCTAAGCTGAAACTGAAATGGTGGGAGTCATCTGAGTCATACTGTACTCCAAATAAGTGCATGCATCTTCATTATAAATATTTGCTCCGTCCGACATTATACCTACAATGATAAGCAGAGACCAGTCAATTTGCAGTGAATCGATTGATACCTGTTAGGGATGATGCTTAAATAAATGGACGGAAAATTTGAAAAAATCTTTGAGGATTGTACACCTTTGTTGGATAGTTAAACATAATATAGGACCATTCAAGGATAATTATAGTACATTGTGTGCAAAATGATTATGGACATACAGCATTTATTTCATGTGGAGAACCAAAGTTACTATGCTTAATTACTGACATGGCTGTTCTCCGCTCTCCCCGGGGAGAAACTGATGCCCATTCTCTATGGGCTGTTTCTCCATGATGGCGTCCATAAAATAGCTATGAAACCAATCTTTAAATATCGTTTTTGAATATGATTTATTAATTATTACATGAAATAAACACAGAGATCCACTCTGATCAGTCTGAATTCCTGGTTTCTCCACGTGTGGTACCTGAGATCGACGGAGCAGAGTGTGATATGATCCAAGGTACCACTTATGGAGAAACCCTTCACTCAGACAGATCAAATGTTGTGGATCTCTGTTTATATTGCGACAGATGATGAAGGATATGTCAGAGATATAAAGCTTTACCTTGAAAGATTGGACAGAGGTTCCACACCCCAAATGGTCCCCTACGTCCATACTGCCCGAGTGCAAGGTCCATCGTAACCAGCGGGAACCCGATCACGATGAGCATCAACACAAAGGGGATCAGGAAGGCTCCTGTATGAAGTATAAGCATCATGAAATTTGATTAAGCATCAACAGAAATACACATAAATTTTAACTATGTGTGGGCAAGCATCAACTATAGTTGATGCCATGGCTAGTGGAGCAACAACTATAGTAAGCATTTAATTGTAACTCTATGGGATTTAGGAAAGGCTTGGCACAAGGAAGGTTCCTGTGAAAATGGCCTGCCCCCACAGGTAATCTATAGCCTGAAATGCTTAAGGCAATGGAGAAGTCCACAAGGGCTAGTTCATGCCCTTTACCACTAGATGGCAGGGCAGTAATAGCAGCTTAGCAGGGCCACTGTTCAATTGAAACCTATACAAGTAATTCATTCTCTGGATAGTTTATTTAGTGTTTGATATCTCTCCAAGTATTTTATTGTTTAAAGGGCACATAACAGATATTGAGTAACACTTAATATTGCTTCAATAAGTTCAATATGCAGAGCTGTTGACATCTTCAGATGATAGAAACTCATAGCACAGGATGCAGCTTCATCCACTATCCAGGGTCTGTGGCCACCTGGCGGCTGGCTGCAGAACTAAACTTGGAGGACCTCATTATGACACATAGGTCAGTAATGACCTCCCTTTTGTTGTCAATAAAAGCTATCATTAACTATGACATACACAAATTAAGGCTTAAAACAATAACATGAAGGCAATGTTGTAATTATCAATGAGAACTGGAGACACATTGCAATGAAAATGACAGCAGTTGTGTGTACATGGTAAATCAAATTACATATATAACAAGTGGGATAATATGGGGGTAAAACACTGCTGGCTCAGTCTCATGAGTTTGTAACAATTCAAACGTCTTTGACCGGTGGCATCTTTGACGGGTGGCGTCTTTGACGGGTGGCGTCTTTGACCGGTGGCGTCTTTGACCGGTGGCGTCTTTGACCGGGTATGTGATTAAAATGAAGAAAAAAGTAGTATATAGTAAATAAATTTAAGCTTCAACTTCTTCATGTGATAAACAGTCTATGGTTGTTTTACCCAATTAAATTTTTTTATTTTAATGCACATATTAAGGGTTCCTTTTGGGCTTTTTTTCTTCAGCCCGTCAAAGACGTCACCGGTCAAAGAAGATGCCGGTCAAAGACGTTTCAACTGTTACAAACTCATGAGACTGAGCCAGTAACATAAATATATGAAATATATCAATTTTAAATAATGCCTCGAAATGATGTGTTATAACATATTATACAATAAATTTACCCATTTCTTTACTATACACTACCTTTTTCTTCATTTTAATCACATACCCGGTCAAAGACGCCACCGGTCAAAGATGCCACCGGTCAAAGACGCCACCGGTCAAAGACGTTTGAACTGTTACAAACTCATGAGACTGAGCCTGCTGGATAAAGGACAGTGTTAATGGCTTGTGGCAATAAATGGGTTCAACATGACGACCTAAGGGCCAAGCCATTTGGTATCATCAATATCCTGGATGAGGGCTGTATTTGCGACAAGGGTCACGCCCATAAAAGTACTATGAGACAAACTTTTTTTTTTTCACAATTTGTAGCGAAAGAAAAAGGTTTTTATAGGTTTTCTATTTTCTTTTTGATAGTACCCTTGTCGGCGTATGGTGGCCCTTGCCATCCATCATACGTATTAGGCCAGTTGGGATTAGCTGAAAGTCAAGCCTTGGCAAAAAGCATATCCCACATACTCTTGAAAGGCATATCTTGCAGAGTCGTACAGCTTCATTCCTTTAAATGGCAACTTCAACTATATTTACTATGTAAAAGTCTGGAACCAATATTGCATCCTTCAAGATCCATTATAACTGCATTATTGATACTGTGCACAGCAGTACATCTCGTACACTGCATGAGATATCCTCAGGACTACGGGAGACATGTCTTTTAAAACTATGCAATGTATGCCTTTGGACAAGGCTTTCTCTTCGGTTTATGACATTTTGACCATAGTATGCCTCCTAGCCTTCTGTCGCAAATAAGTAACTGGGTGCTTTTCAATTTGGCGGGGCACTTACACAGACGCTTATACAATACAAGACAGGCACCTATACCCCTGGCGCTTATTCAAAACCAGCGCTCTTTCAAGACCAGACCCTTTATCCCGACGGTATGGTATTCCCCTAATATCAAACTGGCACCTTAGCTCATGTATACAATAATTGCTGTAAATTTACCATTAGGCATCATTATGTCAATTATCTAAAGGTCAACCATGTCCCTTTATGAGCCGCATGATAATTTTATGAATGCCATCTACCATTTGATGCACCATGCATCCTATCCCTAGTAACTCACTCCGAATACCGCATTTGTGCACCATGCCTACAGGCTGGTACACTCCTGCATGATTGGCATCATGCCTGATTGCTGAACTTAATCATGGCAACATTACATAACTATCAAGGGCATACTGCATTAAACCACCATGTGGTCCTTACAGGGTTAATTGGCACCCACATGGATAATACTTGTATCAGTGTCAGAGTAATATAACATCAGACAGTGGTGTTATAATGTACAGCAAGAGTCTAGGTCAGAGGTCGTGCCCAGACGAAAACAGAGTAGGGCAGAGTGACACTATTATATGGGAGGCTGATATATGTTTATCCTGGAGCCTGACATTGTTTTCAGACTAACCCCTATCGGTGTGCACACAGGAAAAAGAAACAGCGTCAAAGGGGGAGTCCAGGTTGCCTCCAGAATGACTCCCCTCTTTAGGGGAGCCCAGGCTGCCCATTACTCCCCCAGGTGACTCCCTGGCCTACCTAAGGGAGTCACCTGGGGGGGTCACATAGTTCCCTGACTCACCTAAGGGTGTCACATAAGGACCTGGGCTCCTCTAAAAGAGGGGGGGGGCATTCTGGAGGCAGCCTGGACTCCCTAAAATTTAACGCTGTTTCTTTTCTCTGTGCACCCATCAGATTTTGGGTGCTGTCCCCCCCCCTTACAACTTTATCCCCTTTCGGCCACTCCTGTAATGATTCTTGACTCTCATGATGGATTAGCTTGCCAGTCATGCATTCATAAATCATGCTGACTGCATTATAATGCACAAATGCAATTGTAACCATGTATGTACATAATGACATGCCAGACTATTTTATTGTGCCACCCTCAAATGGTTCAGTTGATGGCTAAAAGCATTCCTTCTGGTTGCAATGCCAGAGGGGTTGGTATAAACTTCGCCAGAAACAGAAGCCGCAAATATAGAGAACCGTTCTGCCTACTTCAATTCCCCTCAAATGTTTTAGAAAGGGTGTGTGATAGCTCCCATATGGCATCCTTAGTTAAGTGTCTTCATCTAGGATGATTATCCCATCCATAACAGATTACTGAATCAACCTTTAAGAATATTTGAACAATCATATATTGGCAACAAATAGATGACCCTCGATTAATATTTCTATTTCCATAGTTCTTATTGAGTGAGGGTATTATGCAAACAGCTCCGCCTCAACAATGATAATGGTGTACGGTGTACAACTGAATCTCCCATCCTAAGGCGAGCCCGAACGCTGGATGATGCTAATGCCCCATAATAGCGGCATCTCATTTGCATTAGGTTCCCTCACCTCAGATCAATAAAAAAATCCTTCAAAGAATTATATCAAGTAGATGGATCCAATGGGTTAAAAATACCCTCCAGTGTCTTTAGAGTTCAGTTGGTGGAAAAATCCTCCCCTTCGGGTTAATAGCTGTAGTGAAGAAGGTCCCGGATTATCCAGGCCTGCTTTCTATGAAAAGTGTATTATTTTTACATGCTTTTTGAAGCCACTTTTGACACACTTTTGTATTGTAACACACTACACGCTACTCAAAGTGTGTTACTCTTTAAATGCATGTTCCCACAACACACATATTTTCGAGTGTGCTCATGTCATCTACAGCCTTCTTCTGATTCTTGAATTATATGTATTCGTATTGTAACAAGTATGTGCTTGCCCTCTTGCTTATGTTTATGCATATTAAACTTCATACACCCCATCCCAACTGGAGGGGGATGCAGGCCGGCTTATATATACAGAGAGTGGCACACCCTAATCCCCTTCCTACCCCATCCAGGCAATCCAGAGATAACCTACTCCACCGTTATCCCTTGTTTACTTGCCATTCGAGAGCTATGATGATAAATTTTATGATGGAATGGATGTTTACTCAAATGTGACCTGTGATCTTATGCAGGCAATAACAGTTACCATTCCAATTACTGTCAAACTCAGCCTATGGAACAGCCCACCTATCAGTCGAATGTTAGTTTAAAAGTAGACATTTAGCGTCAGTAAACATGTTTAAGACCCCTCTCATGAGCCGAATTGGGCTTTTTTGGGGCGAGATTGTTTTGTCTTCTCATTTTTCTCCCCCCCCCCCATGGGATATCCCATTGGTAGTTATATTGTGAAAATGGCATCAATGATTAAGCTTATGCACTTAGCTTTACAGTTCTTCTTATGGATATAATGTAAGCCAGTCTAGCCAGGAGGAAAGGATAATTCCTGCACCCTCACATGCAGCATCCTTTCTGTTTGGATAGTGACACTTGTATTTAGGGAGTGGTTATTCTTTAACAACAGGGGGTCGGTCTATGGATTTTCGTGCGAGTGGGTTGAAATTGTGTTGCCCTCCTCCCTTAGGCAAGTTGAAATTGAGTGTGGCCAACCCCTTTAAGCTATAGTAACGCATGGGGTTCTTTGCTAACAAGGGGTGCAATATCTTTGATCCCTCCCTCAGGTGGGGTCCAAATTAATTTGGTTCTCCCCAAATCTACCAACCCCCCCTCCTTTTTGTTGTTAGAAAATGACCACTCCCGTATAGAATGTAATTGGGGTACGCGATGACGATCTCCCCTAGCTAGGGAGATGGTGTACAATAACATTGTTGTACCAAATGGAAGTTCTGGCACACTATCAAATAAATTCACATTATGGATGCATTGCTGACACTCTGCCCTACTTACGACCCCTAGCTATAAAACATGATTGGGGTTATGGCAGCTGATGAAGGGTGTAGGGATGCTCACATGGCATATATGTATACATGTATGGGGTAGATTAACAGTCAAGTTAATTTGAATATCTTCAGTGTTACCAGTAGTTATGTATGTGAGAACTGGAAATGAATAGTTGTATAAATATTATACATATGTAGTATATGTTTATTTATTACATTTGAACCAATTTCTAAAGGTCTACTCTATTAGAATAGTTCATAGATTGCAAAAAATATATTTAGAGAGATCCATTCTCTCGGGCATCTGTCTATATAATATTATTTGTCAGTCTTAAAAAAAGGATATACCAGCCACATACTTACCCCCTCCATTCCTGTAGGCTATATACGGGAACCTCCATACATTGCCCAGGCCTACAGTAGAACTTATAGCAACCATGAAGAAGTCCAGTTTGTTGTCAAACATGCTGGTCTTCTCCTTGCCATCTTCATCTCTACTCCTTGATCTCTGAGGCTTTGTCTCCATGTTTTTTTTCTTTTTGTGTAGAATGAACAGTTGTCTCTCTATGTATGTGTATATCTGTATTGCTGTCTCTGTATCTATCTATTTCATTCCCTTTCTCTTCCCCTCTCTTCCTCTCTCTTTCTCTCTCTTCCTCTCTCTGCCTCTCTCTTCCTCTCTCTGCCTCTCTCTTCCTCTCTTTGCCTTTCTCTGCCTCTCTGTACTTCCCTATGTCTCCCTCTCCTTGGAACCTCTAGAACAGTTCTCACAGGTCCAAGTGTTTCCTCCTGGTGACCATCCCTCAGTCTAAGTACAGACTCCCTCCACTGTGACTGACCCTTACACACAAACAGACACCACAGAGTGAGTGAGGGTGTGAATCCCAGGCTGGGGGCCGTTACAAAACACAACGTAAAAATAAAGTGCACAAAAAGAGTGTTGCAAAACGGTTCTTTTACAATCTTTTCAAGGGGGTTTTACAAAACAAAATTTAGGTTACAGATTCTTTTACGTTATAGATGTTTTCTAATGTTATTGACTTTATTTATCATGCCACCTTTCCAGCTAGTGTGCAAAAAATGTGTAAATTAGCCTAAATTTGAAGAACACAGCGTAAATTTGAAATATTGGCTATTTTTAACCTACATTGTTTAATACTAACATAAATTATGTTAATCATAACGTAAATACGTTTGTTTAACATGAATTTTGTTTTTGTAACATCCCCCTGGTGGCCCCACATTTAGTCAGTGTGCAGGGAGAGGGAGTGGTGTCTGCTGATCCAAGGGTGGGCACTGACTATTTGAAGGTGACACCCTACAGCCCCCTTTTTTCCACACTGGAAGTGTTCCGACCGCCTCTCCCTTTCAAATTGAGGAAGAATGTGCACACTGCATAGATACCGTCCCCTTATATGAGGAAAGCGAGGTTTGAGGTCCAGACAAAGCAATGGCTAGCTCAACAATTAACACTGCACACTTACCAATTAGCACTGCAAACTCAGCAATTGACCCTTTCTAACAATTATAGATAGTTTTGTGGCCAATTAATGCCGCATAAACTTACAGAGTTTTATCAAGAAAACCTTATGTCCTCATTCCCAACTGGATAAGGGAGTGATTGCCCTTTCTATTTAACATTGGAGTCGTGTGGCCGCCCCCTCTTTTTAGCCCTTCTGACAAAGGACCGCTCCTGCTCTGAAAGATCATGCTGCAGAGGGTCTCCAAATAAAACCTCAGTGCCCCCCCCCTCCCCAGGCTGGTAAGCCATCCAGGGTTGTTTATTCCCTAAGGACCGCATGCTGCTTCAATGCAGCAGTTCTTGTCATGATGTACTGATGCAGCACTGATGAGTAGCTCAACAGCATTGCATTGGTGCATCATGCTGAGCCTTTAGGAGTGTATCAACCCATAGGGCCGTCATGACTGTACAAACGCAGCCCTGGTCAGAGACTCATGACAACAAAGCGCATAGATCACTATAAAGCCCTCATGCCATCGTTAGATGGTTACATACCAGCGTGGCAGTGGCACAACAGAAGTCACACTGTGGGGCCACATGTTATATATAGTCCATCCAAATACAGAGTAACACGTTGGGGTATTGAAGTGTCTATATCCCACTTCATGCATCTACATTCTTATATATCAAATATATTTTGTTTTGATAGGTAGAAGTGAGTAACAACCTTATATCCAAGAAGTGTCACGAGTGTCTGGACAAAATTTGTATTCCTATTTCTTCAAACTATATGAATAAATAAGAAAAGGCATTGTTTGTTAATGGTATGGTCACCAAGAAATAACTTGACAGGGATTCGAGCTTAGGTTCTCTGCATCATGAATCCACCAGGCTAACCACTACTCTACACTGGAACCCAAATGGGAGTCTAAAGTGGTCACTACTGACAACTTTTGGGTGGTCATGGTGATGGTGTCCTGAGGGAGTACCCGGTGGTGACTAGCGTGGTCGTAGGTGAGCACCCTGGGTGGGTAGACTGCTATTTATGATGAATGATTACACCCACACAGATGACAACCTACTACAACAAGCCCCTTCACGATGGGGAAATATTGACTGGAGAGACTGAAGGAAGACATCTAAGCTAAGGGACCCCTGTACAGGGATATAGACTTACGGGATGAAATAGACCACCAAGCACAACACATTGACAGTGAATGGAACTTTCAAAAAGCTCTGAATGATTGATTACACTGTAAGAAACATGTTATCAAAATGATGGTCACTGGCAAATTTTGCACACATAACTTTCGCTGTTTTTTATAACAGTGACTTTACAAAGAATCACTGTTAACTTTAAGTGGAATCACTGTTACTTTGCCATAGAAGCACTGTTCTAAATAAGGTATACAGAGATTCAGCGTTCTGAAAGATGATTACACTTCAAAATCCCTGGAATACAAAATTACTATTGGTGTTGAGACAATTCATGGTATAACTCTAGACAGTTCTATAACTAGCATAATTTCATGTTTATTATTTCAATATGGTGTGGCTTACCGCGTGGAAGGGGTTAAACTTGGAACATTATGATTGTTCTTAAATGTGAATTGTGGTGACTAAACGCCTTAGATAGCGTCAACTTACTATAATGTTGAAGATTATTTTTTGCTGAATAAAATTTCACAAGCTTAACTCAAACTCATAGCCAAAGCAATTATTTGAAGTGTGCCAAAACAATATATTTATGATATTATAAACAGTTACAGCAAGACCAACTGGTCTCAATGACCACTTTCGAGATGAAAAAGGATAGGTAGGAATATTTGAATATTGAAAGAAGACTGAATGTATCTTGGATTATGAGGAATCAAGGACTTTGCCCTTACAAAGTGGCATTCTCACCAATCTTAAATTACCAGTAATTTTTCCAATACTGTAACAGTCTGCTATGTAGTATAGCGCTAGTGATGAATGTGGAGCTTTAAGATGTATATCCCCAGTCCTTTTTCAAACCAGAGGGTCTAAGTGACTCCATAATGTGCCTTAATCCTGGCTAACTGTGGCCTTTATTGGGTTCAGTTGATAGTTCATGAGTTCCTCTCTGGCCTCAGCTCCCCAGTCAGCTGTTGGGCGGATCAGGTTAGCTAACTCCTGGAACAGAAACAAAAGGTCATTGCAAGATAAAAATGTCCAGACTTCTCTAACAAAGGAGTAGTTCAGACAGCAGGTAGTTTTCATTATAAGGGGTGGGAATTCTTATAATCCTCACTTACTTACATTTGGTTAAAAATTCAACCCTGTTGGGCAGGGGTAAAATATATTTTGTGATTCAGCCCATAGTAGTTTGACGTAATGTGGGGAGTTATTGGGCAAGGCCATCAGTATGTGAGGAATACACAAACTCAAACTTTAATACATTCATGAAGCGATATGGAGCTTAACCTTGGTTCTATTGAAGTATATATCTGAAAGCACTTTAAATGTATGTACTCCAACATTTGAAAAATAACTATCATACATTTTCTATCCCTCTTTCTAGATTCATGTGAGTGTTTCAGCAAAATGCCTCAAGGTTCATGATCAG